>BPLQ01014414.1:0-15316 GCA_021605075.1 Caerostris darwini | reverse complement strand
AATTACAATCTAATTACAACCCAGTACAATTTAATGAAAATATTAAATTGTAATTTGAAAATATTAGTGGCCGATTCGTAAGTTTCAATTGAATTTCCTAAATATAAAACTTATTTTACAAAAAACTCCATTTTTACAAGTTGGAGTATTGCAGGTCTGAGAAAAAGGTACCGAGGCTTTGCGTGGTTTATGAATAGTTTTTGGTAATGGTTAACTTGAATCTTGGTGAAAAGGATTCTTATTTATTTATTTATTATTATTATTATTATTATTTTGGATTTTTACAGATAGTATCTAAATGGTAATTATGGCTAGCTTTAAAAAAATGTTTTGGTGCTCTCCAGAGAAATTCATAGTTGATATACGAAAAGTAGGAAGGGTGTTTTATTTAAACTGTTTAGGAGCAGTTCAATGACAAACACAAAAGAACCCGATTGCAGCGCCACCTATCGAGTCAAATTGTGAATCTAAACTATTCAGTGCCCCACTCAACCCCACAAAGCATTTCATCAAAATCGGTCAAATCGTTTAGGGGGAAATCAGTAAACAAACACGTGTACAGAAAAGTTATATATAAAAAGACATATCGATCGTAATGCCACCTACCAGGTGCAATTGTGACTCTAACCCTCCAGTGATCCACTCAAACACACACAAAAAAATTCAACAAAATGGTCAAGCCATTTAAGAAGAGTTCAGTGACAAACACATGTACAGAAGAATTATTTGTATAAAGATATATCTATTGCAGTGCCACCTACAGGGTCCAATTGGGAATCTAAACTGTTGTACAAAAGAACTCGATTGAAGCGCCACCAACCGGATCCAATTGGGAATATAAAACATCCAGGGACTCACTGAAACACACACACAAAAATCATCAAAATCTTTAGAGCCATTTAGGAGGAATTCAGTGACAAACACACGTACAAAAGAACTCAATTGCAGCACCACCTACCGGATCCAATTGGGAATCTAAACCATCCAGGGACCCACTCAAAAAACACACAAAAAATTTCATCAAAATCGGTCCAGCCATTTAGGAGGTGTTCAGAGACAAACACATGTACAGAAGAATTATATAAATATAAAGATATATCGATTGAAGCGCCACCTACCGAGTTCAATTGCGAATTAAGCATTCAGGTACCCACTCAAACACGCAAATCTTCATCAAAATCGGTCCAGACGTTTAGGAGGAGTTCAGAGACAAACACATGTACAGAATAATTATATATATAAAGATATATTGATTGCAGCGCCATCTACCGGGTGCAATTATGAATCTACACAATCCAGGGACCCATTCAAAGACACACAAAAAATGTCATCAAAATCGGTCCAGCCGTTTAGGAGGAGTTCAGTGACAAATACACGTACAGAAGAATTATATATATAAAGATAATGCTGAAAATTTTTAGATTTTTTTTTTAAATTTAAAATGAATTTTAACTTATTACTGGATTTTATTATTATTTTTTAAAACATTTCTCTGTATCTGAAGCATATATGACACCAAACATGAACCTTTCAAAACATCTGCATGCGAAATAGTGCATAGTTCATCCAGGAGAGAAGGATTTGACGAAAGGATTCGCTTTGACCTTGAAACAGAAACTTTGGCTGAAAACAGAATTGCTTCTGGCAGATGGGATGTTACATCAACTAGAGTTAAACATTAACATTTTTATTATTATTATTGTCAAATGGTAGTTTTGATTATGCATATATTTCAAGAAAGACAATCACTCTCAGCAGTTGAAACTTAATTAAAATTGCATTACGAATTGAAAAGAAAAGAAAAACTGTCACAATTTATTTTAGGTTGTTTTTATTTTTAAGTTTACTTTTGACTACGATTTTCTCAAACAAGAGACAAGAAATTAAAATTTAGCAGTGGAATTAAACCTTAAATGTGGACAGAAACATTTGAAAAGGCTGGATTTCCCAATAAAAAAAGCGGTTATAACTGTGTCCCATGTGGTCTAGTGGTTAGGATTTGTGGCTTTCACCCAGACGGCCTGGGTTCGACTCCGGGCATGGGAAGTGGGTTCCATGGTATAATGGTGAGTACTTTGGGCTGTGAGTCCGGCGATCGAATTCAAATTCTTGTGGAACCTGCTTTTAATTTTTTCTAGGGGACTGATGGCCGAGTGGTTAGCGCTTTGGCGCTCGGTGCTACAGGTTTAGGGTTCGAGTCCTGTCGGTGCCATGGATGTTAGTAGAGGTTCAGAATTCACTTTAAACCGTAGGTATCAGTCTAATAGGATCGTAGAGCATTGTGAAGGTAGCGTTACTTGCGTCCGTAGCCTATCTTCAAGCTACACGTGTCCCTTGGGTAGTCCTACACGAGTAACAGCGGTGCAACCCTTGCTTATGACATAAAGATTAACTGTCTCTGTATTGCCAGCTGCATTAGAATAACAACAACAACTATATATAGCAGTTATGTGCTATCAGCTACTTCTTACTAAAAACAATATAATAGCAACAGAACAGGATGTTATAATTCACGTTTTCATGAATGTAAAGGAAGATAAAACTTTGTTTTTTACAGGTAAACCTTTTCTGAAAAATCCTTTGTTTATTAAAAATAAAATCGTTTGCTTTTTTTAAAATAATATTTTTTTTTTAGAATTCTTTGCTTTTTGTTTTTAGTGAATAAAACTTTTACATCGAATTCTTTTTTATGTTTAAAAACTTGATTCAATATCTAAGAATTAAACTTTTGTGAAGAATCCTTTGTTTTTAAGAATAAAAGTTTTGTAAAGAATCTATTTTTAAGGAAAAAAAAAATCTTTAGAAAAAGATAAACTTTTGTTTTTTACCGGTAAATCTTTTGTGAAAAATCCTTAGTGTTTTAAAAATAGGACTTTTGTTGAACAGAATCCTTTGTTTTTTTAAAAATAAAACTTTTTTGAGAATCCTTTGTTTTTGTAACTTTGCATGGATGAAACTTTTATTCAAAATCCTTTGTTTTTGCTTTTAATGAGAAAAACTTTTTTGAGAATCCTTTGTTTTTGTAACTTTGCATGGATGAAACTTTTTTTGAGAATCCTTTGTTTTTGCTTTAAATGAATAAAACTTTTTTCAGAAACATTTACTTTTGCTTTTAATGAATAAAACTTTTTTGAGAATCATTTGCTCTTGCTTTTAATGAATAAACTTTTTTAAGAATCCTTTGTTTTTGCTTTTAAGGAATAAAACTTCTTTGAGAATCCTTTGTTTTTGCTTTTAGTGTATAAAACTTTTTTAAGAATCGTGTGTTTTAGCTATTAATAAATAAAACCTTTTTGATAATCCTTTGCTTTTTGTTTTTAATGAATAAAACTTTTATATCGAATTATTTTAACACGATTAAGAACTTGATTTAATATCTATTTTACAAATTAAACAATTTCTTGCTCCCTCATTCTTTTGAAATGACGAATTTGCAAAAAACCCTCCCACTCCTCCCTAAAAAAAACGGGCCCATATTTCTTCAAAATGGAATAATAATTATATTTAATCATATCAAAATAAAGGATGAAATATTTAGTCGATGGCCGATTAAATTTTTTGTCTTCAAGCTGAATGTGAGAGAAAAAAAAAAATTTGGAAGTTTGCAATCGCAGGGAAGGATCAAACTACGAAATTCCGGTTGGGTATTGGTAGTAAATCAGGACTGTCAGTGAGACCGGTCTTGAATCGATTAGACCTAAGAGGGCCCCATGACGATCAGGCCCCAAGGAGCGTTGATTGAAACTTTTGATTAGATCTTTTATACATTGAAAAGTATCTTTTTTGTATTAACTTTTTATCTTACTAACACAACACGGTTGTAGGTAATGTTAGAAATTTTTTTTTCTCTTTGTTAGATCTCTTGATGAAAACTGGATAACGCAGGATCTGTTATTTAAAAATTCATAGGCACTTAATTGTTGCTAAGTTGATTAATATTAGCGATTTCATGTATGCCCTAACCTTTCTTCGCAGTTGCCAACAAATATTAACGAAAATTATTTCAGTTGTGATTTTTGTTGATTTTAAGATATTGATAGCAGTAAAAAAAATTTCAAAAGTGAATTTAAGATAGTTCATAACGCGGTCGTTAGTTTATAATAACTTTCTTACAATCTGAAAAGTTACAAAAACATAAAATGAAGACCATATAATGTAATTGAATATGTTATTGATACAACAACTGAAAAATTAGTGATGTATAGATATTATACAAGTATGATCCAAAAGTCGATATAACTATAGATATTTTAATAAATGAATGTTTATATTTGTAGTTACAGTTGCTTATGGTTTAATTCATGATTTAAAAAAGAAATCACATTGAGTGTTTATATGCAAGCTGAAAGGCGGTTACATCAAAAAAAAAAATTCAAAATTCCTTCAGCATGTATGTGTATGCCACATTAATCGACGTATGCCACATTAAATACGGTTGTCACAATGGATGCGTTACAACTTCGATGTATACTACAATGCATGCGTCTGTCACAAAGGATCTTTTACAACGCCGACATATACCACAATACAAGCGTCTATCACAATGGAGGTGATCATCGATGTATGTCCCAACTCATGCGTCACAACGTCGACGTATGCCAGAATGCATTCGTCTGCAGCATTGGATACGATACAAAGTCGATGTATGCCACAATTCTTGTGTCACAATGTCGATGTATGCCAGAAATTCCTGCTTCACAATGTCGATGTATGCCACAATGCCTGCGTCACAACGTCGACGTATGTCACAATGCATACGTCTATCACAAAGAATGTATTACAACATCAACGTACTCCACAATGCAAACGCCTATCACAAAGAATGCGTTACCACATCAACGTACTCCACAATGCATACGTCTATCACAAAGAGTGTATTACAACATCAACGTACTCCACAATGCAAACGCCTATCACAAAGAATGCGTTACCACATCAACGTACTCCACAATGCATACGTCTATCACAAAGAATGTATTACAACATCAACGTACTCCACAATGCAAACACCTATCACAAAGAATGCGTTACCACATCAACGTACTCCACAATGCATACGTCTATCACAAAGAATGCGTTACCACATCAACGTACTCCACAATGCAAACGTCTATCACAAAGAGTGCATTACAACATCAACGTACTCCACAATGCAAACGCCTATCACAAAGAATGCGTTACCACATCAACGTACTCCACAATGCATACGTCTATCACAAAGAATGTATTACAACATCAACGTACTCCACAATGCAAACGCCTATCACATAGAATGCGTTACCACATCAACGTACTCCACAATGCAAACGCCTATCACAAAGAATGCGTTACCACATCAACGTACTCCACAATGCATACGCCTATCACAAAGAGTGCATTACAACATCAACGTACTCCACAATGCAAACGCCTATCACAAAGAGTGCATTACAACATCAACGTACTCCACAATGCAAACGCCTATCACAAAGAATGCGTTACCACATCAACGTACTCCACAATGCATACGTCTATCACAAAGAATGTATTACAACATCAACGTACTCCACAATGCAAACGCCTATCACAAAGAATGCGTTACCACATCAACGTACTCCACAATGCATACGTCTATCACAAAGAGTGTATTACAACATCAACGTACTCCACAATGCAAACGCCTATCACAAAGAATGCGTTACCACATCAACGTACTCCACAATGCATACGTCTATCACAAAGAGTGTATTACAACATCAACGTACTCCACAATGCAAACGCCTATCACAAAGAATGCGTTACCACATCAACGTACTCCACAATGCATACGTCTATCACAAAGAATGTATTACAACATCAACGTACTCCACAATGCAAACGCCTATCACAAAGAATGCGTTACCACATCAACGTACTCCACAATGCATACGTCTATCACAAAGAGTGTATTACAACATCAACGTACTCCACAATGCAAACGCCTATCACAAAGAATGCGTTACCACATCAACGTACTCCACAATGCATACGTCTATCACAAAGAGTGTATTACAACATCAACGTACTCCACAATGCAAACGCCTATCACAAAGAATGCGTTACCACATCAACGTACTCCACAATGCATACGTCTATCACAAAGAATGTATTACAACATCAACGTACTCCACAATGCAAACGCCTATCACATAGAATGCGTTACCACATCAACGTACTCCACAATGCAAACGCCTATCACAAAGAATGCGTTACCACATCAACGTACTCCACAATGCATACGCCTATCACAAAGAGTGCATTACAACATCAACGTACTCCACAATGCAAACGCCTATCACAAAGAGTGCATTACAACATCAACGTACTCCACAATGCAAACGCCTATCACAAAGAATGCGTTACCACATCAACGTACTCCACAATGCATACGTCTATCACAAAGAATGTATTACAACATCAACGTACTCCACAATGCAAACGCCTATCACAAAGAATGCGTTACCACATCAACGTACTCCACAATGCAAACGTCTATCACAAAGAGTGTATTACAACATCAACGTACTCCACAATGCAAACGCCTATCACAAAGAATGCGTTACCACATCAACGTACTCCACAATGCATACGTCTATCACAAAGAGTGTATTACAACATCAACGTACTCCACAATGCAAACGCCTATCACAAAGAATGCGTTACCACATCAACGTACTCCACAATGCATACGTCTATCACAAAGAATGTATTACAACATCAACGTACTCCACAATGCAAACACCTATCACAAAAGAATGCGTTACCACATGAACGTACTCCACAATGCATACGTCTATCACAAAGAATGCGTTACCACATCAACGTACTCCACAATGCAAACGTCTATCACAAAGAGTGCATTACAACATCAACGTACTCCACAATGCAAACGCCTATCACAAAGAATGCGTTACCACATCAACGTACTCCACAATGCATACGTCTATCACAAAGAATGTATTACAACATCAACGTACTCCACAATGCAAACGCCTATCACATAGAATGCGTTACCACATCAACGTACTCCACAATGCAAACGCCTATCACAAAGAATGCGTTACCACATCAACGTACTCCACAATGCATACGCCTATCACAAAGAGTGCATTACAACATCAACGTACTCCACAATGCAAACGCCTATCACAAAGAGTGCATTACAACATCAACGTACTCCACAATGCAAACGCCTATCACAAAGAATGCGTTACCACATCAACGTACTCCACAATGCATACGTCTATCACAAAGAATGTATTACAACATCAACGTACTCCACAATGCAAACGCCTATCACATAGAATGCGTTACCACATCAACGTACTCCACAATGCAAACGCCTATCACAAAGAATGCGTTACCACATCAACGTACTCCACAATGCATACGCCTATCACAAAGAGTGCATTACAACATCAACGTACTCCACAATGCAAACGCCTATCACAAAGAGTGCATTACAACATCAACGTACTCCACAATGCAAACGCCTATCACAAAGAATGCGTTACCACATCAACGTACTCCACAATGCATACGTCTATCACAAAGAATGTATTACAACATCAACGTACTCCACAATGCAAACGCCTATCACAAAGAATGCGTTACCACATCAACGTACTCCACAATGCATACGTCTATCACAAAGAGTGTATTACAACATCAACGTACTCCACAATGCAAACGCCTATCACAAAGAATGCGTTACCACATCAACGTACTCCACAATGCATACGTCTATCACAAAGAATGCGTTACAACATCAACGTACTCCACAATGCAAACGCCTATCACAAAGAATGCGTTACCACATCAACGTACTCCACAATGCATACGTCTATCACAAAGAATGTATTACAACATCAACGTACTCCACAATGCAAACGCCTATCACAAAGAATGCGTTACCACATCAACGTACTCCACAATGCATACGTCTATCACAAAGAGTGTATTACAACATCAACGTACTCCACAATGCAAACGCCTATCACAAAGAATGCGTTACCACATCAACGTACTCCACAATGCATACGTCTATCACAAAGAGTGTATTACAACATCAACGTACTCCACAATGCAAACGCCTATCACAAAGAATGCGTTACCACATCAACGTACTCCACAATGCATACGTCTATCACAAAGAATGTATTACAACATCAACGTACTCCACAATGCAAACGCCTATCACATAGAATGCGTTACCACATCAACGTACTCCACAATGCAAACGCCTATCACAAAGAATGCGTTACCACATCAACGTACTCCACAATGCATACGCCTATCACAAAGAGTGCATTACAACATCAACGTACTCCACAATGCAAACGCCTATCACAAAGAGTGCATTACAACATCAACGTACTCCACAATGCAAACGCCTATCACAAAGAATGCGTTACCACATCAACGTACTCCACAATGCATACGTCTATCACAAAGAATGTATTACAACATCAACGTACTCCACAATGCAAACGCCTATCACAAAGAATGCGTTACCACATCAACGTACTCCACAATGCAAACGTCTATCACAAAGAGTGTATTACAACATCAACGTACTCCACAATGCAAACGCCTATCACAAAGAATGCGTTACCATCAACGTACTCCACAATGCATACGTCTATCACAAAGAGTGTATTACAACATCAACGTACTCCACAATGCAAACGCCTATCACAAAGAATGTGTTACCACATCAACGTACTCCACAATGCATACGTCTATCACAAAGAATGTATTACAACATCAACGTACTCCACAATGCAAACACCTATCACAAAGAATGCGTTACCACATGAACGTACTCCACAATGCATACGTCTATCACAAAGAATGCGTTACCACATCAACGTACTCCACAATGCAAACGTCTATCACAAAGAGTGCATTACAACATCAACGTACTCCACAATGCAAACGCCTATCACAAAGAATGCGTTACCACATCAACGTACTCCACAATGCATACGTCTATCACAAAGAATGTATTACAACATCAACGTACTCCACAATGCAAACGCCTATCACATAGAATGCGTTACCACATCAACGTACTCCACAATGCAAACGCCTATCACAAAGAATGCGTTACCACATCAACGTACTCCACAATGCATACGCCTATCACAAAGAGTGCATTACAACATCAACGTACTCCACAATGCAAACGCCTATCACAAAGAGTGCATTACAACATCAACGTACTCCACAATGCAAACGCCTATCACAAAGAATGCGTTACCACATCAACGTACTCCACAATGCATACGTCTATCACAAAGAATGTATTACAACATCAACGTACTCCACAATGCAAACGCCTATCACATAGAATGCGTTACCACATCAACGTACTCCACAATGCAAACGCCTATCACAAAGAATGCGTTACCACATCAACGTACTCCACAATGCATACGTCTATCACAAAGAGTGCATTACAACATCAACGTACTCCACAATGCAAACGCCTATCACAAAGAATGCGTTACCACATCAACGTACTCCACAATGCATGCTTCTATCACAAAGAATGCAACATCAACGTACTCCACAATGCAAGCGCCTATCACAATGAATGCGTTACCACATCAACGTACTCCACAATGCAAACGCCTATCACAAAGAATGCGTTACCACATCAACGTACTCCACAATGCATACGTCTATCACAAAGAGTGCATTACAACATCAACGTACTCCACAATGCAAACGCCTATCACAAAGAATGCGTTACCACATCAACGTACGCCACAATGCATACGTCTATCAAAGAATGCGTTACCACATCAACGTACTCCACAATGCAAACGCCTATCACAAAGAATGCGTTACCACATCAACGTACTCCACAATGCATACGTCTATCACAAAGAATGCGTTACAACATCAACGTACTCCACAATGCAAACGCCTATCACAAAGAATGCGTTACCACATCAACGTACTCCACAATGCAAACGCCTATCACAAAGAGTGCATTACAACATCAACGTACTCCACAATGCAAACGCCTATCACAAAGAGTGCATTACCACATCAACGTACTCCACAATGCATACGTCTATCACAAAGAGTGTATTACAACATCAACGTACTCCACAATGCAAACGCCTATCACAAAGAATGCGTTACCACATCAACGTACTCCACAATGCATACGTCTATCACAAAGAATGTATTACAACATCAACGTACTCCACAATGCAAACGCCTATCACATAGAATGCGTTACCACATCAACGTACTCCACAATGCAAACGCCTATCACAAAGAATGCGTTACCACATCAACGTACTCCACAATGCATACGCCTATCACAAAGAGTGCATTACAACATCAACGTACTCCACAATGCAAACGCCTATCACAAAGAGTGCATTACAACATCAACGTACTCCACAATGCAAACGCCTATCACAAAGAATGCGTTACCACATCAACGTACTCCACAATGCATACGTCTATCACAAAGAATGTATTACAACATCAACGTACTCCACAATGCAAACGCCTATCACAAAGAATGCGTTACCACATCAACGTACTCCACAATGCAAACGTCTATCACAAAGGTGTATTACATCAAAGAAACGCCTATCACAAAGAATGCGTTACCACATCAACGTACTCCACAATGCATACGTCTATCACAAAGAGTGTATTACAACATCAACGTACTCCACAATGCAAACGCCTATCACAAAGAATGCGTTACCACATCAACGTACTCCACAATGCATACGTCTATCACAAAGAATGTATTACAACATCAACGTACTCCACAATGCAAACACCTATCACAAAGAATGCGTTACCACATCAACGTACTCCACAATGCATACGTCTATCACAAAGAATGCGTTACCACATCAACGTACTCCACAATGCATACGTCTATCACAAAGAGTGCATTACAACATCAACGTACTCCACAATGCAAACGCCTATCACAAAGAATGCGTTACCACATCAACGTACTCCACAATGCATACGTCTATCACAAAGAATGTATTACAACATCAACGTACTCCACAATGCAAACGCCTATCACAAAGAATGCGTTAATGCGTTCCAACATCAACGTACTCCACAATGCATACGCCTATCACAAAGAATGCATTACAACATCAACGTACTCCACAATGCAAACGCCTATCACAAAGGTGCGTTACAACATCAACGTACTCCACAATGCAAACGCCTATCACAAAGAATGCGTTACCACATCAACGTACTCCACAATGCATACGTCTATCACAAAGAATGTATTACAACATCAACGTACTCCACAATGCAAACGCCTATCACAAAGAATGCGTTACCACATCAACGTACTCCACAATGCAAACGCCTATCACAAAGAATGCGTTACCACATCAACGTACTCCACAATGCATACGTCTATCACAAAGAATGCATTACAACATCAACGTACTCCACAATGCAAACGCCTATCACAAAGAATGCGTTACCACATCAACGTACTCCACAATGCATGCTTCTATCACAAAGAATGTATTACAACATCAACGTACTCCACAATGCAAACGCCTATCACAAAGAATGCGTTACCACATCAACGTACTCCACAATGCAAACGCCTATCACAAAGAATGCGTTACCACATCAACGTACTCCACAATGCATACGTCTATCACAAAGAGTGCATTACAACATCAACGTACTCCACAATGCAAACGCCTATCACAAAGAATGCGTTACCACATCAACGTACGCCACAATGCATACGTCTATCAAAGAATGCGTTACCACATCAACGTACTCCACAATGCAAACGCCTATCACAAAGAATGCGTTACCACATCAACGTACTCCACAATGCATACGCCTATCACAAAGAATGCGTTACCACATCAACGTACTCCACAATGCAAACGCCTATCACAAAGAATGCGTTACCACATCAACGTACTCCACAATGCAAACGCCTATCACAAAGAGTGCATTACAACATCAACGTACTCCTGAATGCAAACGCCTATCACAAAAGAGTGCATTACAACATCAACGTACTCCACAATGCATACGTCTATCACAAAGAGTGCATTACAACATCAACGTAACAATGCAAACGCCTATCACAAAGAATGCGTTACCACATCAACGTACTCCACAATGCATCGTCTATCAAAGAATGCGTTACCACATCAACGTACTCCACAATGCAAACGCCTATCACAAAGAATGCGTTACCACATCAACGTACTCCACAATGCATACGCCTATCACAAAGAATGCGTTACCACATCAACGTACTCCACAATGCAAACGCCTATCACAAAGAGTGCATTACAACATCAACGTACTCCACAATGCAAACGCCTATCACAAAGAGTGCATTACAACATCAACGTACTCCACAATGCAAACGCCTATCACAAAGAATGCGTTACCACATCAACGTACTCCACAATGCATACGTCTATCACAAAGAGTGCATTACAACATCAACGTACTCCACAATGCAAACGCCTATCACAAAGAATGCGTTACCACATCAACGTACTCCACAATGCAAACGCCTATCACAAAGAATGCGTTACCACATCAACGTACTCCACAATGCATACGTCTATCACAAAGAGTGCATTACAACATCAACGTACTCCACAATGCATACGTCTATCGCAAAGAATGCATTACAACATCAACGTACTCCACAATGCATACGTCTATCACAAAGAGTGCATTACAACATCAACGTACTCCACAATGCATACGTCTATCGCAAAGAATACATTACAACATCAACGTACTCCACAATGCATACGTCTATCACAAAGAGTGCATTACAACATCAACGTACTCCACAATGCATACGTCGATCGCAAAGAATGTCAACATCAACGTACTCCACAATGCAAACGCCTATCACAAAGAATGCGTTACCACATCAACGTACTCCACAATGCATACGTCTATCACAAAGAGTGCATTACAACATCAACGTACTCCACAATGCATACGTCTATCACAAAGAATGCATTACAACATCAACGTACTCCACAATGCATACGTTTATCGCAAAGAATGTATTACAACATCAACGTACTCCACAATGCAAACGCCTATCACAAAGAATGCGTTACCACATCAACGTACTCCACAATGCATACGTCTATCACAAAGAGTGCATTACAACATCAACGTACTCCACAATGCATACGTCTATCACAAAGAATGCATTACAACATCAACGTACTCCACAATGCATACGTCTATCACAAAGAATGCATTACAACATCAACGTACTCCACAATGCATACGTCTATCACAAAGAATGCATTACAACATCAACAACTCCACAATGCATACGTCTATCACAAAGAATGCGTTACCACATCAACGTACTCCACAATGCATACGCCTATCACAAAGAATGCGTTACCACATCAACGTACTCCACAATGCAAACGCCTATCACAAAGAATGCGTTACCACATCAACGTACTCCACAATGCAAACGCCTATCACAAAGAGTGCATTACAACATCAACGTACTCCACAATGCAAACGCTATCACAAAGAGTGCATTACAACATCAACGTACTCCACAATGCATGTCTATCACAAAGAGTGCATTACAACATCAACGTACTCCACAATGCAAACGCCTATCACAAAGAATGCGTTACCACATCAACGTACTCCACAATGCATACGTCTATCAAAGAATGCGTTACCACATCAACGTACTCCACATGCAACGCCTATCACAAAGAATGCGTTACCACATCAACGTGCTCCACAATGCATACGCCTATCACAAAGAATGCGTTACCACATCAACGTACTCCACAATGCAAACGCCTATCACAAAGAATGCGTTACCACATCAACGTACTCCACAATGCAAACGCCTATCACAAAGAGTGCATTACAACATCAACGTACTCCAATGCAAACGCCTATCACAAAGGTGCATTACAACATCAACGTACTCCACAATGCAAACGCCTATCACAAAGAGTGCATTACAACATCAACGTACTCCACAATGCAAACGCCTATCACAAAGAATGCGTTACCACATCAACGTACTCCACAATGCATACGTCTATCACAAAGAGTGCATTACAACATCAACGTACTCCACAATGCAAACGCCTATCACAAAGAATGCGTTACCCATCAACGTACTCCACAATGCAAACGCCTATCACAAAGAATGCGTTACCACATCAACGTACTCCACAATGCATGCGTCTATCACAAAGGTGCATTACAACATCAACGTACTCCACAATGCATACGTCTATCACAAAGAATGCATTACAACATCAACGTACTCCACAATGCATACGTCTATCACAAAGAGTGCATTACAACATCAACGTACTCCACAATGCATACGTCTATCGCAAAGAATACATTACAACATCAACGTACTCCACAATGCATACGTCTATCACAAAGAGTGCATTACAACATCAACGTACTCCACAATGCATACGTCGATCGCAAAGAATGTCAACATCAACGTACTCCACAATGCATACGTCTATCACAAAGAGTGCATTACAACATCAACGTACTCCACAATGCATACGTCTATCACAAAGAATGTCACAACATCAACGTACTCCACAATGCAAACGCCTATCACAAAGAGTGCATTACAACATCAACGTACTCCACAATGCATACGTCTATCACAAAGAGTGCGTTACAACATCAACGTACTCCACAATGCATACGTCTATCACAAAGAATGCATTACAACATCAACGTACTCCACAATGCATACGTTTATCGCAAAGAATGTATTACAACATCAACGTACTCCACAATGCAAACGCCTATCACAAAGAATGCGTTACCACATCAACGTACTCCCACAATGCATACGTCTATCACAAAGAGTGCATTACAACATCAACGTACTCCACAATGCATACGTCTATCACAAAGAATGCATTACAACATCAACGTACTCCACAATGCATACGTTTATCGCAAAGAATGTAATGCAACATCAACGTACTCCACAATGCAAACGCCTATCACCAAAGAATGCGTTACCACATCAACGTACTCCACAATGCATACGTCTATCACAAAGAGTGCATTACAACATCAACGTACTCCACAATGCATACGTCTATCACAAAGAATGCATTACAACATCAACGTACTCCACAATGCATACGTCTATCACAAAGAATGCATTACAACATCAACGTACTCCACAATGCATACGTCTATCACAAAGAATGCATTACATCATCAACGTACTCCACAATGCATACGTCTA
>BPLQ01014413.1:0-75747 GCA_021605075.1 Caerostris darwini | reverse complement strand
ATTAAAAGTTCCTTCGCACGTAGAGGTGGCCTCATATGCAAATGCATTTACAGAAAAACTAATAGTCATTATACTCTGATGCAACATAAATCAATTTTAACCTCACATTGCTATATAAAAATAACTTTTCTTACCTTCCCTTAAAGTTTGGCCCATGAATTTAGTTTAAAAATTAAATAGATAAATAATATTTTTGTCTATTTTTTGCAATTAAGATTGTTTCTTGTATTTATAATGCAAAAAATTTAAAAAATTGTTCTTTTACTGTTTTTATATTATTTTTATTAAACAGTAAAAAATAATATAGACAGTAAAATGTTTAAACAAGTTTTTCAGGTTTAATATTGTTTTAAAATTAAGTAAAATAAGCAATACTTAACATATCAACAAAACACAATCTGGGAAACCATTTTAATTTATTTTTAAAACAAATTAGATTTGAGTTTTTATATTTTCATTATTAAAGATTTTTTTTTTATTAAAGATGTGTCACTTTTATATATAATAAAAACAATTAAATTAGCCTTACATCAATTTCACTTTTTAGAAAATACATGACTGCTTCTAAGTATTGGAAAAATATTAAAAACTTAAGATTAATGTATCATTAACGAACAAAAGAAAAATAAATTTAAATTTAATTAAAATTAATAATTAATTTTTTTAAATAAAATTTTTGATTAATTTAAATTTTTTGCATAATATAAAATTAGTTCATTTTAAAAAGAATTATTTCAATTAGTCTGGATAATATCGTTTGTATTTTCTATATTTATTTGTACATATACATCATCTGTGGCAACATCTAAACATTTAAAATACGAAAATTTTCAAAATCGTTTATTGTTTGAATAATTTATTCTTAAGTTTATAAATATCTTTCAGTTGTATTTTTATAAGAAATGTTACAAGCAATTATTATTTATTTCAAGGTAAATCTTTTTTATATCTTATAATTTTTTAATTTAATAATTTTGCAACAAAAAAAACCAATTAATTAAATGTCTCTATAGGTACGATTTGAAATTAAAACAATTCGATTTAATTTTAACATCTTTAATACTGTAATAAAAATTACTTGATTTAGTTTTATTAAACTCATGCTGAAATAATGTTTTTAGAATCTTTTTAATTTTAATATTTATTTAAGGAAAATTAAATTGGTCTAGATTATCATATCAATTTAACTTCAGTAAAAATATATGTTTGTTCTATTGCTAAATATTTATAAAATATTCGTGCAGTAATTTTCAAAAATTGTAGAAGGCCTTCAAAAATATTTTTAAAATATTTTTTTAAAATGATGTTTGTTGTTATTTTGACTATTTTGTATTGTTATTTTATAAAATTTTAGCAGATTGTTACTTAATTTTGATGTACTTTCAATACAAGTCTCATTAAAAAAAAATATTACATACATAACTTCGACAAAGCGGTTATAAATTCTATTCTTTTATTTAAGTATTCATCAATTTTGTATTAAATTTGAACACTATATAAATACGTACGTATTTAGAAGATTATTTTCTAATTTTATAAAATAAACTCTGAAAAATTTTTTTAATGTTGTATTTCACACTATTTTTTTTAAATGATGATAATTTTGAGAAAATGCTATACGTTTATTCTTTTTGAGCATATGTGTATTGGTCGTATTATTTTGGGAAATTTATATGAATTAAATGTTCAAAATCTTGAATTTTTTATTCGTGATTTAAATTATAAAATGAATGATACTGAAATGTTCTCAGTTTTTTATATTCTTAAATATTATAAAGAATTTTAATTGATTTATCATTTTGAAAATATTCCAATGCTCCAAATATTTCTATATTTGGTTTTTTGTACATCTATTCTATTAATGAATATTGTTCAAAACTGCAAAAAATGTATAAAATTGCTCTAAAGTAAAATAGTGTCAATGTGTAGTAAAAATTCAATCAATGTGTAATTGTAAGTAAAAATAGAATCAATGTGCAGTTCAGAAGAGTAAAGTATAACATACATTAGTGCATGAATAAATATTCTTCTGCTGCCGTTTTATTTTTCAGAAAATATATGTTTTTGGATAAAAACAAAAATGCAACAATTTACGATACACAATTTATTTCAATAAACATTTCGTACGCAATTAAATTAATTTTAGAAGAAAATAATATTTATTCATAAATAGTTATAATGACATACATATAATGATTATTAGAAAAAATATATTACATTTTGGTCAATCGGGATGTGAAACAACTCCATTGAAAAAGCATCTAAAATGGATGCAAAAATTCTTACAGTTGTCAAACATAGCGATTAACTACAAGAATTCTATTCCCAACACATCGCTTACAAAGACAGACAAAACACATTTCTGTATAAGGACGGTATAAATGATAAGCTGGAGCATTTCTTACTTGTAATACTTATAGAACGTCGCACACAAGACGTTCTAAAATTATAATTTAAAAAAAATAAGCAATAAACATCTTGCAGCACAAAGAGTTTTAAAAGGCACGTAGTTGGTTGTATAAAGTTTATGTGATGAGTAGGGCATTTCGAGTAAAAATTTATGGATTTAAGATAATAATTCTTGCAAAAGTAGATAAAATGAAAATCATAATACATAATTCATTCAATCTATTCATGTAAAATAGATTCATACATAACATACATGCATTTAAAAACATTATTATATATTAAAGTTAGTATGATTTCATGTCCTTAATGTACTATAATAAATATTAAATCTTTTATTTCAGTTAATGAATTTAAATTACTTAATTTACTTTATTCTGTACTTTTCATATAAAATAAATTAAGAAAAACTGTAAAAAGAAATTGTATTTAAAAATATGTATATTGATTATTAAAAAATATATTAAAGTTCTTTTTTAGACAAATGCATTAAATGATCAAACAAAAATAAATAACAATTATTACAAGCATTTTAACGTTTAAAACAAATTCAGCTTCTCACAAACTTTGATTTCTTTCTTGTTTTAAAACCTTATAACTGAAACCGCATTCGTGTTATGGCACCATTTTCATTTGCCTACTATCACCGTAACCGAACTAATACCAAAAATAAAACTGTAGCTACAAAAGGACTCAAACACCAGTAACAGAGACACATTTTGAGAGGATTCGGGGCTGAAATGTTACTTAAACTTTACATTCGATTCTTAAATTCTACTACAAAAATAAATATTTCGAAGTTGTTGGGGTTTTTTTTATCTGTAATTGGAATTACCAAAGATAATTCCATTCAGAACTCATAACACAGCCACGAATCCTCTCTAAAATATGATTACTTAATCACCATCGGAGACGGACAAAAAGTATAAATAAAACATAAACGATTGACTACTTGCATGGCTTGTAACTACCCGCACATTGGCCGACAGAAAATTTTTGCTAAAATAATGTTCTTGAAATGTCCATCTTGCTAATAGTATCTTCAAATTTTCCATGAAATGTCTTCTTTAAACACATTTTTAAATACTTGTCCCTTAGTGACAAACTTGTTCGATGGCAAAAATAATATGAACAATCAGCTTTATTTAAATAAGTCAATATGATTGTTGAAGGCCTGAAGTAGTGTCGGTAGTTTTTTGCGCGTCCGAAAAGTCTGTAGACTCAATTTGATCCAAGTCTTTTGAAATATTTTCCCATTCGGAGGAAAGTATTATTTTGCAAAATGAAATACTGATGAAGCACCAAAAAGCAGCGCAGGAACTAGAAAGAAGAAAAGAACGCGTTCGTTTCTTCCACATTTTACCTAATCGATGATATGTTCGTGCAATTCAAAAATAAAAATTTTTTTTTTCCCCTTTCGATAACGGTTTGTTTGAAATGGTAAAAACGCTGTTTTTAAACTAATTTCCGTTATCTGCTTTTGAAATATTCTTTGTTCAATGTCATCATGATAGGTGGCGGGGGTGGGCACTTTTGTGGATCACACCGCATGTTGCCACCGTCTTCACACACACAATGAAGGCAAGGCCCGCTTGCCTTGGTCACCGTGTCGCCAAGAGCGTAGAAAGTTCCGTTGATATCGCAGCCTGAAATTAAAAGAAAATAAGCTTTCTTAAAAATTTCCAACACAAATAAGTACTATTTATTGATATAAAATATATAGTTTCTTCCTTCGTGGTCTTTGTCCATTTAAATCATCATATATGCAGTATAAATTTATTAAATTTAGTTAAACTCGTGGTCTTTGCCTTTGCCCCCCAAAATTATCATATATGCAGTAAAAATGTATTTAATTTAGTAAAACTTGTGGTCTTTACGCGTCTAAATTATCATGTATGCAGTACAAATTTCAATATTAAATTTAGTTAAACTCTTGATATTTGTATTTGCCCCTCTAAATTATCCTATATGTGTAGTTTAAATTTCAATATTAAATTTAGTTAAACTCATCTTTGTATTTGTCCCTCTAAATTACCATATATGCAGTACAAATTCCAATATTAAATTTAGCTGAACTCGTTGTCTTTGCCCCTCTAAATTATCATGTATGTAGTATAAATTTCAATATTTATAATATTAAAAGCTCTTTTATTATGTGACTGAATTATACCATATATTTTGTGCTACACTTTCAATAATTCGATTCATTTATATAGCATATTATATGTTAGTGTTGTTGTTGTTCTCATGCAGTGGCAATACAGAAATAGTTCATCATTATGTCATAAGCAAAGGCTGCGTCGCTGTTACTCATTTAGCAGTACCCAGGGGCCCCGTGTAGCTTGAAGATATGCTGTGTTCTATACACATATTCTATGTTAAAATAAACATTCAGTGGCATCAAATGTCTTTTAATTTATTTTGATTATATCAATAATACAAATTTTACAAATTTTTCGACAATTTTTCTTCTATGGATGGTTTAGGTGGTCAACGTTAATTTATTTAAATGTTTATATCACAAATTTAATATATTTATAATTTGAATATCCTTTTAAGCGGCAGACGAAAAAGAATTTTATTTCTAACTTATCCATTAAAAAATTTAAATTTAAATTATTTCAATAATCAATTTAAATTCATACCATATCTTCAATTTTTTGTTAATAGTAATGAAGTTCTAAATGTAATGTAACAAGTTCAATAGTTTACCTTTAACTTCCACAGAAATTTTTTCTATTGCTCTTTTCTCGATTCTTCTTTGTATAATAATGGGCTGTACACCTTTTCTCCTCGTTAAGCTTGTCATGTTGCGAGATGTTACGAGTACAGCTGAAAAGTATTAACATGTTAAAAAAAATAGTACTTTGAAACACTTTTATTGAAATGAGAATCAATTTTCTAAGAATAATAATTTTGTTACAGTTTTCTTTAAATGTAATACTAAAAAAAAAAGGCTTTTAAAAATGGGTTAACTTATATAAGAAAGCATATTACAGTTGTTTTTCTTTTTATAAGAAAATTATTTTTCTTTCTTTTTTATTCAAAGTGAGAAAAAATATTTACCAAATTTTTATTTGTAATATAAGAGTTAAATAATTTGAAATACGGAATAAAAAATGCTTTACAATTTTTCCTTCAACATCTATTTAAAATTGTTCATTCAGCACGATAAATAACTCTTATATATTCAAATAAATAATTTTTTTAAATCTTATAAATATTAGCAAACATTTAAGAAAGATTTATTTTTGAAAAGGTGATTCATTCTACAAACCTTTATACTCGTAAAAAATATTAGATGTATCAAATAGTTTTGAGATAAATAATTTTAATTTGTGTAATAAACTAGAAAAATTAATCTTATTAATTTATATAATAAGAATAATAGTTTGATAGTATTATAATATTATTATAATAGTATTTTGGTGTACATAAGTGATGAATAACTATTTTGTTGTCGCCTGCTATAAGACGTAGAAACATATATTTTCTTAGAAATTAATTAAATATGTAATCCTGTTATGTATAACAATAATTTTTATTAAAAATAAATAATTACAAACGCCTGAAATAAAATTGCATCATGCATTTAAAAGAATTAAATTTAGCACAAAAATGCTTTTGAAAGAATTCAAGAACACTTTAAAATGATCTTATTTGAAGTTCGATTTATTTTTTCTAATTTTAAACGTATAATCTCAGGGATAATACCCAAGTGTTAACATCCTGAGTTCCAATACACTGACTTTCCAGCTTATCGATTAATCGTGTCAAAACCTGACATAACACTCAATCCGACTTCATTTATAGGGTTTTTAACCAAGCTCAATCAGTTCAGAAACTCATAAAGCCACCCCAGGCGAAGTCAGAAGAAACTGACACTCATCGTTGGTGAAAACAATTTAAGGCAGAAGCTAACTTAACTAATAAAAATAATCTATGAGCAAATTATAAACTTTATATTAAAATAATTTGTAACTTACGACAGTCGTATCTAGGACAGCAATAACCGTGAATCATAGTTTGGTGACAATTGGGTGCAGGAGGTGGGCATGATTGCTGCAAGCATATAATATCTCCTCTAAAACAGAAGCAGAATTCACATGGATCAGCTCGTATAATTTGTTCCGCAGACTGGTAGATTTGACCTTCGAATATGCAAGCTGCAAGAAAAAATATATATATGTTTAATGCCGAGTACAAACATATATAAAATATTTTGCGTTACATTTAATTGTTTTTTAGCAATAACTATAATAATTTAATATTAAAAATTCTTTATTATGTAAATTTAGTAATTTAACCTCAAAATTAAACACAAATTCATTTCGATCTGTAAATATAAAATCTATGTTAAGCACTGAATTTATTTAGTACATGTGAACATCCTTATAAACATATGTTAATTAAATTACAAAATTCGATTACTTGAAATGTGAGTATAATTATTTGAAAAAATTGAGACAAAGGTAAAAAAAGGTAAAAACTTTTATTACAAAATAGTAACTTTAATTAACCTAATCTAACCTTTTTTAAACCTAATTAATCTTAACAGGAGAAATTTGGGCGCATTGAAGATTATTCAGTGACATTTCAATTTAAAAAATTATCATCATCGTTTTGCGAATTCAGAACCAAAGATAGATCTTTCAGCAAATGTACACGCCTGAACTTAAATAAAGTTCATATAAGAATTTTTTGAGATTAGAATTATCTATATATAATTAAAAAGATCATCTAATTAAGAATATAACAATAAAATGATGAAAAATACATTGCATTTATGAACATAAGATACATATTATTATTAAAAGACACAAATAAATTATTTGGTCTTTCTTAAATGAATTTTTTTATTGTAATTATTTGTATTGTTTTAAATGTTTTAAACTTACCGCCTTCATCCAACAAGAAGTCCTCTTCAACTGTTTGAACTGTGGCTAAAAAAAAAAGAAAAGAAAGAAACATATATATGTGTTTGATAAATATTGAATCTATTTTTAATAATAAGAAACCTATTATTTTGTTTCCATTTAAAATCCCCCCCCACACACGTAAATATATATATATATATATATATAACCCTCGTGTCCCAGCTATCCGTAGTATTAAAAGCCCACCCACAGGGATAAAGGGAGAATTTTTTGGGGTAATTGCCACGCATTTCAGTGTGATACAAGAGAAACTGGGAGAATTCCAACAAATAACTTGGCTATTGAAGTGAAAACTTATACACGCTGTTTAAATATCCATCGAGTTTCCTTGCTTCCTAAAGCAGTGAACGCAAGGCAATATAAAATTTAATGAAACATTCAATAAGATTTACAGTAGTATTTATTTCATAATAGTTTCATTATAAAAGTCAAAGGAAAATCATATTTTTGCTGTCATTTTCCTACGTATTGATATTAAAAAAATCATTATATGATGTTTTTTGAACTATAATCTGTAAATAAAAAAAATTTTACAGCAATAATTGTTTTCAAAATTAACACGTAAGACTTGATTCCTTGATTTTACATTCGCTATGAAGTAAAATTTGGTATACATATTTTAGAATAAGATTCATGGTGAAACTTGCGATTAAGACTACTAAATTTATTAGGAAGAAGAATGTTCATTTAATAAAATAATTATATTTTCTCTGCTACTTATTTATTTTGAATTATTTAGTTGTTTTTACATTGTTTAGATTTAATCTTTTAGAAAGACAATTGTTTTCGGTTTGTAACAAGATGCCTAGAATTATTAATTTATGATATTTAACAGTTTTATTAATGTAACAGTAAATTAAACAAGAAAGTATAAAAAAATATCACATACCAGTGCTGTTATCAGACATATCTGTAGGCGTTGTCAATAAGGGCAATGGAGTTTCGATACCTTTATAGGCTTTTGTTGGTAATTCTGTTGATCTATGTGTAGTTGATTCAGTTTTTTCCCGAGTGTATGTTTCAGTATCTTTTGTAGGAGATTCAGTTGTCTGGAATGATACATCAATGTCTTTATGTGTTATTAATTCAGGGGCCTTTTCAGTGGTTTGTGCACTGGCTTCTTCCTCTGTGATCGATTTGGCTTTTTCTGTAGACGATTCCCTTGTTGTAGATGATTCTGACAGTTTTGTGATTGAAGACTTGGGTACTTCCTCTTCTAAAGATTCTTCAGTGACATCAGTCGCAGTTTTTACTGATGGTTCACTTTCGATTGTACTAGTAAATTTCTCTGCACCTGTAGTAGTTTCTCCACTTGTAACTGATTCTTTGGTGCTTGATGTTGTTGATTCAGCTTTGCTAGATTCTGATGATATTGTCTTTTCATCTTCTTTTTGTGTTGTAGTTTCCGCTAATAAAGGTATTTTAGTTTCTGCTTCTGAAGTAACTTCCTTGGTAGTTGTTATTTCTGGAATAGATGATGATATTTCTGTCACTGAAGATGATAATTTTAAGTCTTTTTTCAATGTGGATAATTCTTCTACTGTGGTAGTTATTAAAGAAGATATTGTGCTAGATAAGTCTAAACTAATTAATGGGGTAAGAGAAGTGATTTTATCTCCGATATCAGATTCTTCTGATACAGAAGGTAAATGAATTGTCGATGGTGTTTCGGATTCCATATCACTAAGAGTGGTGAAAGACGAAATTTTTTCAGGAACAGAAGATTCAGTTTCAAAAAGCGATTGACTAGAAAGTTTGTCTTCTGTTAATCGTGTTTCAAAAGTAGTTAACAGAGGTTTGTCTGTTTTACTTTCTGTTACTGGTGTCACAGTAGACTCTTCAAATGATTTACTTGTTTCTCCATCCATGGAAGCAGCCTTAGTTAACAAGTCTGTGCTTTCCCTTCCTTCTTCTTTTGTTTGTTCAGAAGTTAATGCAGGTTGTTTAGTAAATTCTTGCTTTGTACCTGTACTTAATAGTTCAACAGTTGAAACATCTGTTTGTTCTTTACCGTCTGTCACTACTGTATCCTTTTGTGTGCTTTCACTTGTTAAACTTTCTTGTTCAGTAAATAAAGTAGTGACCTCTGATTCTTTCTCTGAAGAGAGTTCTTCTTCAGCAGACGTGACTATTTTGTCGCTTGTTGTTGGTATTTCAGTACTTGCACTAGTAATACGTTTCTGTTCCTCATCTGTAATAGTTTCTAGACTTGAAACCGTAGAAGATTTAGATACTCCCTTTGTTGTCAAATTATCTATTTCTTCAGCTTCTAAATCCGTGAAGATCGTTTTACTTTCATACGGAATATAAGTAATTGTTACATCGTCCAGGGATTTAACAGCAGGTTCTTTTGTGGTAAATATTTCTTTTGTCACAAATGTTTCGGAGGTGGAGAAAGATGTTGGTCTCTCAGTAGTTGATATCTGTTCACTGGTCGTAGATGAAAGTAAAGGTGGCTTGAAACTAGTAGATGATTCCTCTTCAGTTACCGTTGTTGTTGTTTGGATGATAACAGGCTTAATACTAGTTTTTACTTCATCTTCAATGGATGTTTCTTGTGGTTTGGTTTCTCGCGGAATATCTGTGAAACGAGTAGTGACAAAAGTAAATATTTCATCGGCTTTAGTGTGATCTAAACCAGAAGTAGTTTTAAATGAAAGAGTTGTTTCTCCTTCCTGTGTTTTTTCTGTTGTTGTTGTTGTATAAAAACTGTCTGTTAGTAATGTACTTTTAGAAATATCAATTTCAGTAGCCAGATGAATATCAGTTACATTTTCATCCTCAGGTAACTTTGTTTCTTTTGATAAGCTACTGATAGTTTGATTCGTCTCAAAAATTTCCGTAAAAGTTTCAAAACTTTCGCTGGTTTCTTGAGAGGAAGAAATTGCATCGAAAGGTAGTTGGGTACTCGTTTCTTTTAAAGTAATTCCCTGTGTACTTATAGCTTCAGTAATTTTTGTTTGGTCGGTGGGAAGTTTTGTATCCTCTAATTCGGTAGACATTTTTACTGTTGCTTCAGTGGTTTTTCCAGATGGTCGTTTTCTTTCATCAATTCCATGGAAAGAAGTACTCGATGCTTCAGAGCTGACATCTTCCTCTGGTGCTAAGGATTCAGAAACAGTGCTCTTTTCAATGTGTGTTGTACCATCAGGTTTGGTGGTTTTTTCTAAAATGTCATGATCAGTTTTGTCGCTAAATATTGTGAAAGGTTTTCCAGTGGTACTTGAATCTTTAAGTGTAAAGGTTTCTAACGTACTTGCAGTAGATAATGATGTTTGTTCTGTTTCAGATAAGGTTATGTCTTTCAATTTAATTTCTGCATCTGTTGAAAGCGTTTCTGAAATTGTACTAAATTCAGGTTGGAAATCTGAAGTGAGTTTAGTTTCTTTACTCAATCCATCGGAAAGTGGACTTATAGTGGTTTCAGCTCCAGATTCCGGAGTTTCTGTAAATTTAGTTGATAGTTCAGCAACTTCTGTTGGCTTAGAAGTTGAACTTTGACTTGAGTCTTCTGTTGGAATGGTTGTTGTTTTATGTTCAACAGAGGGTTTTGTTACTTCTGTTGACTTTTCTGTTTCATGTAATCTTGGTGTAGTGAATACTACTTCCAATTTTTCAGTCGATAATTCTGTTGCATATGTTTTCACTGTACTTGTAATTGAATCATCTAATTTCGGTTGTTTTATTGGACTTGAAGTGGAACCAATATGTTCTTCAATCATACTAGATTCTTCAGTTTCTACCGTTGTGAATTCGGTAAAATTTTGCAATTCTTTAATTTCATCCGTTATTAAAAGTTCAGGCAGAAGACTGGATATTGCTTCTTCAAAAGAAACTGTCGAAGAAGGTATATCTGTTGAACTCAAAGATGGCTCAGATTTTGTTTCACCAAGCGATATCATTGTAACATCAGCTTCTTGAGTAGATAATTCAATTTCTATTCCTTCTGTTATTAATGTGATATTTTCAGTAGGTTCTACAGTCGATGTCTTCTCTGCCAAAAGTGTCGTAATAACATCTTCAATATCTCTTACAGATTCAGTTGTTACTTTTGATAAAAGGTCTTTAATTTCAGATTCTACTCTTACTGTTGTTTCTGTACCTTTGTCTGAAGAAATAGTTTCCAAACTAAGTGGAGTGATGGTTGTAAAACTTTCCCCTGTAATTATGGTGGTAATCTCTGTTTTCATTCTTTCCTCAGTACTTGTAGATATGGTTGCTGAGCCACCTTGAACTGTAATTAAGGTTTCTTCCGTGAAAAGACTGGTGTCATTGGCCTCGAAGCTCTCTTCTTCAGTAGACAACTTTTCGATTGAAGTAGTTGTCTTAAATTCTTTGGTTTTTTCAGCATCTTCAAATTTAATTTCGGACGAAAGTTCTACACTACTTGATTCTGCTTCAGTGGTTGATCCTATTTCACTACTTGTAAGCGTAGTTGTTTCGAAAGAGCTACTTTTAGCTAGTGAAGGTAAAGTTTTCAGCTCTGTTTCTTCAGTCTGTGCAGATGTTTTGGTAACTTTATCTGTTTCAGAAAATTCAGTTGAGGATTCAGCCTTGGTACTTGATCCACTCTTTTCCTCTGTAAATACCTCTTCTGTAAAACCTGTAGTTGTACTATCTGCAAATTGGTCCTGAACAACTGTTGTACCTGTGATATCAGATAGAAGATCTTCAGTTGTTATTTTTGATTCAATAGTAACCGTCGATTCAGTACTTCTGTCTCCAACAATTGACGTAGGTTCTGAACTAACCGAGCTACTTTGAGTTATAGTAAATGCAGGTTTTGATTTTGTTTCACCATCAGTTTCAGATTTTTGTGTTGTGACATAGTCGGTTTCAATTTTAAATGTCGACGGCTCACTGCTTTCACTAGATATGATTCCTGCTGTAGAAATTCGCTCTTCTGTTGCTGATACTTTTTCTGCAGAAAGCGTAGTATCTGCTAATTCAGTAGTAGCATCAAATGAAGGTTTTTCTGTTGTTAATTCTGATTTACCTAACGTAACTTCTTCTATTCCCTTAATAAGAGAAGTAGAACTAACTGTAGTTTGACTTGTGCTTTCTAATTTATCCTCAGGTGTCATTGTGGAAACTGTATCTTCCTTTGTTGAGTATGGTAATGGCGTTCGCTCAGTGGTTAATTCGCTCTCAGTGATTTTTTCTTTGGGAGATTTGGTATCCACCACGACAGTTGTTTCAAATCTTTCTTCTCGATCAGCAGTTGCATATGTAGTTACCTCAGCAGAAATATGTTCTTCAACTGTAACGGTTGGTTCGACTTTTGACGTTGTTGGAGCTTTTTCATCAAAAGCTATTTCTGGAGTAAGAGAAGATTTTGAAGTGATACTTTCGGGAACTGCTGCCGTTGTTTCAGTGCTTGAGATAGTTTCAGAAATTTCTGTAATTTTTTCTTCCACTCTGGTTGTTTGTTCCTTAACATCTAATTGGGGTGCAGAAGTTGTTAGTCTATCTAAAGATGTGTCTTCAGTTATTTTTACAGTAGAAGGCGACGCTTCTTCAGTTTCAGTAACTGGAATGAACTTGTCAGTAGAAATATCCTCTTCATCCCCTTTCACATCATCCGGTTTTGAAGTAATCAAAGTAGTGGAAATGGATGAGTGTGTAGTTGAGAACATGAAACTTATTGGAATAGGAGTGCTTAAATCTTTTTCTGTTATTCTTGGCAACTCTGTTGTCTGTACAATTTCTGTCGATCCGTCTTCTGTTGCTAAAAAGAAAAACCCCAATAAACATATTGCATTTAAACTATTCATGAAATGTCATCATATTTTATTGATATGTATTTATATAGACTTGGAAAATTATTATTGCTAAAATAAATGCTAAGGTACTGAATGTGTTCGATTTATTAAGAAAATATCTTCAGGATCTCTTATACAAAAGAAATAAATAATCCAATAATATGAAAAATTATAAATATAGTATGAGCAGATGCGATGTAATTATTTTATTATTGCTTGAAAATACAAAGCATTTTGACCTGAAGCCATTCAGAGGGAAAGCAAACGCTATATATAGTGATCCAGTGCATTAGGGAAGAGAGGCTGTTACACGCTACACTGCATCCACATATAGGGGCCATCTCGTCATAGCAGAAGATATTTCAGTTCTGTTTTACTAAATGTGAAATTTTCAATACAACGCTCTCAGGTCAGAAACTCGCGAGATCTATCATGCCGCTCCAACCCTGCAGTGTTATTATGTGAAATTTCTATACATAATGCCGTTACATACTATCTTAAATTAATTATCTTTTAAATGTGTAAAATAAGCAAAATTTTCCACCTGAAATTTAAGGAAAAACGCGTAGAGTTCATCGTAATTGAAAATGGTCGATTTACAATACGCACTTGTATTTTATAAACAAATTAGTATTATATTCTATATTCTTATTTATATGAAAATTTTTGCATTTTGTCTGATGAATATTCAGAATTAACAACATAAGCATTTGAATATTTCTGCTTCTTGATATGAAAAATTTGGAAAATCTTTTTAGCTTTAATTGGAATTACCATTTTATTTTGTTATATTTGAAAAAATTAATTTTTCTGAAGATAGCAGTTTATTTTTCTTTACACACCCCAGAGCTGTAAGATATTCTACACGTTTTATTCTACAAATTTTTTTAATTGCTCTCATAGACTTGCTCTTCTTCCTTACTCTTTTGCTTATTACAGTTCCTTAACATAATAGAGAGTTTTTGCATACCGTACGTTAGTTACCGTAGGACGTCCGTTAGCTTTTTCTCCCTAGCGCGCATGCTCAGTTTCCTATGAGCATGCGCGCTAGGGAGAAAATGCTAACGGACGTCCTACGGTAACTAACGTACGGTATGCAAAAACTCTCTATTAATTGTTCATTTTAAGTGATCAGTTGAGCTCAGTTTCTCTGTATTAATTAAGAACTTCTATTCTTTCATATATTGACATTTCAGAATTTTATGAAAGTCAATTACAGTAGTAGTAAAAAATATTTAGTATAAATTTTCAATATAAAACGTTTTAATTTCATTTATTCTATTATTAATTTTATTTATTCTATTATTAATTTTATTTATTGTTACTAATTTCATTATTTCATTAGTTAGTTTATTGATTGTGAAGAAGGTGAATTATTATATTCTAAAAGTTGAATGTGATGTAACTGAACTTACTAAAAGCATTATAACCAACTATAACTACTAAGATTTTAAACAAAATCTTCTTCAATCGATATAACTAATTTGACTCGTTTATTATTTCTCAAAACACCATTTATTTTCTATAACAGAATTTTATTGGAATGTTCATATCTATACATAGTGATTCATGGGTTGAGGTAAGAATGTTTTTGATATATTCAGTGTTTTTTTCAAATTTTTAGGAAACGAATAACAAAAGTCCCCCCCCAAAAAAAAAGCCAATTAAAAAAAAAAGACTGAAAATTACTTTATCATCTGATACTTTTCGCTTGTCTCTAAGTTTTTAAATCTAGAGTTTCGTTATTGCTAAAGAAAAAAAAATTTCCATTTTAAGACATCCATTGCTTACATAACCCCGTCATAAAAATGTCTCTTTTTTTTTTATTACACATCTAATAATGGACAATGAATATTCATGCTAAGAAATGCATACTTCTTAATGAAAATGAAAATGCCTCTTTGAAAGTAGCTTTTTACCTTAATAGTATTTAAAAATTTTATTTAATCTGTATTATAATAATAAATTATTTTTGTAAATTGAAAATATAATACTTACGACACTTGTATGAAGTTGGGCAACATTTATCTTCACTGACAGTATCTGGAGTACAACCTCGTTTGGGCACCTCACAAATAATTTTGAAGCAAGTCATTTCTCCCCTGAAGCAGTGGCACTTATCGCACGGTTCAATAGTCCAAATAGATTCACCATCGGCGTATAACGTTTCATTAATAAAACAATCATCTAAAATTGTAAAAAATGTATGTTCATTTATTTATACATAAATATATTGTATAACTGGTTATTTTGTAAAAAAAAATACAGTGTATAGTTAATAAATTACACTGATAGGCAAAACGTAAGGAGAAAGGCATAAAAAAAAAAACCCTTTAGTGCAAATAATTAATAATAAATGGTACAATTAATTTAAATACTCTATTTAGATTGATTGTATTTTTAAATTTTTTTATTTTGCTAAAAGAAGGAGATTTTTATCTTAGACTATTTTTTTTAGGAATTCAATTTGCATAATTTTTAATAAAAAAAATTATGTAAATAAATACTATTAATACACATACTTATTTACTTATTAAGATATATGTTGCTTATTTAGTCGAATGACTAGCCCTTTTATTTGAAGAACTGATTTTTTTTCAAGCACACACAAGTTAAATTCCTAATTTAAATACTTCCACTTATAGATTTTGTATTTTAAAATGTAATTTTTTTTAAAAAACTATTGTAATTATTTTTCATTTTCATATTTAATCTTACCATACTTCAACAATCATTTCGCTGTCATTGAATACACAGTTGAAAATTCGCATCTTATCAACCCGTAGAAGTAAATTGAAAATTGAATAGAAATTTTATTTATTCGATTTCTAATATATAATAAATTTCATATTAAGGTATTATTAATATATCATTTAATCTAAATATAATACAATTTCAATGATTCTTTCTTATATTAACGCATTATCATAGTATTTATTTATTCAAAATTACTTACGTTTTTCTGTTATGCTTGACTCAGTTTCTCCTGGCAGAATGGTAGTAGGCGCAACTTCTTCTTTAGTAATCATTGTTTCGCCTGGCAAATGTTTGGACACTTCTGTTATTGCTTCTAGGGTGGTAGTAGCCGTTGAAGACGTCGATTCCGTAACAGGAGATGGAGGTTCAGATGTAATGTTAGCTCTAATGCTTGACGTTATCAGTTCTTCGGGTATAGAACTTGATTCCGAAGACTTTTCTTCTTCTCCTTCTTGAATTTCAGTAACAGAAACCGTTTCTTCCTTTCCAAAAGGAGTTGACGTTGCGCGAAATTCAACTGTGGCTTCGGTAGTTGATACAGTCGATTCTGTTATACTTTTTGGAATTTCTGTCGGCTTCACAGTTTCTTTTGGTGTAATCTCATCCGAATCAGTAGAAATAATAGTTGATACTTCAAGTGTTTTTGTAGTTGAGGATGGTTCGAAGGAAGTACTTGTCTCTAATATCGTAGAAAATTGTTTCCGGTCGTCGAATTCTTCTGTAATATGTGTACCTGCAGGTTCTGTTGTTTTTTCTGTTGCATTTTTAGAAGATAGTGTTGTTTTATCTGGGAGTGATTCAGAAGAGGTTGAGATTTCGGCAGTAATATTTTCAACAGAATATGATTTTGATGCCTCAGTAGACAACGTAATTTCTTCTGCAATGGTTGTTGCATCAGCTTCAAGAGTAGGCTGCGTTGCAGTTGTTTTGTATGTACTCATAACTCCATCTTCTTGTGCTAGTGTAATTTCCTGATCTAAGTGTGTTTCTTTAAATGCTTTTTCTGTTATAAGAGATGTAGCAGTTGAAGGTAATAATGTTGTTAATTCTCCATCAAGTGAAGTTTCAGTTGATTTAACTGATATCATTTCAGAAGTTTCTGTTGCTACATCGGTTACCTCTGTTTTATGTGGAGTTGTTGAAGACTTTTCAAATAATTCTTGATCTTTACTAGATGTTATAAATTTAGATTCAGTAACTTTCTCGGGTGTCGTCAATTCAACAATTTGTGAAGTTGTCAAAGTTGGAAGTTCCTCTTTAGAGGGTGTTGAGATTTCTTGCTCTTGAGTAGTTACTTTCGTTATGCGAGAATCTTCTTCTCTTGCTTCTTCTAAGTCAGTTTTTGTCGATGATCCCTCTGTAGCTTCAAATGCCACAGTTTCGCTTGAACTTTCTGTGGTTAAATCTTTTGATGTTACTGTTGATGTGTGAAATCCTTCTGTAGAAATTTCGATCGGAATTGTGGTAAACATAGTTTGATGTATATCCGCTGTAATAATCTCTTTCGATGCATCTTCAAATTCAGTTGGAGTTTCTGAAATGAATGTTTCATTTATTGATTCTTTAGAACTTGTAGCTGGAACAATTTTCGTAGTTCTTCCCATTATTGATGTATCAGATTTAGTTTCCTCAGTTTCGGATAAAGTGATATCTTCTTTTGTAGTTTGTTCGCTAAATGTTTCATCCGTTTTTATTGGTGTTGTCTTCGAGAAGTCGATTGTTGTAACTTTAACAGTGCTTTCGACTGAATGCGGTTCAAACATATCTTTTTTAGTTGTTACATCAAATGTATCCGACAGTGTAGTTAGGTCTTTAGTATCCCTAGAGGTTTCTGCAGATTCGTCATAAAGAGGTGTCGTAGTTGTTAATTTATCTCTCAGAGTCTCAGTGGTTGTTTCTCTAATAGATGTAGTTGAATGTCCAACAATCATAGAATCTGCTGCAAATGTTCGGTTGCTTTGCACTGTGTCTTCTACTACAAATGAAGTTTCCGTTTTGCTAAAGTCCTCTAAATCTGTAGTGGGAGTCTTAATTGTGGATTTTTCAGTAAATTCAACTCCATCCTTAGATTTTATAGTTGATATTTCTGCATCAGATTCTGTTATAACTTCTTTTTCTTCAAATTCTTTTCTAGTAGATGAGATCTTGATTTCTGGAATGGGTGTGAAATGCTGTGTTGTTGTCTCAGCATCAGTTTTCACAATGCGAGTTGTTGTTAACTCAATCTTTGGCTCTTGTATTTCTTTTGTAGTTAGATGTTTTTCATCGAAATCAGTGGCTTTCGTTTGGGTCACAGCAGATTCTTCTGAACCAGTTATCAGTGCTTCTTCTGTTGTAAATTTATCGGTAGTTTTAACACTTTCAACTAATTCTGTTTCTTTCAGTTCCTTTTCGGAAGTATCGGTAGTAACAGGCGTTGTAACTTTTGTGATTGCTTCTGTAGTGATATCTAAGGGAGAAGATGTTTTAGGAGCAATAGATGTTGTTTCACTTTCTATGATATCAGTTTTTGGACTGATTTCTGTTTCCGTTACACTACTTTCTTGTGTATGTTTGAAAGTTGTTGTATCGGAAAATTCTGATTCCTTCACGGTTGTAGCGTCTGTTACCCCAGTAAATTTTTCTGGTAGGAGAGAAGCAGTTGTTTCTTTTATCTCATCTTTTAAAGTCGTAAATTTGTCTTGGGAAGAAAGAGTTGTTGTTTTGTCCAATTTAATACCTATAGATGTTGAAACTTCTTCGTCAGATTTAGAGGTAATAATCTCTGTTTCAGTGGCTTCAAATGTACTACTAGCTGTTCCAAGGGTTGTTTTTGGAGTGCCAGTTTTTATGTCTTCTTCAGAGCTTAAAGTAGAAGTAGCTATTTTTGGCGAAATGTCCGTTGATACTGTAGTTGTTTCAAAATCTGGGCTTTCTGTAACAGTTGTTTTCTTAAATGTTGATGTCTCAGCTTCAGATGTAAATGATGAGGGAGTACTTTCTTCAAACAACTTTTTATGTGTAGAAGCATCAGTTACAGGGAACAAAATAGAAGTTGTTTGCTTGTGTTTTTCTTCCAATTTTGTTTCTTTTCCTTCTTCGGAAATAAATGACGTTGATGTTGATAAGAATTCAGTTGATTTCTCAGTTATTTTATCTAAATCAGTAAATAATTTTATTGATGAAATTTCCTCCGACTCAGTTGAACTTTGAGTGGTTATTGCTTGTGTTTCAGAGGTATCGGGTTTTTTAGAAGTTTGATCTTCAATTTCTCCTTCGATTGAAGTAACTCTAATTTCTTTGGTAGTTTCCTCTTCAATCTGTGGACTTCTAGTTCCCGTAGTTTTTGCCTCAGTAAATACATCTTGAGTAACTTCAGTCATAGATGACATAGTGGTTTGTTCTGCTTCCTTTATTTCAATTTCATCGGTGGGCTTTTTCGTGAATAATTTCTCGGCTTCGGTTGCAGTGATTTCTTCAGAAAATGTTGTCATTTTTCTTCAATCTCTGCCTCATCTGTAGCAACCGATTCTTTTCTCGTTGTACTTTCATCTTCTAATTTTGGACTTTCTGTTCCCAAAGTTTTAATTTCAGTGGAAAGTTCTTCTGAAGTTTCAAATGCAGGTGTTGTAGCAAGTTGTTCTTTCGAAACTATTTCTTTGATTTCAGGTTCATCTGTTTGTTTTATCGTGGTAAACTTTTCAATTTCATCACTTGAAGTGCTTCCAGTCTTTTCTTCAGATACGGTTTTTACTGTGGTATCTGCTACAGGGGAGATTTCTTTTGTTGTGCTATCAGTTTCCACTTTTGGACTCTCAGTTCCAGATGTTTTAGTTTCTTTCGATTGTTCTTCTGAAATATCAAATGTAGATGGCGTAGTAAATTCTTTCGTAAATGATTCCTTTACTTCAGTTTCTTCGGTTTGTTTTTCTGTAGAAATCTTTTCAATTTCTTCACTTGAAGTGCTTGCAGTTTTTTCTTCAGATATCGGTGAAGTTTTCTCTGTACTCTGTACCCCAATTGAAGTAAATGTTACTTTTTCCGTTGTAAAGTCCGCTTCAATTTTTGAAATTTCTGTTTCTTGCATTCTGGTAGAAGGTTCCTCTGAAATTTTAAAAACAGATTCAGTCGTAGTTTTTACGAATTCCTTCGATTTAGTCTCATCAGTTTCTATTTCTGTGAATAACTTTTCAGTTTCTTTACTTGCAGTGCTTGCAGTTTTTTCTTCAGAAACTGAGACAGTTTTCTCTGTAGTCTCTCCTTCAAATGAAGCAGTTGTTGCTTTTTTTGTTGTACTTTCAAATTCTGTTATAGGACTTTCAGACTTGAAAGCTTTGGTTTCAGTAAATAACTCATCTGAAGTTTCAAACGAAGAAGCTGTAGTGATTTGGTCTTTCGAAACCAATTCCTTCGTTTCAGCTTCACTGATTTGTTCTGTTGTAGAAAGTTTTTCAATTTCTATGCTTGGACTGGTCTCAGTTTTGAATTCAGCTGTTGTTAAAGCTTCTTTAGTTTCCATATCAAATGAAACAATTGTTGTTCCATTAGTTGGTTTTTCAATTTCTAGTTTTGTACTTTCGGCTCCGGAAATTTTAATTTCGGTAGACATCTCTTCCGAAGTTTCAAACGCAGATGCAGTAGTAATTTGTTTTTCCGTGACTGTTTCCTTTAATTCGGTTTCTTCAGTTTGTTTTTCAGTGGAAATCTTTTCAAATTCTTCACTTACAGTGGATGGAGTTTTTTCTTCATATACGGGAGAAGTTTTCTCTGTAATTTCTACCCCAACTGAAGTAACTCTCACTTCCTTTGTAGTGCTTTCATCTTCTACTTTTGGGATTTCTGTTACGAAAGCTTTTATTTCGGTAGATAATTTTTCTGAAGGTTCAAATGTAAATTCAGTAGTAAGATGTTCTTTCGTAGCATGCTCTGTGAGTTCAGTTTTTTCAGTTTGTTTTTCAGTGGTAAGTTTTTCAATTTCATCGCTTAAAGTACTTACAGTTTTTTCTTCAGATACTGGTGAAATTTTCTCTGTAATATCTACTCCAATTGAAGTAAGTCTCTCTTCCTTTGTTGTACTTTCAGTTTCAATTTTGGGACTTTCTGTTCCGAAAGTTTTGATTTGTGAAGATTCAAATGGAGATGTTGTAGCAATTTGTTCTTTCGTTATCGGTTCCTCCATTTCAGTTTCTTCAGTTTGTTTTCCTGTATACAATTTTTCGATTTCTGTACTTGCAGTGGTTGAAGATTTTTCTTCAAATACTGACAAAGGAGATGTTTTTTCAGTCATTTCGGTCTCACTTGTTACAATTTTTACTTCTTTTGGTGTACTTTCATCTTCTGTCTCAGGAGCAGATGTTGTAAGAAGTTTAGATTCTTTGATTTCAGTTGAATCTGTAGGTTTTATCGTGGATAACATTTCAAGTTCTATACTTAAAGTGCTACTAGTCTTTTCTTCATATTCCGTTGAAGTTTGTCCTTTAGTTTCTGCTTCTAAGGAAATTTCTTTTGTTGTGCTATAAGTTCCCAATTTTGAACTTTCTGTTGCAAATGCTTTAGTTTTGCTGGATGGTTCTTCAGATATTTCGTAAGCTACGGTCGTAGCATCCTGTTCCTCTGTTGATATTTCCTTAATTTCAGTTTCATCCATTGATTTTCTTGTAGAAAATGTTTCAGTTTCTTCACTTGGAATAACTGTGGTTTTTTCTTCAGAAACTTCCGAAGTTTTTTCTGTACTTTCTAATCCAATTGAAGAAACTTTAATTTCTTCTGTGGTAACTTCAGTTCCCACCTTTGGAGTTTCAACTTCAGAAGCTTTAGTTGTTATAGATAGCCCTTCTGAAGTTTCAAATGCAGAGATTGTAGTGTCTTGTTTCGTAATTTCGGTTTCTTCCGTTTGTTTTCTTGTAGATAATTTTTCAGTTTCTTCACTTGGTAGACTTGTAGTTTTTTCTTCAGGTACTGCAGAACTTTCCTCTGAACTCTTTAAGGTAACTGATGAAGTTTTAAATTCCTCTGTTGTAACTTCAGCGTCTGACTTTGGAATTTCTGTTGCAGAAGTTTTGATATCGGTAAATAATTCTTCACTAGTTTCAAATGCAGTTGCAGTACTTGTTTGTTGTTGCGTAGATAATTTTTTTGCATCGAAACTTTCTGTAGTTTTTTCCGTTACATTTTGAGAGGCAGTAATTTCAACATCCAAACCTTCTGAAGTTTTTGTAATATCGAAAGAAGTTATATCTGTCTTAGTTGTTTCGTCAGATACTACATCTGTTTCACCAGATAAAGTAGATAGATCAGATAATGTAGACTTTGTTGTTACTTTTGAAGATTCCGAAGTTTCAGTGTCTAAAATGGTGGTCGATAATAAAGTAGTATCTATTTTCGACGGGGACGATTCTTCAAATGGTGTGCTTACATCAGAAACTGACTTTTCAGTAATTACTGTTACGCTGTCTGCTTTTGTTGTCTCGGCTTCTTCTGTGACTCTTCTTGTAATCGTTTCATCGAATTCTGAAAGATCTTTATGTGTACTAGCTACTGTGCTGGTTTTTGATTCTGTTGTAATTTCTGCTTTCTTTTCTTCTGATATTGCAGTGCTAGTGATTATTTCTGGTACAATAGTTCCTCTAGTTTCTTCCTCTTCTCCAACGGTAATTTTTGTTTCTTTTTCCTCTAAAATTTCTGTGGTTTTAAATGGTGATTCTGTGGAAGATGCTATCGTTGTTTTATGCTCAAGATCAAATTCATGCGATGTTTCAGTGCTTTCGACAAAAGGAATTGAACTCTTTTTATCAGATATTTCTGTACCAACTTTTTCTGTAACTTCAGTTTCAATTGTTGATGGTTTAATACCAGTCGTACTTTCAAAGATTAATTCTGTTTTTTCACTATCTTGCGTAGAAGGTGAGACTGAAATTTTTGATTCAAGTTCTTCATCTAACCTTGATGTAGTTACATCAATTTTACCAGCTGTTTCTGATTGAGTGGCAGATGAAGTATTACTAACAGTTGAAGCAGTTACGGATAACTGACTGAAAGGTGTTGAAGCCCCTTCTGTTTCTTTTGTAGGTGTTTTGAATTCATCTGTTTCAGATGATTCAAATTCTGGTGTTATTTCTTTTACAGTTGTAAATTGTGGTGTAGATGATTCGTGAGAGATTTCATCTAATGTCGAAATAGATTGGTCTTTTGTGGCAACTTTTTCAGGAATTTCTGATGATACAGATATCGATTCAAAAGTGTGCTCCTCTTCGGATACCTCAGGTAATTCTGAAGTGATTTCAGATGCATCTGGAGCTTTCATGGTTGTTTTAGTCATTTCTAATTCTTTTTCAGTATGATCGAAAGGAGTAAATGTAATTTCTTTACCAAGAGTTGTTTCTGAAATCGTAGTTGATGATTTTATTTTTGAATCGTCTAGTTCAATAGTCGTAGATTCTAAAGTAGTAGTTTGAGATTCAAAAGTTTCCTTTTCACTTGCATGGCTGGTTAGTTTTGTTGTTTCGATAGCAGGAAGTGTTGTTAGAATAAAATCTGTTTTATAAGAACTATCACTCATTGTTACTGTAGATGTTGATAACGTTGTCTGATCATGAATTTCTAATGTTGTAAATAGTGATGATTCATCTTGGCTTACTTTAGACACATCAGTGATTTTCTCTTCAACTGTTGTCTGTTTTTTCTCTTGTGATGTGATCTCAACTTCCTCCTCCATCATAGGAGTAATGATTTCAGTTTTGGTTGTTACTGGTAACTCTTCACTTGAAGGTGCGATGCTTTCCTTCTTTTCTACAATTTCTGTTTCTGAAGTTCCCGACTCACTGACTGTGGTTAAAAATTCTTTTTGTGTTGAAATCTCTATTTCAGGAATTTCACTCGTTATTCTTGTAGTGAAACTCTTTTCTGAAACGAGTGTAGATGTTTCAAAATCCTTTGTTTCTTTTTCTTCAGTCACTGTTTTTAGCGATTCAATATCAAAAGGAGGACGTGTTTTATCACTTGAGTATGTTATTGACGACTCAGTAACTATATGTAAATCACTGGAAGTATCCAATTCATCTGTAATTGTGGACGCTTGTGCTGACTTTTCTGTAGTATCATCGAATACTGATGTTGACAACTTTTCAGAACTGATGGTGGTAATTTTATCTGCTTCAGATGTTTTTATGAACTTGGGTACAGTCACAGTTGTTTCTGCAGCCTCTGTGCTGTGAGATGCTTCAATTTCTTCGACTTCCTGTTCGGTTACTTTCAAAGTTGAATAAGTGTCTGATATAGTAGGCTGTTTAGTAGTGGTTAGGTCAACTTCAGGTTTTTGTGTTTTTGTAACTTCATCTTTACTAAGGTCTTCTGAAGTTTTCTGCCCTGCTGTTGATGATTCTGCCTCTGTAAATTCAGTAGAATAACTGGTTTGCTCAGTGGAACCAAAGGTAGTAACTTTCTCTGTTTTGGTAGGTTCGCTTGTTGTGTCAAACTTAGATGTACTTTTTTCAGTAAAATCTAAATCAGTGAGTAAAGTAGAGCTTTGAATTTCTACGGATGGTTTGGTTTCGGTTTCTTGTTCATCTGTTGCCATTGTTTCAGTTTTATCAGCTTCGATAATAGAAATTTCTGAAGACACAATATCTGGACTTTTTGTGGTAAGTTTAGTTGTAAAATCAGCTTCAGTGAGTTTAATTGAAGATGCTTCACTTACAGATTCTGTGGTTACTATCTTTTTATCTGGTTCTTCAGTTGAGCTTTCGGCAGTTGTTGGCTTAGTAGTGAGTAAAGTAGAGCTCTGAGTTACTACGGATGGTTTGGTTTCGGTTTCTTGTTCTTCTGTTGCCATTGTTTCAGTTTTCTCAGCATCAATAATGGAAATTTCTGAAGAAGCAATATCTGGACTTTTTGTGGTAAGTTTCGTTGTAAAATCAGCTTCAGTGAGTTTAACTGAAGATGCTTCACTTACGGATTCTGTTGTTATTTTCATTTTATCTGGTTCTTCAGTTGAGCTTTTGGCAGTTGTAGGCAGTTCGGCAGTTGTAGGCTTAGTAGTGAGTAAAGTAGAGCTCTGAGTTACTACGGATGGTTTGGTTTCGATTTCTTGTTCTTCTGTTGCCATTGTTTCAGTTTTCTCAGCATCGATAATGGAAATTTCTGAAGAAGCAATATCTGACTTTTTGTGGTAAGTTTCGTTGTAAAATCAGCTTCAGTGAGTTTAACTGAAGATGCTTCACTTACGGATTCTGTTGTTATTTTCATTTTATCTGGTTCTTCAGTTGAGCTTTTGGCAGTTGTAGGCAGTTCGGCAGTTGTAGGCTTAGTAGTGAGTAAAGTAGAGCTCTGAGTTACTACGGATGGTTTGGTTTCGATTTCTTGTTCTTCTGTTGCCATTGTTTCAGTTTTCTCAGCATCGATAATGGAAATTTCTGAAGAAGCAATATCTGGACTTTTTGTGGTAAGTTTAGTTGTAAAATCAGCTTCAGTGAGTTTAACTGAAGATGCTTCACTTACGGATTCTGTTGTTATTTTCATTTTATCTGGTTCTTCAGTTGAGCTTTCTGCAGTTGTTGCCTTACTAGTGAGTAATGTAGAGCTCTGAGTTGCTACGGATGGTTTGGTTTCGGTTTCTTGTTCTTCTGTTGCCATTGTTTCAGTTTTCTCAGCATCAATAATGGAAATTTCTGAAGAAGCAATATCTGGACTTTTTGTGGTAAGTTTAGTTGTAAAATCAGCTTCAGTGAGTTTAATTGAAGATGATTCACTTACAGATTCTGTTGTTATTTTCATTTTATCTGGTTCTTCAGTTGAGCTTTCTGCAGTTGTTGCCTTACTAGTGAGTAATGTAGAGCTCTGAGTTTCTACGAATGGTTTGGTTTCGGTTTCTTGTTCTTCTGTTGCCATTGTTTCAATTTTCTCAGCATCGATAATGGAAATTTCTGAAGAAGCAATATCTGGACTTTTTGTGGTAAGTTTTGTTGTAAAATCAGCTTCAGTGAGTTTAATTGAAGATGCTTCACTTACAGATTCTGTTGTTATTTTCATTTTATCTGGTTCTTCAGTTGAGCTTTCTGCAGTTGTTGCCTTACTAGTGAGTAATGTAGAGCTCTGAGTTTCTACGGATGGTTTGGTTTCGGTTTCTTGTTCTTCTGTTGCCATTGTTTCAGTTTTCTCAGCATCGATAATGGAAATTTCTGAAGATACAATATCTGGACTTTTTGTGGTAAGTTTAGTTGTAAAATCAGCTTCAGTGAGTTTAACTGAAGATGCTTCACTTACAGATTTTGTTGTTATTTTCATTTTGTCTGGTTCTTCAGTTGAGCTTTCTGCAGTTGCTACCTTAGTAGTCAGTAAAGTTGAGCTCTGAGTTTCTACAGATGGTTTGGTTTCGGTTTCTTGTTCTTCTGTTGCCATTGTTTCAGTTTTCTCAGCATCGATAATGGAAATTTCTGAAGAAGCAATATCTGGACTTTTTGTGGTAAGTTTAGTTGTAAAATCAGCTTCAGTGAGTTTAACTGAAGATGCTTCACTTACAAATTCTGTTGTTATTTTCATTTTGTCTGGTTCTTCAGTTGTCACTTTTTCAGTTTTCATGATATGAGTTGTCATATCTGTCGATTCTTTTGGAGACTCCAATTTTTCTGTAGTTAAGTCATATGCAGATGAGCTTGATGTGATTTCTGATGATGAAATAGTAGTCTTATCAAGCATTGTAGTATCCAATTTGAGAGAGTCAGGTGTTTCTGTGCCTGTTGTAGGCACTCTTGACAGAGAATCTTCAAATTCTTTGGAATATGTGAAGTCCTTATGTTCAGAAATTTCTGGTTTTTCAGATGTCGTTAAAATTTCAGTTTCAGTTGCTTCTGCTTCAATGGGTTTCAGTTCACCTTCCTCGCTAGTAGGCATGTGAACCGAAGAAGTACTTAAGCTTTCAGAGACTGTTTCTTCATAAGATTTTGAAGTTTCAGTCGATGTTTTTGTCTCAGATAAAGTAGTCAGAATTTCTGAGATTTCTGGTTTCAGAGTAGTAATTGAACTGATATCTTCTGTAAATGCTGAAGTTTCGTTGGTGATTTGTGATTTCTCATGAATAGTCGTTTTTGTAATGCTACTAGGAGTAATGTCTTCTTCAGAAGTTGTCTTTTCGAACGACGGAACTGATGTATCTGTTTCTCCATGTTCTTCTGATGACTCTTTCGTTTGAGTTGGTAGAGGAGATACGGTCTTTTCATGATCAGTAATAACTAATGACACAGGTTCCTCAGTACTAGCCAATTCTGTGCTAACAGTAAACATTCCTTTTGTTAAATCTGTGTCAAGCTCTGTTGTCTTTTCACTAGAAACTGTTTTATCAATATCTTGACTTTCCGCCTCGGTTGTAGTTCCTTCTACCATCACTTCTGTGGGTTCTTCATCTTTGCCACTTGTAGTAATTTCAATCTCTTCTGTTGTCAGAGAAGTCGTTTTTAAAGTAGAGGTTACTGGCATAGCTGTTATACTACTGGATGCTTCAGATACAGAATCCACAAATTTAGTTTTATCTGTTTCTTCCGATGGAGTCTGAGTTGTCACTGTTGAAATGCTTTCAGAAATGCCCGCTTCTGTAGAAATTTCAGATTTAAGATCTGTAAATGTCGATTCTTCCTTTTCTGAAACAAACGTTTCGCTTGTAGTTGAAAATAATTGTGTTTGGGATTCTTTTTCATCTGAAATAGCAGTTGCAGTCGTTTTTTCTGCTGAAATATCCTCTTCAATAGATACTGGTTTATCAGTAGTTATATTTACACTTAAGGACTCAGTAACGTCTTCGCCATCAAAAGATATTTCTTCAGGTTCATGTTCTTTTGAAATATTGTGGAGATCCAATTTTGTAGTTTCTTGAACTTCAAAACCACTTGTTATTTCTGACTGGGTTTCTTTGGCAACTGTTGTGTAAGTAAGTAATTCATCTTTAGTTGTAGTTGTATCATCAGATGTATCTGCAAAATATACAATAATATTACAAACAAATTTTTCGATAAAATTTAGAATAGTATAAATCTATATATCTTGTTATTTATAATATTACCTTTACTAAAACAAAAAAATTTTCATATTTAGTTGGATTGAAGAATAAAATTACATACTTTTATATTATCCATTCGTCTTTTCTCACTATTCACTAACAAAATGTATATTTAAAAATTATATATATATATATGAATATTATTATTATTATTTTTTTTTGAAAAATTGCGGAAGAGTTGAAATGAAAAAGGCGGAAAATTAAATGTTGGTAAACATATCACTAAGAAAAAAAGTTTTTATCAAATATTATAATATGTAAATTTAAATCCATTTATCCTTAGAAATAGATCTTATATTTAAATTTGAATTTGAAAGTTGTTGTGAATTTTAAAACATTGGAAGAATCTTCGATAAAATTTATATTTCAATATTTTTTAATTTAAGTTTTTATTTAAAATCCTTTAATCAAGTTTTTTATTTTAAATATCAATTGCTTTCAGCAAAAAAGAATAGGGGCTGATTTTCGGAGTGGCTATCGGTACCACAGGTTTCCGGTTCGAATCGCGGTGATGTCGTGGATGTTTGTGAGTGGTTCGGAAACCACTTTAAACAGTAAGTCCAGGTCTAATAGGATCGTAGAGCGTTGTTTTGAGGTTTAGTCAGTCTTCAGCCCACGGGGTTCCTCGCTAAAGTGAAGTTGCATATTACTCTTAGTCATGGACCAATCGCCTATGACGGGGTCTTCTGGACCTGGTGTAGGTTTTCTTGCACCAGGGGGATTAGTAACAACAAAAATGAATTGCGTAATAATATAGTAATAGTCTAAAAGGTAGTAATCATTATACTTTTCACGTGGTGAACGTATTTTATTTTGCTTTTTGTACATCAGCGGACGTCATGCTCCATTTGAATGCCACGAGTATATATGTGTTCACCATGGGGTAAGAATGTGAAAACATAACCTTCATGAAGAACTTTTAAGGATAACTGCCCTGCTTTTATTTGTCGTATGAAATAAAACTTATCAAGCAAATTAACTATTGATGGAAGATATTTAAGCACGCTTTTTTCGCTTTTTTGGTACGCTGTCAACATTGAAAATATGCACATGTATAAATAGTTTTACTTACCACAGACATATATAGGACAGCACTGATCCACCAATTTTTTGACCTTGCAATTCTTTCCAGATTCGGGAGGTGTTAAATCGCACTCCACTGCCTCGCACTGCACGATGCTATTCACGCAAATGCAATTTTGGCGACAAGGATCTAATGAAGGTATTTTTTCTTTGCTCTGGTACGTTTTGTTTTCATGGCGACAAATACCTAAAAATAAAATGAACATCTTTAGAAATAGTAATAAATAAAAAAAATGTTAACTCCAATTGAATTTATGTTATTGAGATAATCATATAATTTCCTTTAAAGTCAATTAAGTTTTTGAAACAACATTTAAATTTTAAATTTCGGGATCATCAGATACATATAATATTAGATGTAAGAGTTATATTTTATTATAGGGTATAAAATATTTAATGCAATTTATGTTTAAATTGGTAAATAGAATCAAATGAAGGAACTGAATATTGTTCTTTATATTAGAGTTATTCAATCTGCTTCTTTAAGCTATTCTGAATATGGTCTAAAGTGAAATCGTAGATTACTTTAAATTACTTAAAATTAACTTTAAATTACTTAAAATTTTATTAAATTTATCCATTAAAGTTCCGAATAAAAAACACAAAAATGCGAAATTAATAACACGTAAAGAAGTTTGAAATTTAACAAGTAAGTTTTATTTGTTGAAATAAGAAATATCTGAGTAAAAATGCAACAAATAAAATGTATTTACTTGTTCAACGATTTGGAAAAAAAAACAAAATACCTCTGAATTGTGAAAAAAAAGAAAGAAAAGAAGCTTTTTACAACAAGAAAAAAAAATTCTATGTAATATTATTTTTCATGATGATGGCTATCTTAGAATGTAAACTGGTTTTGCATAACAACTATTCATAAATTAGTACGTACTTATCGAAACAATAAATTATTTTTTTACAAGAATCACCTGATAATTTTTTTTCTACAAATGCGGTCATCCTAGGAATTTATAAGAGAAAACACCTTTGCTTTGTATGATCAAAGCTTTCTGCTTTATATATCCAAAGCATTTTATTGGCAAACAAATATTTTATTATTTCTAACTTGAGGCAATTTGTCTCAAATTTCCGTCGAGTATAACACTTTCTTGGTACAGCAATATTTAAAATATAAAATAACTTATAGAGAAAGCTTTATGCAATTAAGTCTAAACTTGGTAAGAATGATTATTATTATTATTATTTTTTTTTTTTTTTGTAAAACAGATAACATAGAAATTGAAAAAGAAATCTTTGATTAAGTCTTACCTTCGCCTGGTACCGGTCTGCTGAATATAGGCTTGCCAGTCGTTTTGGGCAGACCAACAGATGCAAATGGGTCTTCTGGACTTTCAGTAATCTTTGGTTCTCTACGACGCGTAACTAGATCACTTATGACGGGCGTTGAGCTTTCAGAAGACAGGGTGACAGTAATCAATTCAGAAACCTCAGGCATCTCAGAGAAAGGCGTTGATGTCTCTGCTAAACTTTCTGTGATATCTTCAGCCTGTGAAGCATTTACTTTCTCTTCGGCTGGAACTGTAGTAAAAGTACCGTCTGCCAGCGTAAACTGTGTTTTCATTTCGCCCACAAAATCGATTGCAGATGTGTCTGCTATCGTTGACATTCTATCTTCTTTTGTGGAAATATTTACACCCAAATCTTCGAGAGAAGCAAATGTTGTCGAAAATACAGGTATTTCAGTGGTTGTTGCTGTAGAAGAGTTTTAAAAAAATATTTAATAATAAATACATATTAAAAAAAAATTTTTGTTTTTGACTTTAAATAATATATAGTATACAGATTATTAATTTTTTTTTATATAAAATAAAATAATAATTATAAAAATATTTAATAATTACTGAGGAATAAAATGAATCGTACAACAATAAAAAGAGTGTTATGAAGAAATATAGAATATTAAACGTTTTTTCCAATAAATAAATAAGAAATACATAAACTTTAGCATCATAAATAATAAATGTGCTTTTTCAGCATTTTTGGAGACGAATAATTATTAGCACGAAGATTTAAAAATAAAATTGATATTATTTTAAAAGTTATTTCTGAATTAGTATTTTTATATCAGGAGTCTTCCTTTGTTCTTTATACCTACACGTGGTTTGGTTTAGTGGCAACTTTTTTTTAATTAAATTTTTTTTTTTTTTGAAGCTAATACCAATAATTCAATAAATGACAATGAACGGCGGTTGATTTGATTTGTCATTCTACTGTCATTTTTTTGCACCTTTTAGATAATTAGATCGGGGCCTACTATTTAACGTGGATTCCGAACCACTACTACTACACTACACCACATCACTGTGCCTGAGTTGCCTCTATACAATTTGGGAATGATGTGGGTGAAAATAATCGAGATATAGATCGGGGAGTGAGATAAAGATCGGGACCTATTTAACGTGGATTCCGAACCACTACTGCTACACCACATCACTGTGCCTAGAACTGAGATGCCCCTATACAGTTTGGGAATGATGTGGGTAAGAAGTCTGATTGGGCTCCGTGACACTCTTACAGTCATACGAAACTGGGACCTGCGGGCTGAAAGTGGATTCCGAACACTTCAAACATACATGGCACCGCCGGGACTGGAACCCGAAATCTATGGCACCGAGTGCCAGAGCGCTAGACACTCGGTTATTCAGGCCCCGATTCCGAGCCACTAACAAACATCCATGCCACCGCCAGGATTCAAACCTGAAGTCTGTGGTACCAAAGAGTAAAGTGTTAGCCAATTGGCCATCAGGCTGCCAATGAACGGTGCAATCGATAATCCAGAAAATGTTTTCATAGGCAAAATAACTTTAATGTACAAGTTAAAATTTATTCTTTAGATTGTTTTACTAAATGATGATATCTAAATTGTAGTCAGCAAAGAGTTTAATAATTCAGCAAAGAGTTTAACAAATAAATCTTGTCGATAAAGATTTATAGTAGAGAGACATGCAAATCTACAGATAATCTTATCACAAATGTTTTTACTAAGTGATGATAGATTGCTTCGTTTCGTGCTAAGGGGAAGGAAAATAAATCTATATCGCGAAGATGTTTTTTTATATAATAGAAAAATAAAACAATTACGTCGGAAATTCGCCATGGTGTTTTAAGAAAAATATGTTGCATAAGGTACAATGCATCATGATTCGTGCTTTTATATACCAGTTTCTAAAACTATAAATCTAAATTATTTTCCTCTATAACATTTTCAAATAATCAATCTTACAAAACAATAATAACATGAAAATTGCAATATATGGCACAATGGAAGATCAAGTATTTAAATTTTTTTAAATAAGACGAATAAAACAACTGAGTTAAATGTAGCATATTAAAATGTATTCAACTTACGACATTCATATTTTGTGGGACAACACTGTCCTTCTTCGATTTTACCAGGAACACAGTTTTCTGCTGGAGCAGTGCACTCTTGAACAGCACATACAGCGACGTGTTTCATACAATAACATGTTTCACATTTATTTTCAGATGGTACCAAATCACCGTCTTTATATAAAACGCCATTAACTCTGCATCCTGAAATGTTTTAATAAATAAACGTCAAACATCTGAAATTTTATTTAGAAGTAAATATCTATGCATGTTTCAGTTTTGGACATAAAATTAAGTTCAAAAAAATGTGTAAAACGAGAACAATTTTTTTTATAAATTAAGAAAAAGTTATATATTTATCTCGCGTGAAAACCTTTAATTTATTTAAAGAATTTCATTTCAGATAAATTTTTGAAAAATCGCTTATTCTTAATTCAAATATTTTTATAGTAATTCATATATTTTTAGCTCCTTTATATATTTATAGCTTATATATTTTTATAATAGGAATATTATAGTTGAAACTTAAAATATTGTGAATTAATGACTGATAAATTGAGAAAAGTAGCTTTGATTCATAAAAAAAAGGGGGGAAAAAAAGCTTTCATAATAATTATTCATGATTGGAAAGGTTTACTTTTAAAACTGTGCCCTATTTGTCATCTGAAATATCGTAATACTAATTGTAATTTTGCTTTTTTTTATAAAATTTCTTGTATCAGCTTATAAAATTTTTTTAATTAATTTTATAAATTGTTGATTAGAAAAAATGATAGTTTTTTATTACTATTATAGGAAATAATATTTAAAAAAAATGTAGTAATAAAGTTAATGCAATGTAATTATATGTAGTAATATCCATTTAAGTACTGCTATGTTTAATATAATATTTTTAACTTGTGTTTATCAATATCTCTTATAATAAAAATAAATGTAGTAATAAAGTTAATGCAATGTAATTATATGTAGTAATATCCATTTAAGTACTGCTATGTTTAATATAATATTTTTAACTTGTGTTTATCAATAATCTCTTATTAAAACTGAAGATGAAATTACAACTTTCTCGAATAAATGCTTGATCAGAAAAAATTATGCCATTGAATAACAATACATTGTTCAAAGTTAAAAAAAAATTGAAAATATTTCTCAGTTAAATAAATAAATGATTGAATCTTTATTGTTAATTTTAAAGAAAACCAAAAATGATAAGATTCATTACCTTCATAATCTTCATCATCCATTAAACCTGGAGGAATAGTAGTTGCAGCTTGTTCCGCTGAAAATATTTTCAAAATTATCATCTGATCCAACGTTAAAAAGAAATATGCAGAAATTTAAAATCAATTATTTAACAAACTAGATTAGTGAAATATTTAAAAAAATTATTTAATTTTAATAGAAATTTTTTCTTTACATCTTTATTTTTTTTTTATCAATAACAAATATGAAAAGAGCATTCAACACAGAGAGTAAATAAAGCATCTATCTCTTTATATAGGCAAATATGTAACTATCCTAAATATAATGTTACTTACTGCAGTTATAACGTGAGGGGCAGCAACTACCAAGCTTGTATTGAGGAAAGCATCCGTCAATTTCCAGTTCACATTTTTGCTCTGTACAGACTGACGTGTTTCTGATGCAATAACATGCTTCACAAGGCTTCATTGGATCCATAGGGATTCGATCGCCTTCATCGTAGTACTTCCCATCCAGGTAACAACCTGTTATTCAGAAATTAACATTTTATACCTTTTTTAATATGATTAAATTATATCATATTTTTTATACACGTTTTTTTATACATTTTTTATACATGTTTTTTTATACATTTTTTATACATGTTTGTTTTTATGCATAACTGGTTTTATTTTTAAGCGTTTGTTGTAATTTGATCATTGAAGAAAACTTATTTTTAGCAAAACTTAAATGAAATTATTTTTGATTTCAATTTAGAAACTAAAAGATTCTAAATCTTTTTATATAATTAAAAAAAATTTATAATTTATTATTCATTTATTTTTATTTTTTTATTTTTTGTTATGAGTTTCTTTACATTTCCAATTGCTTTTTTATTTTGACACTAATTTATATGACAATCTTCTAATTGTTTTTTCTTTCTTTAACACATTTTTTAATAAAATTAAAATCCATTTTTATCTTTTTTTTTTATCTTCATGTAAAATATGACAATAATATAATAGATAAATATTTTAAATATAGAATTAAATCTTTTCAAACCATTTATATAAATTTTAAGCATCACCTATCTTACATAATTCTTGTTGTAAATATGAATAATAATATCATTATCTTTTAACTTCTATTAAAAAGCTTGAATAAATATATTTTAATTTACAATAATTTTTTAAGTGGAAAAAACGTCTTTTAAAATACGGACCGTCATTCAATTACCATAAAAGGTGATGATTTAATCTGGTTTTTATTATGTATAAAAAATGCTAGTTACGAATACTTTTTATGGAAAATTATGAGAATGGAATTTTATCGGGGTTTTAGTTGAACAGATGTCGATTTTACATCATTAAAATTTCCCAATTAATTAATGCTAATGAGGTACTCATATTAAAATCCAATGCCAGCTCTATATGACAATATAGAAAAAAGCGAAAAAATGTGTTAAAATAACTTTGCTTTTGGTAATGTATGAATCATACAAGCTTTCCAGTTAGAATTAATGCAGTTACATTGAAAAAAGGTATTCCTAACATCTAAACGAATTTTTTATGAGACGGGAAACCACACTTTTATAAACCAATCCATAGTACTTGTCACACAGATGCATACGGTTGTATTTTTATTACAATGGATAAATTACTTCCTTCCTCATACATAATCAACAAATTTGACACCTGTCTAGGCAGCATATTAAGATAACATGCTTACATCATGTTCTTTTTATTACAGTTTCTCTCTCTCTCTCAGAGAATAAGAACCATTTAAATTCTACAAAGGAGTGCAAAGCACTTGCACTTTTTTTTTTTTTTTCATATTTTTAGCGACTTCTACAAGAAAAGAGAAACACAACAATAGAAATTATGCAAAAAATTTCTCCTCGATGCATCTAGTATTCCATCACTCCTACATAACAGTCTTCTTTTTATTTTGTTTTTTACCTCGAAAGTGAACCGTTGGCAAAAATCCTTTATATATCATATGCTAAACATCATCCCCAAAAGCCAATGTCAACAATGAATGCAATAGGAGATATAAACGGAACACAGCTCGGTGGTTTTTACGACGTGAGTACAGTTTTCTTGTAATATATGAATGAACTTCTTACCTCTTGGCTCGGTGTCTGGCTTCTCTGTAGAAGGATGCGTGTATACTAGAAAGAAGAAGAAGAAAAAATAAATAAACCATTGTAGAGAATGAGTTATCTAACAAACCTTGGAATATTTTTATTTGGGGGGGGGGGATAAATACTTTTTTCATATTCATGAATTCTATTTGCGTTAAAAGCAAAAAAAGAAAACAAATAAACGTTCTTTGAATAGCTTTTTCAGTATAAATAGAAAATACGCTTAGAAAGTAGCAAAGAGTTACTTTTACTTTTTTTTTTTTAGATTTAGATATGCATTTGATAAATAAAATCTAGTAATAATTTTATTTTGACTAATTACTGCATTATTGCTTAAATAGAAGAAGGTGAAAGAGATCGGAAATCTATAACTTTATATTAAATATATCATAATAATGATTATAATATGTTAATTAATAAATCATTGTTAGTTCTAAAATACTACTAATTTGCAAATTTTAATTTTTAGACATAGTAATTAACATATTTAATGACTGTAATTTCATCCTATTTGATAGATATAAATATTCTTAAGAACTTTTATTTTTAATTATAATACATTTTTCTGTATTGTGAATTCTTAAAAAAATTTCTTATTAAATTAAACTATTAAAAAGGTTTTTTTTGGATAAAATAAACGTATGCATATTATCTGTATATATATATATACATATATCATACATACTATCTGTAAAATGTTAGTAAAATTTCAAAATTAAAATTATTTTTTGTACTACCTATATTGAATAAAACAGCAATAATAAATTTTCAAAGGGAGAAATTGATTTAAACTATTTGTATTCTATGACAAAGCAGGACAACTTCAAAATATTTAAATAAATTATGAGATTATAAATGTGAAAGAAAATAATTAACATATTTAAGCTATATGCTGTAAATAATTACCTTGAGGGCACCAGTATGTTGGACAGCAGTCACCAACATTTTTTTCAGAAACACAATTTTCGCCCATAGGTTTTACAAATGGACATACTCTCAAGTAACACATCAGGGTGTTGCCTATACATGTGCAGTTCAGGCAGGGTTCATTCGTCTGTATTTTTTCTCCGCTTGGGTGATATTTGTTCATGTAATAACATCCTAAAAAATCAAGTATTAAATTAATTTAATTATTTGCTTATAAATTTGAGAAAATAATGAAATATTTTCTATTATTTAATAGTTTCAATTTAAATTACGTACCTTTTTCGTTTGCAAACCGACTTGAAGAACTATCTTGTACAGGTGCTGAAATTTTTTAAAAAATAATTTTAATTATTAAATCATTCATCGAATCAATTAACAACATTTGATAAATACCAAGTTGTGTACATTTTATATTCGTCATTAAAAATATTAATTTTGAATGTGTACAATTAATATTACTATATACTGTACAAATGCTCAAATTTAGAATTTTTACTAAATTTAAAAAATTATAACATTTGGAATATTAAATTTATGTATGGAATAATTTCAAAAATTAATTTACAAAATTAATTATTTAAAAATATTTAAAATAATGTATAATTAATATTACTATATATTGTACAAATGTTCAAATTTAAAAAAAAAAAAAAATTCTAAACCAATTATCATCATTTGGGGAATCCCAAGTGGTGTACATTTTATATTCATCATTGAAAATATTAATTTTGTATGTATATTTATGTATAGAATAATTAAAAAAAATTACATTTAATATCATTTTAATCAATATATATGAGATATTTAAAGATTGCCATTAAATGAATTTGCTTTTCATTGATAGATAAGTGAGTTATTATTAATAAAAACATATTATTACTAAGTGTTTATTATTATTTACCAAAAAAAAAAGTATTGGATATCTCTTAATAAATGTATAATATCATTTATAATAATATTAGTAATTTAATAATGAAAAAAATAATAATGCATTGTTATGATACAATGTCTCACTTATTAAATGCACATCTACCAATTTTCGTGAAAAGAATATTAGTGTAGCTCGTTTAAAGCATACAAAGTATGCAAAATGCCATTTGCTATCGGTTCCACTTACATTAATTCTTGTATTTTCAGCGAAAAGAATGGAATATTTCGGTTAATTGTTGTTGTTTTTCTCCCATCCTCGTCAGAATGAGGAAATAATAACGTCCGTACCGCATACCTCGCTAGGGAAATAGAGCCAGACAGTTCTCCAGTATTGCTTAAATCATCATCATGGAAATGCACACACGCGTGGTGATGGTTTGCGCAGTCACTTTCTGCCCTATAATCAGTCTAAATCTCCCCCATTTCTCACTAGCTTTTTGGACCTCTTGATCCCTTATTACGCTAGGACCAGGCTATTGATCTTATTGTTTTCCTCTGGAAATCATTTATAAATCTCACTATGGGAGGTAACACATCTAGTCCTTTAGTTCACCTAATATCTACTATTTGGGTGACATTGAACCGGTCTAGGATGAAAATTAGTTTTTTTTTTCTTTCTTTCTTGCCATAACGTAATATTGTTTTTCTAGATTTTTTATTTTTTATCTTAGACTACTGATGAAGTGAATGCGCGGACATTGAACCATGACAGAGGTCATTAGATATCTCGGGGCGCGGATTTAAGAGATCGAGGAACAATTTTCCTTCCTCTGGATCTTGGTAGTATTTCTTCCACATTAAGCTCTTTCGAGCAGCGAATAGATGTTTAAGGTTGAGGTTAAATGTCACAGTGGAATGGAAATTCACATGCAAAGAATGACTGACCGAACGTATCATGTATCTCCACTGTTTATAAACTATGCCACTGTTCCATGTATTTCTTTTTCATGTAATTCTTTCATTATAGAAAAATTTGTCTTTCTCTAGATAGATACGTTTCTCCAGATCTATAAAATTTTTATTCAGTAGATAGATACGATTCTCAGATCTATAAAATTTGTTATTCTCTAGATAGATAAGATTCTCCAGATCTAGATAATTTAGCTAGAAAATTTGTTATTCTCTAAATAGATACGATTTTCCAAATCTAGATAATTTATCTTTTGTTATTCTCTAGATAGATACGATTCTCCAGATCTAGGTAATTTAGCTAGAAATTTTTTATTCCCTAGATAGATATGATTTTCCAGATCTAGATAATTTAGCTAGAAAATGTGTTTCTAATTCAGTTTCTTCTTTAACAAAAAAAATTATAAATACTTTCACAAATATAAAAAAATTATTAATAATTTTTATTATAACGAAAGCGAGAAAGAAAGAAATATAAGGTTTCTTATATATTATACATGTATTTATATTTTCTACTTCCAAGTGTATGCAAGGTTTTAAATTCACTTACAATAAAAGGAAAAAAAATTCAGAAAATTATTAATCAAGAAATTTATAATGCATAAATTTAATAAATGCATTTTAATTCAGCGAAATTGAGAATAAAAATTTATCTTAAAATGTTTTTAATTTATTTTAATAAAGTAATATTTATAAGAAATTTTGATTTCGTGTTACAATTTTCTTATTAGAAAATAATTTCTGTGTAAGAGAAAAATTATTGTGTTTTTATCATCATTCATTGGAAAAATTTATAATTTGTTGCAACACACCCCTTCAATTTGCAAAAATTTTAATAAAAATTTCTCCTTTGCAAGAGAAAAATATTGATCATGTTTTTTGACAGACGCTTTTTTAATCTTCAGACCTCATTCATATAAAATTAATTTGTATAAATTAAATCAAAATAAATGATATTGAATATATTTTTATGTACTTAAGCAATTAACCATATTATAAAGCAATCAACTGTTGTTTAAAAAATATTCTGAACTCTTTCTAAAAATTGCGTTCAAATGATTGAGTCGTTATACTTTCGATAAATTAGTTTTACGAAAAATTAATTAAAAACTTATCTCAGCTTAAATTTCCACCACAGATAATTTTAATATTTTACTAATATATTAAAACCACGCTTTTCCTTAAAATAGAACAATTTAAAAGTTAATAAGTCTGTATATAATAGTATCAGAAAGACCAAACTACGATTAAATGAAATGTTGATTTAAGACATTTGCAAAAGTTTACTAATTTATTGAACAGTTGTATTCTATAGGAACTAATTGTCTGTTTGCTTGTTTCATGAATTACTTAAGATATCAGATTTCACTACTATCATCCTTCTTATAATACAGAGTTATGATTGTTGCTTTGCATGTTAATTTATTTATTTATTTTTTGGGCAATCCTATCGGTCATCAGTTCTCATTTCTTTCTTTAGCTCACATTTCATGACACGCTGGAGTTAATACTAACTTTTTCAATCATAAATCATTGCTGTTAGTCATATTAACAAAAGACAAGCACGTTTATCTTTCTTATATGTAAGGATGGGTTTTCTACGTGGTCATTATTACACTTTGTTACATATGAACTTTTAATGTCAAAGAGCTTCTGTTTAGGGCACATCTTTTTAAATTGTTATTTTCAAAGAAATCCATCAAGAATCAATTCTATTCAAAAAGTGAATGAAGGAAATGAAAAAAAAAAAAAAAAAAGTTAAATAGACATTTTAAGTCCAATTCTATTTTTTCAGAATTTAAATTAAGAAAACTATAATAATTTTGCTCAGAATACATTAACGAAAGAAGTACCACGGGTTTCGGATTCGCGTTCCGACGGTGATATGGATGTTTGTAGTGGTTAGGAATTTACTTTAAACCGTTGGTCCTAGTATACTATGACTGTACAGCGTTGTAGAGGTAGTGTTACTCGCGTCCGTAGTATATCTTCAAGCTACACGTGCCCCTGTGTAATGCTAAATGAATAACAGCGGCGAAACCCTTGCTTACGGCATAAAGAATAACAGTCTCTGTATTGCCAGCTGCATTAACGAAAATTAGTACTAAAGTTTTATTAAATATACATTCATACTGATGAGATGAAACTAAAGCTAATTCTTTATATATTTAAATGAAAACTTATGCTAGAAATATAGCATGTATCAATCTAAAATCGCTCGAAAATTTTGTAATTTTTATTTATTTATTTGTATGTTTAAAATTTTTCCTGATATGTCAAACTTTTCTTTTTTTTTTTTCCGAATCAAATTATCATAAAAATTGAAGAGAAACAACAATAAAAAAATTCTTTTTAACTATATTTAACGTCAGTCATTGAAATATTTCTGTTGTTACCCCCCTCCCCCCCAAAAAATGGTTGAAAGGATTACAAAAATTTTAGGATACATTGCCTGTCTGGTGAATTTTTCAAACGAAACTCAAAAGATGTCAGACTGATATAAAAATATACGAATATTTCAATCGTTTACAAAATCCTAGAATAATAATTACTAACTTAGAAGACTTCCGATTTTTTTTAAAGGGGAATAAAGTTGTTTTGTAAAGCACTTCCGCATTTTGACACTATATTTCGCGAAGTCTTTTCAAAAGAATGCTGTGATCATCCACGCATGTAAGTATAGTTAGATCGGTGTTTTCCTCACTTTTTTTTTTTACTTCTTTGTTATGCGTTACAGATACTAATTTTCCGGCGTTGACTTATAATGATGGGTATGAGGGAGTCATCAACAGTTCTTCTGTCATCAAAAAAGAAATTTTTTTTTTCCACAAAGAGTTGGATTATGAAAGTAAAATTCCCCCTTAAGATTGAAGGTTTGGAAATAAAAGAGATAGTAAGTATTGAAACCTCGCAAAATGGGAAGGGAAAAAAAGTTAAAGTCACTTTTAAGTTAGATGTGGAATAAATAATACAAACACATGAAAATTTAATATTTTGTACGTCTTAGTTTAACAAGTGGGTTTTAAACCAAGGGTTTATTTTTAAAGTTAAAAAAAATCAGCTTAAGAAAAAATTTAAATAATTTGACGATTTAATACATATTTTTTAAAAAATCATATAAATTAACATTAAAAGATTGCGTTATATTATTTATAAAAAAAGGAATTTATTAAGATGTATTGAATTTATTCTATAAATATCTCCTCATTTTCAATATCAGCGATTAGTATTTTTTGTTTGTTGTATGCTTACTGGCTTATGCTTAATCGTTTTAAAATGTGAAATCTGCAAAAAAGATTAAGTGATTCTAAGCAAATGGTTCTCAGATGTTTTTGATATCAGACTAGTCGTGTAAATTATTATAGCACATAGATATCAGCACTATATTCCCAATAACGAAGTTAAAAAGGACACTAAAATATTATTTCTTATCATGTAATATTAATTTATATTTTATTTTCAACAGTCACTGGTTAACTAAAAAAATGTGTTATTTAGTAGTATTTTTTTTTAATTGGGTTTTACAATATCTAAAATGTGTATGCGCTCTGTCACGTAATATTTTTATTTAAATTATTTTTTCTTTCCTATTTGTTTCTTATCAAATATTTTTCTTATCTGTAGAATTTATTGGTGCATCCATAGTATTTTGCAGTTCATAAGATATTTGCGCCAAGGACTATATTCATACTGTAAGATATTTGGTATACAAAAGCAGATTAATTTCTTCTACTTTAAAATCATGGCTAACTAATTTACTCTTTGGCGCAACATCTCATGGTGAGCCAAGGCCCTCTAACTACTGGCAGATTTCGCGACAGGAAATAGTTTCTTTTTATTTGTTGGATAGGGCAGTAAGGTTAAGTAGGGTAGGCATCCCTAAGCCTAACGCTCTACAGTAATATTAGACAGGGACCTATGGTTTAAATTTGTTTCCAAATCCCTAAAAACATCCATGGCAGCACCGGGACTCGAACCCGCAACGTGTGGCACCGAGCGCTAGAACGTTAGTCACTCGGCCATCAGGCCATAAAATCAAGGCAGGTATGGAAAAACAAGGAAGTACATTTTTATATGATCTGCTTGTAATACCAATATTTTGAAAAACTATTGTTATAATTTTCATTTGATTTAAGCGCACATTTTTTGACTATTCACAATCTATTATGCAAATATCACATTTCTTAAGCACATCAAAACCGCATAGCGGATCGAAAACTATCTGCTCATTTGCATATTCCGTAACAATAGAAGCTGTCACAGTGGTTTGTATCACAAAATTGACTCGGAGAGCAGCAGCAGCAGGAATCTTGATAAAGCATGAGTAGAGCATAAATATAAATATGTTGTTCACGAGTAGCATAAAAGGTCTTGAACCGGAACTTTCACTGAACGGGTCAGCTCGATAATAAGCCGCAAAGAAAAAAAACTATTAGTCGGTAGTGGAAGGCTTTGTTTTATGCTCCTATTACATTCAATAAAAGAAGCAGTTCAATAAGTACGTTGAAGGTCTGCGTAACAAGTGCAAGTTCATGGTCTTCTCTTTGTTTTATAATCCTCGAGTCATTAGTTTAGAGATGTAACGGGAGATAGGCATGAATGATTCAGTACAATACGATTACCGAGGGCTCAAGTCGTATATGATTTATTGGGGTAAGCTTTGAATCTGTTTTTTTTTTTTTTCCGACTGATCTCTATAACTTGCAGTTTCTCTCGCATAGTTTTACATTTTGAATGCGGTTACTTTTAAGTTGAAATGGTTTTATTTTTATTTTAAGGATTATTTTTGTATAAAAGAGGTTGAAATAAAAATGCATGTATAAATAAAATTTTATTACAAGTATTTAAATATTTAGTGGAAATAAATTATATATCGCTGGAGTGATTTAAGATTTGTGTTTATTAGTTATAATTAATGTATTATGATAGATTCATATCGCGACATAAAGACAGAAATGTTTTGCATGCTTATTTTAACTTCTAAATGGAAATTTATGAAATAATTACGATGGGTGAGGCCTGATAGCCGAGTGAATAACGCTCTGGCGCTACATGTCACAGGTTTCGGGTTCGAGTACCGGCGATGTCATGATGTTTGTAGCGGTGCGGAATACATTTTAAATCCCATTTTCAATTCAGTCCCAGTTCAATATGACTATAAAGCGTTGGATATAGGGTTGACAATCCTGCCTTGTAAAAAAGGAAAACATAGTAGTGGTCTAAATAGTCTAGAAATCTACCAGTAGCCAGACGGCCTTGGCCCACCATTGGGCTTTTGCGCCACTGATGATGGTGAATTACGATGGATGATAATAGGATTGAGAACATTGCATTCCAGGAAAATTTTTAGGTATAATTGTCTTTGCATTTAAGTAGCGAATGGGAGAAAATCTGGAAAATTTCCTCCAAGCAGACATATGGTTGATAGAAGACATTGTCATTGCCGCTGTCATACCCTGTCCTAACCATCATACGCTATCCTCATTTCTAAAAGAAGTGACTACAACGAAGGCCACATCAGTTCAGCATTTGTTAATTTGAATAACAATTTTTAATAAATTTTCAATGATGCAGAGAAAAAAATTTCTGATAATCTAAAATCTGTAACAGCGGAAAGAAGAAAATTTTAGATGAAATTAAAAAAAATTAACAAATTTTGTTTAAAATTTGGATTTAAACAAATATTGCTTAAAAACGTAGTTTCATAAATTGAGATACGACTGTATATTTTATAATTCTTCTGATGATTAAAAAAAAAAAAATTAAGAATATTAGAAAGAAAAAAATCTTATCCAATAAATTTTATTTTCGAAAAAAATTATTCTAATCTTATTACTAGAAAGACAAATATATTTTTTAATAAGTGTTTTTCAAAATAACTTACCTGCACTAACTGATGAAATGATTATCACAAAAAGAATTGGCAGCACAAAAATGACGCCCGCTTTAAGCGGCGAAATGTGGCCCATAGCGGACCGTAAAAGTTGAGTCTGAAATGATAAAAGAAATGCATTTAGTATTCAAACATTTATTTTTTCTTATTTAGAAATTATTACAAAACACATTTTAAATATATTATTAAATATTTTCCTTCTTAATTTTTTTTTTCTACACTTGCGCATTAAAAAGTTTTACCTAAAATCATTATATATATAATTAATATTAAATATCGCAGCAAAAAAATTCAACTGTGTTTGAGGGTTTTTAAGCAAAATTTCCAGTTACCTGTATAAATTTTGTGATATTATTTAATAATATTTTAAAAAGCAAATATAGGTATAAAGTTTCGGATTCAATTTCAAAAAATTAAATTTTATATCAGTTTAAAACATTGATCATTAAAAAAAGATTTCCTATTTCTTATCATTTAATATTTCAATAGTACATTCTTGATATCTTAATATATTTTGAATTAAATTTTTGGATTAAAATTTATTAATAAAAAATTAAATTTTTGCGAAATTTTATTTCACAAAGATAAAAGTTGTGTGCATATAAACGCATGCTAAAACACGGATGGATAATATAGTAATGAACTAAATTTCATTAATACAAATTAAAATTTTTGTGAAATTTAATTTCACAAAAGAAAAAATATAATAAACTTGCGTGTGTATGAAATATGTTGCATACATCTAACAATATTCTGCACATACCAAAGGTTGCACATATCTGTATGCACATAAAAGTTGAACATAGACGTATGCATATAAACACAATGCTTATTTTATTATTCTGAAATAAAATCTTACACAACCCTTTCAGTTTGCATTTTACATTCGGATAAATTAAATGGCCATTTAAAATTAAGAAATAATGTACTAGAGTAATTGAATACGTAAATCTCTTGACATGTACTTTGAACAGCGAATATATATGTGATGTTTTAAAGAATACCAACAAACTGCATAATCAAATTTTTTACAACTTTTTCTTCCTGTCATGCCCAGGTTGAAGCATAAAAGACATACAAAGTAGACAGTTAACTACCATTTCAAATAGAAGTTTCAAAGCAATAACTTGTAATGTTTTTCTTAGGCACAGAGAAGCACCCATATCCCCTGTGGCTGTATACAATTCTTTTTCTTTTCCCCCATCACTTTTTCATTCCAAACCACATAGCAAGCCAGGGTCGAGCCAAACCCCTTTAGTGTTATCTTGTTCGCTGAATTACGTTGGTGAAATAACTAAAATATTACCCATGAATATCTTTTTTTTTATTGAAAAGTCTTAACCTTCACCCTGAAAGGTGAAATAAAGTTGGAATGTCAGAATGCGGGGGAGTTTATTACAGCATTCAACAAGCTTTAGAATCAAACGTTATTAGGAACGCAAGAAACCAAATAAAAAATTATAACATGCAGCCAATCCGTAGTTTTCAAGTTCCGTATAAGCATGTAATGTAATTCGCACAGGCCTCTGAATTGATTTTTAACATTTAATTCGAGATTTTCAATTACATGTTTTAAATTAATTTTTTTATACATAATTATTGTTACTTTTAAATTCATTGAAAAGATTGTATCATGGATGGGTATTAATTAACAATGCACTATAAAGTACAAGTACAGGACATACTTATAATGTTAAATAAAAATTATTGTAAATGTTATTAACCTTTCTAAATAATTAAAGTAAATAATTATTATTATCTTTTATAAATATCATGAATATTTAGTGCCAAGCAATTTTCTGGTAAAAGGATTTTTTAGTTGCTATATATATGTATATATATTTTAAACATAAACATAAACATAAATTCTTAAGTAAAATTTATCTCGACTATGTAAGTAATTTAATTTTTATATATCAATGTGTTTTAATTTTAAAAAGAATCCTTATAATAGTACAAATGTCCTGTCGATTGATAATAATGTTAGCTGCCTTATAATTGCACTCATCATCATCATCAATTGCACGACAGCCCAGAGTGAGCCAAGGATTTCCTTTGAACAGATTTCCATGCATTCCTCTGAGTGACGATGGTCCTTTCATTCTTAACATGGTCCTCCCAGTACAGGAAAATCCTCCTCAACTGCGTCTATCCATCGCAACCTGGGTCGTCCTCTTCCTCTTTGTCCTTGTGGCTTTGCTCAAAACGAGCCTTTGTACAGGGTTTAAATCATTCATTCTAAATAGATGAGCAGCCCAGTTTAATCTATTGTTCTTAATAAATTTTATAACATCTGGGTCTTTATAGCATTTATAAATTTCTGTATTGTAACGTCTTCTCCAACAATCACTTGTCTTAACACCTCCAAGAATAGCCTTTAAAATCTTCACCGCAAATATACCCAAATGTTATAATTGTACCAGTATCGTGAAATAGATTGAAATACTTAATATTTTATTGAATAATATATTTTATTAAATATGACTTGTCCCATTAATAGAGGAATATGAAATTGATATTAATTTTTATTTAAACTTACTAAAGGTGAATTTAGAGTTTTAGTATTAAAATTAAACACGTTTCAATCAAACTAGCTGTGTGGATTATTTTTTTTTTCTATTTTCAAATTAAATTTTTTTATTAATTATCAAATCTCAAACACCAGTTTAAAAAAAAAAGGGTTTTCCGTATGCCAGCATATTGTCATTGTGCCAGCGTTTTTTAAAAGTTCAAGTGGCCCCAGTTTTCTACCTCGGGCTTAAAGACCTTAGCCCTTAACCTTTGCGCTCACGAAAAAAAGGTCATAGGAGGTTAACGATCCCTAGCCTCTCATGAAAAATGTCTGTTAGTTCCCTAGCAATTTGACCAGCTCTATAAAAAGAGTCGTTTGATTTTATGGGGGTTAAGAATAATGTTGTCATAATTTTTTACAGACATTAAATCCCATACACTATGTTATCTTACATGCAAAATTTAAATATCAAGTGAATAATAATTTTTTAATTTATTTTAGACAAAAATAAATTGACTAGTGACAAATCAAATTAATGCGCTAAAGTACCATTTTGTAACAATAACCAGCATTAATTTAAGTAAAATTGAATTATTAAAAGAAATATATATATATTGTTCTAATGCAGCTTGCAATACAGAGACAGTTAATCTTTATGCCATAACCAAGGGCTGCGCCGCTGTTACTCATTTAGCACTACTCAGGGGGCATGTTTAGCTTGAAGATATGCTACGGAAGCGAGTAACATTAGCCACAACGCTCTACGGTCATATTAGATCTGGACCTACTGTTTAAAGTGGATTCCCAACCAATACAAACATCCATGGCAGCGCCGTAATTCGAACCCGAAACCTGTGGTACCGAGCGCTAGTGCGCTAACCTCTCGGTACCACAGGTATACCCAACAAGTATACCATTCGGTATACCCAAATCATAATAGGGAACGTAAGAGTCAATCTCCTGGATTGCAGTATTTTCATGATCAATAAGCGCGTCAATAAATTTAATAGAGATGTGTTAAAAGAAGGAATATTAATAGCTTTACAGATATCATAATTGCGCATTAACCATTTAGCAGAGGTAATTTCGCGGATAGTGATATCTTGTAAAAAGTGTTTTTAAGTTAGATTTAGCTGATAGGACCAAACCGGCAAGCGTACCTGAGAATTGGGTGAAGCAAGAATTAAGAAGAATTTTGTTACCCTGGTCGTGGTAGAACTTTTATTTATAAGTGGGTAGAGTTTCCTGAAGGCAATACGACATTTAGTTTTGGTGTACAGAAAATGTCGCCACTGGAGTTGCTGCGAGGGTATTTAGCCCTCTTTATTATTGATATACCCATGATTTATGATACGAAACTCTCGCCCCCCAACCCTTTCGTCGTTAAAGAGGTACAACACCATGATTTCAACCTCGAATTGTTTTAATTAACTTTATAACCGACCCCGCCAATGAAGAGCAAAAAAAGTGTGTTAGGTTTGTTTAGATGAGTGTAAAGTTTTACTTAATATAATTATAGGGAACGAAGATTTTATAAAAAGTTAAGCTTCTTTATTTCCCATAATATTAAATTTTTAAATACAAAAATGCCGTAACATAAATATAAGCCTCATTTTAAAATATTTACGTAATTAGAGGTATGTCTACGATCAACGGTTGCAAAAAAATGACCGGATACCGACTTAATAATTTATAGCAATAATATATAATATTTAGTTATGTATTATTAATATATATTATAAAGTCATTAATATAATAATGTATTATATTTATTCGTTACCGCTGCTTACTGGAGCATGAAATATCAGTTATGATGACATTTCAGGAAATAGTTATATTTAATTCTTTATGTTACCATAAACTTTTCATGATTTATAATATCTCAAAACAAAATATACTTGCAAATAATAGGGTTTTGTCTATTTTTTTTTTAGAATTTTAGTTAACAGTTAATTATTTTAATTTACTGTTTCAATAGCCAATAAAAATAAACTTTTAAAAATTTCTCTGAAGATTTTTATGTCTGTTTAGATATAAAAAATTTACAATTTTCATATTTAATTTATTGAAAGGGACTTTTCAAAGTTATTATTTTTTTACTGTCACTTTGTTTTGTTAAATTTTTAAATGAAGAGTTTAAATTTAATTCTTAATATATTAATTAAAAATCGAATCTTAAAATAGCATTTCACAGGTTATTTTTACACATATATAAGAAAATAAACTTTTAAAATTTTCCTGAAATTATTATGCCTATTTAGATTTTAAAATATTACAATTCTCATTTTTAATTTATCGAAAGTGATTTCAAAAATGATCAAATTTTCGAAATCACTCGATCAAAATCAATTTTTTTTTTTTCTCCCACTTTTCTTTGTTAATTTTTTTAATGAAAAATTTTAATTCAATTCTCAGTATATTATTTAAAAATCAAATCTTGAAGTAGACATTACACAATTTATTTTTAAGCATTGATAAGAAAATAAAAGCTTCTTATAATTGAAAATAAATCGATCAATTTTTTAAAAAATTGTTGATTTTATACTCCTAACAATATGATTTCGGAAAAGCTACTAGCTTAAATTTTTTTGTCTGTTTACATTGTTTTAGGACGTAAGTGGTCAGAAATAGAAATCACGCAACTGTTTAGCAAAGAAATTAATTGATTTGCGTGTGTTGCGTGCCAAGGTTAGTACTGATTGAAAGTTTCTGGTAATTGAAAATAATTCCTTTCTCCGATTCCACACAAATTGATCAAGGTCATTCTAGGTCAAGGGAAGCTGAAATGTTTACTAAAGCAGCTGTTGTAGTATTTGTACATGTTCAACAGCAATAATTTTCATGGACCATACAATAGTTTTTTTATTACATAGACAATGTTGTTTCAGTAATATTTCAGTATTTTCTTCTTGAAATATAAATTTTATTAAAAATATCAATATATTTAAGGACGATATTTTAATGATTTGAAATGCTTGATATTTTGAAAAATAATATATTAAGTTGCAATATAAAATTTCACTAACATTCACTCGTAAAAAATAAATAAAGCTAAATTAATTTTAAAAAATTGAATTGATGCCAAATTTTGAAAAATATATTTAAAAAAAAAATAACTATTTTAAGTACGTAAATAATCGACCCTAAATTTATTTAAAATTATTGAAATAAAATTACTAAAAATATTTTCTTCATATCATTGAGTACATACATTTTAATTAAATGCTTTTAATTCAAAATTAAAGCTATATTAAATATATATAAAATATATTTATATAAAATATATATATATATCTGTTATATCTATATCATGGAAAATTTGAATAAAATATAACATATTTACATTTATAAATAGAATTGCAATTTATAATTGTAAATATGTTATTTATTAAATTTTTCCATACGCATATAACAGAAAAAGGAGAAATTTATATTAATAAAGCCTTAATTTTGAATTAAAAACATTTAATTAAAGTATATGTACTCAATAAAAAATGTTCCTTATTATATTAATAATATTTTTATTTATGATATGTATCACCTATTATATTATTAGTATTTTATTAATATTTTTGAGAATTAAATATTAACTTACTTAATAATTAAATGCTAATATTAATGTTATAAAGAATTAAATAATCTCTGTTTCAAAAATAACTCACCAATTAATTTTTATTTGATTCCTTTACTTAATCTTTAATCTATATCTTTATAAGATGTTAATTTATTTGCATGAAGAAAAAGTAAAGAATTTTATTTCGATGATCTCAGAACTCTAAATGCTTCGAATTTGGCTATTGAAAGTGAAACTTATTATCATAGACAAAAGCTTCGCACGTGCTGTATCGCGTGCGGACTACTTAACCGTGACGGTCAAAGTTACTTGCTTCGAATATGTAATGCGCTTTCGTTCGAATCTCGTCTATTTTTAGGCCGGTGTTTAACCCATGTCATGGGAATGTAACAATACATGCTTCATTGATAAAATGGGTGGCTTTTTTTTTGTTGTTTGTTTCGCCTGGACTCCCTCTATTTTGTTTCCTTAAATAACAGAAATCCTTTTTCCTGGTTAAAGAGATTTTACTCTTTATGCTAAGAACAAGTAAATCGATTTTGTCTTAATATTATGACAGTTTGAGAATAAGAATGAATGACAATTGATAATAAAGTGGTTTTGTTTATTTAGAATTACTTGTATACATAAATAATTCTGTATTGTTCAATGATTGTAATAATTATATTTAATGCAAACTGAAATATCTTGTATTTAACATAGAGTGATGCCTTCTCTCAAACTGCTAGGGGATATCATTACTAAGCATATTGATTCAAAATGTGTATTGAAAATGCTGGAATACTTTTCCCTTCTTTTCAAAAATTGATTATCTTCATTTTTCATTGTAACAATTTTTTATGCCATTATTATTCTTGTGTTTTCAAATTTTCTACTACATAATCAAAATAAATCTTACTCACAAACGAACACTCGAGTAATTAAAAAAAAAAAAAGTTTTTAATGTGGCCGAGGCCCCTTGCCCCCAAGGACCCCGAGGACCCTTGGTCCATGCACACCCTTGGCTGCATGGAAAACACATTTTCATGAGCTGCATTCACTCTCCCCCAATCATATTCCAGACGAACCTTTTTCAATAATGGAAAAGTATTTCTAGGATTTTGAATTAGGCTGAATACTTTTTCTTTTTGGATTTAAAAATTGATTATCTTCATTTTCTATTGTAAAAATGTCTTTTTGCCATTATTATTCGTGTGTTTTCAAATTTTCCACTGCATATTTAAAATAAGTCTCACTCAGAAACGAACATTCGAGTAATTAAAAAAAAGAAAAGATTTTAATGTGGTCAAGGCCCCTTGCCCCCAAGTACACCCTTGGCCCATGTAGCCAAGGGTGTACCACACTCGGCTACACGAAAAACATATTTTCATCAGCAGCATTCACTCTCCCCCAATCATATTCCAGACGATACTCCTTTTTCAATAATGGAAAAGTATTTCTAGGATGTTGAATTAGGCTGAAGTTATATTTTACACACCTGGTAACCTATCTAATGCTATAACTTACATAATTTAATTTCTTGCTATATGAAAAAAAAGAAAAGAAAGAAAGAAAATAATAAAAAGTGAGAGACTGTGATCAAAACTCGAAGTAATGCAAGCTCCTGTAGCTCTTGGAAGCGTAAGAATTAATCAGACGACCAGACAGGTTATCGACCCAGGAGACCTCCCTCCCACCTCGCGGGAAACAACAAACATTTGCTTTTAAATTACAGAGTTTCTCTTTTGGTGGATAGATTCCGTCTTCAGCTCACACCCATAAACGCGACCATTGCCAACGGCGGGAAGAAAAACAAACCAGCAGCAGCAGCAGCTACTGTACGAACCACACAGAGAAATAAAAACAACAAAACTACAATATTTTTGTGTGTGCTGTGTGTCTTTTTTTTTCTTCCCCCACTCTTTATTTTTCCCACGACGCGAAATTGCGAATCTGGCTCCAAATTCCTATTCCGTGCATAATTACAGCCTTGACCATCTCACTTTCGCTGATCTGTTAGAAAATAAGCTTCTTCTCTTCTGGAAAGGGAAGGACGGAAAAAAAAAAAAAGAAAAGAAAGGCAGAAGAGTATAATAATAATAAAGAAGAAAAAAAAATCATTGTCTTTTTTATCCGGATGTCGGGAACTTGTCACAGGGTCTTTCACCTCCCTGTCGGTATGCATGATACCCGTATTTTAGAGTCAAGAATATCGATGACTTTTAATAGTCATCTGAAACCATTTCTGGCGTGGATATCCATGGCCATTGTAATTATAGAATCCCCGAAAATTAATTTAAAAACAACAAAGCGAACTAATACAAAGGTTTAACATTTTCCAATGGATAGCTATTTCCTTTGATTACAGATTTCTTGAACGGAAACACGCTTATTTATTTTTAGCATTGTTGGGGGGTGGTAAAGCATTAAATTAAATCTTTAATGAAAGTTATTAATGTCACATTTTTGACTTTTAAGTTGCATTAAAAGGTGGAGAAGTAATAATCTTTTATGCGAGTTCATTGAATTTTTAAAACTCTTTGTGTGGTCTCATTTCCTATAGGTGTATTTACCATATAGGGACGATTCTTTCAAATTAGTAGGTGATATTACTAAGCATATTGATTCAAATTGCTCAAAAAATGCTTTGTAGTCTCATTTCTTATAGGTGTATTTAACATAGGTGAACTGCTAAGTGATATCATTACTAAGCATATTGATTCAAATTGCTCAAAAAATGTATTGAAAATGCTAAAATACATTTTTCCTCTTAATTCAAAAATTGGTTATCGTCATTTTTCATTGTAAAAATGTTTTCATGCTATTATTATTCTTGTGTTTTCAATTTTTTTTATCCGGGTGTCGGGAACTTGTCACAGGGTCTTTCACCTCCCTGTCGGTATGCATGATACCCGTATTTTAGACTCAAGAATATCGATGACTTTAATAGTCGTTTGAAACCATTTCTGGCGTGGATATCCATGGCCATTGTAATTATAGAATCCCCGAAAATTAATTTAAAAACAACAAAGCGAATTAATACATAGGTTTAACATTTTACAGTGGGTAGCTATTTCCTATGATTACAGATTTCTTGAACGGAAACACGCTTATTTATTTTTAGCATTGTTGAGGGGTGGTAATGCATTAAATTAGTCTTTAATGAATGGTATTAATGTCACATTTTTGACTTTTAAGTTGCATTAAAAGGTGGAGAAGTAGTAATCTTTTATGCGAGTTCACTGAATTTTAAAATCTCTTTGTGTGGTCTCATTTCCTATAGGTGTATTTAACATATAGGGACAATTCTTTCAAATTGCTTAAAAAAATGCATTGAAAATGCTTTCAGAGGTCTCATTTCTTATAGGTGTATTTAACATATATAGGGGCGATTCTTTCAAACTGCTAGGTGATATCATTACGAAGCATATTGATTCAAATTGCACAAAAAAATGTATTGAAAATGCTAGAATTTTTTTTCATATTTGATTCAAAAATTTGTTATCTGCATTTTTCATCGTAAAAATGTTTTCATGCCGTTATTATTCTTGAGTTTTCAAATTTTTTATCCGGATGTCGGGAACTTGTCACAGGATCTTTCACCTCCCTGTCGGTATGCATGATACCCGTATTTTAGACTCAAGAATATGGATGACTTTTAATAGTCATCTGAGACCATTTCTGGCGTGGATATCCACGGCCATTGTAATTATAGAATCCCCGAAAATTAATTTAAAAATCACAAAACGAATTAATGCAAAGGTTTAACATTTTACAATAGGTAGCTATTTCCTTGATTGTAGATTTGGTGAACGGAAACACGCTTATTTATTTTTAGCGTTGTTGAGGGGTGGTAATGCATTAAATTAATATTTATTGAAAGGTATTAATGTCACATTTTTGACTTTTAAGTTGCATTAAAAGGAGTAGTGATAATATTTTAAGCGAGTTCACTGATTTTTAAAAAGCTCTTTGTGTGGTCTAATTTTCTAAAGGGTGGACACTAAATTTACGAATGCAAATTAATGCATGTGGTACTACTAGTCAAGTTTCTTTGTTCGATAAAATTTGTTACAAAATTTGCTTTGATTTTGATTTCTAAGTCAATTGAAGAATTCAAACTATTTCATTTAATATGAAAAATTCTTCTTCGTTATACAATTATATTTATTTATATATTTCAATGGGGCCCTAGACAAGAAATTGGCTAGAAATCTTGCTCTTGATGCCACAGGTATGGGGTGTGAGTCCCTGATGTGCCATGGTGGATATTCACGATCATTCTAATTATAGAATCCCAAAAATTAATTAAAAAATAACAAAGCAAATTAATACAAAGGTTAACATTTTACAGTAGGAAGGTATTTTTTTTGATTACAGATTTTGTGAACGAAAGCACGCTTATTTTTTTTTTAACATTGTTGAGGGCAGACACTTGGGGTGATAATGCATTAAATTAATCTTTAATGAAAGGTATTAATGTCACATTTTTGACTTTTAAGTTGCATTAAAAGAGGGAGTAGTGATAATGTTTTAAGCGAGTTCACTGATTTTGTAAAAACTCTTTGAGCGGTCTCACTTCCTAAAGGGTGGAAACTAAATTTGCGAATGCAAAATGATGCATGTGGTATCAGTAGTCAAACTGTTTTATATAAATAAAATTTCTAACAAAATTTGCTTTAATTTTGATTGCTAAGTCAATTGAAGAATTCAAGCTATTTCAATTAATATGAAAAATTCTTTTCATTATATAATTACATTTATTTACATAATTCAATGGGATTGATGGCCGAGCGATTATCCCTCTGACGCTCGGTACCACAGGTTTCAGGCCCCAGTCCCGGCAGTGCCATGATCTTTGTAGTGTTTCGGAATCCACTTTAAACCATACGTCCCGATCTAATAGGATCGTAAACAGTAAATTCTGATCTCATATGGCTGTTACGCGTAGGGCTGCCAACTCCAGTAGGGCAATAGGCAGACGGCTTTGGGGTTGTTGAGGCTATTGAACTACTGATTATTATGATATATTTCAATATTCGAAGAAATATGGTATTTTTTTCATTAAATTTTTATTTTATTACATATTTTTAAATTTTAATTTAGCCATTGTTAACTGTTTATCACTCTAAAAATATTTAACTACTGTAAGAATATTTCTAGTAGAAGAAAGAAATGACCAAAACAACAAATTGGTATTTAAAAAAAAAACATCTTTGTAAAATATATAATTTTTTTTTTTAAATACAAATGGTAATTAAAAAACAACAGATGCCTTTTGTATCATGTTAATTCTATTTTATTTAATCTGACATACACAGTAAAAATATTTTAATTAAATATATTTGGAATGTCATAGATATGATAAATTAAAGTTGATATGAAACAATGAATTAAAATAAATTTCTTTCATTATTATATAACAAACCAACCTGCAATTGATGTATCTAATGGAAAACAACTTTCGATTTTAGGCCTCGCATATTAAAGTTAATTATTGATGATTATTATTGATGGGTGAATTATGATGTTTAAATTGATAAATACCAAAGAAAATGACTGCTTGATCGTACAATGAACTTTAAAATACATAAATTTCACTGAGTGACAGAATGCTTTGTCACCTCGGGGTAAAAGAGGCCAAGGCAGGAACAAGAAACACGAACTTGGCATGCCGAAAAATTGCATAAGTACAGATGATGACCTTAAAATAATCATGGGTGGGTATTTTACCTTTCTCAATGACAAAAAAAGGAAAGTTTATAAGTTATATCTATCATTTGTATTGCTCAAGCGATGTTCAGAAAGTTGATGACCATTTTTGGAGGAATAACGGACTTGTCAATTTTTTACGCTATTTCTAGCTTGTGAAATAAACTGAATTCCTTTATTTTTTTTTCCGCAGAAAGTTGCTAAATACTTTTAGCTACATTCTAGAATAGGGGTCTCCAAACTTTTTCGGTCGCGGGCCAAAAATTGAAGAAAAAAAAAGTTTGGCGGGCCAAGAAAAATTTTGCTAAAATTTTAAAAACAATATACAAGTATTACAATTTAAATATGTTAATGAGCAGAATGAAATCGAGATTCCATTTTTAAAAGTTCCTTATAGTGAGGTTCTCACTTCGAACCTCACTATAAGGAACTTTTAAAATCACAGATGATCACAAATGATTAGGAATCACAAATGATCCTCTGTCAGTCTATTTCTGAAATAATTCTTTCCAAGATTCATAGTTGAAAACACTTGTTCACATATATCAGATGAAGCAAACACAGCGCTGATTTTCTGGCCGTGAGATATTGAATTTGGGAAATCTACTTTCGATATTGATTTGTAAAACTCTAACTTTGGCATATTTAGAAACAACTGCTTGAGATGTTTGTTAGAATGTAACTCAATTAATTCAACTTGCAAATCCTTTCCGATTAAAAGCTGTCTGTGCTTGCTATTTCCGTCGATTTAGGTTTTGTAGAACAAAAATAGAGAAAGTAAAAGGATCATCAGTCCTTTGAAAAAAGGAAGAAAAAAAATATTTAATCAAAGTAGAAAAGGAGATGGATATATAATGTATAAATTAATATTTCTTTTAATTTGCCTCGGAACGGAAAATTAAAATTCTATCCGCGGGCCGGATAGAATATTCCGGCGGGCCGGATTTGGCCCACGGGCCGTAGTTTGGAGACTCCTGTTCTAAAATATAGCCTAAATAGATTTTTAACAGATGCAATTTTTTTTTTCATAAAAATAATTCCATGTTTGAATGTTCATGCAAACATTTCACAAACAGCAAATGGAATAAATTGTGGGTGAAGGCATCAATAAAACTTCAAAAGTGAGACACATTCTATAATAAAGTACGTTTCATTTTCATGTCAGAAAGTTGAAGTTCATTTATTTAATACAGGTATCAACAAATTGCAATATAAATATCTGAAATAAATTATCAATTTTAAAGACTAGTTTTTAAAAAAAAACATTTTATTAAATTAAAATATGTTTCTTGTTCCATAAGAATTGAGAAAAACTTAATAATTCATAAAGTAATCATTCTAGTTTTAAAATGCAAACTTTAAATTAAAACTATTAACGTACATTTACTTATAGTGTATTTTTTTCAAAACGTGTAAAAACATTTAATTCTAATTCTTATATTTCAAAAGTTTTCTTACTCCTTATACTTCAAAAATGACTGATTTATTTAGAGTAATCAATTATTTTTATTCCTGAAAGAAATCATATTTTTTGTAAATGAATTTTTTTGGGAAGAATTATTTATTTAATCTAATATTTGTTATTTCTGTTTACTCCTTGATTGTTGTTTTTATTTACAAAAGAAAAACTATATTTCTTACATCTGACCATAATCTATGATTACATATAATTTGTTTTGGAAAATTATCCCTTCCTTGTATATGCTTACAATTTTTTCTTATTAAAACACGACTATTAAAAGTAGTCTATTTCCCTATTCGGCAACTTGAGCATTAATATCATTACGGATTACATATTCTGGTTTAATTTGCACTGTCGTGACAAAGTTTCATTTCACGCATATTAGCAACCTCGATCAATGTTAACGGAAATTATTTCGATGAATATAAAAAAAAGTATTCTTAACACATTCGTACGAAAGTGATCTATTGTAATGTCATCAACCTTACAGTCAAACAGGCTTAATGCGAATATGGGAGAACTGCCTTTAACATGCTAAAGAAAAGGCAATTGAATGTCATCTAATATAACATTATGTTAAACATTGTTAACATAATGATATTAATGCTGAAGTCGTCGAATAGGAAAATAGACTACCTTTAATAAAAAAAAAAAAAAAATCAAGTATTTACAAGGAAGGGATAATTCTCCAAAAGATATTATATGTAATATTATCTTCAGATGTAAGAAAAATAGTTTTTCTTCGTAAATAAAAACAACAATCAAGGAGTAAACAGAAACATCATATATTAGATTAAATAAATAATTCTTAAAAAAACTTGATTTATAAAAAAATAATTAATAATTCTTTCATAACTGTTATATTATTAACTACCATTAACACTTGAATTATTTTAAACAAGTTTCCTTAAGCCTTATTGTTTTAGACAAAGCTGATTTACTTGTTTTTAATTTAGATTAACGAATTATTTTTACTACTGATAGAAGTCGTATTCTTTTAAATGATGTTTTGGGAGAATTAAACTTGTAGAAACATTTAATAAAACATTTAATCTTATATAATTTACTTATTCATGGGCGAATTTTTTCTTCAATAAACTACAAAAAAAAAAAAAAAAAAGTGGTGGTTTTTAATGATTATTTAAAACCTGATGCAGAAAATAAAGAAAATAACACACGACAAATAAACGTTTATAATATAAAAATATATATATAATAGTATAAATATATATAATAGTCATTTAGTTCTTCAATCTTATAAAAGCTTTTGATAATGATACATATTCATACGTTTTATTATTACCAAGCATTCGCATAGTTATTCATTTTATTATCCTAGTGATTACGTTGATTCATAATCACAATGTTATAAACATTTGCTATACAAGCTTGTATTCAGTCAAATAAAAACATTAATATTTTTAAATAATAGAACCTATCATTAGAATAGATTTATTATGATTTAAATATATTTTATAACTTTTTTTATTTTTTACTTGCTATATTAGAAACCTATTTATTTTACTTTGTATTATTGGAAACGTTCTGTCGGCTTACTTTTTGATTTTAAAATACCAAAAGAAAGCTTCTAGAATTCTAATCATTTGCCGCTTGGTTTTAAAAAAAAAATATTTTAAACTTGAAATTGCACAAGCTCGGCGTTCCAATCCCCCCCCCTCCCCCACCTCTATTTTTTATAACAACCCTCTTTGTTATCTTAAAATACAACTACTGTATTTATTTAAAACAAAATTCAGCCTAACTGCACTTTTGTCTTCTAGATCAAATGACTATATTTTCGATAAATCAACAGACTGGAACTTTTTAAAACATTTAACGATAGGTTTTTCGTTGTTGTTGTTGCTGTGTTGTTATTTTATTTATTTATTTATTTTTTTGAAATTATCCTTGAACGGCTCTATTGTTGTACATTTTACCGAAAATTAAGTAGTGAAAAAAAAATAGAAATGCATTAAAGCATACGTATGCATTTCTAAGGATGGGAAAATAATTTTACTTTTTATTCTAATGGTAGCAATTACAAACAAACAAAAAAAATAAAAGAATTACTCTTGAAAAAGCGTTTGTAAATTGATATTCTACGAACAACCATAACTCGAGATTTTATTATATTTTAATAGCGCCTGGACTGTTTTTTTCTCTGAAAAAATAAACAATAAATATTTCCGCTAGCTTCACTCAATGTCGAATAAACTTTTAGTTAATCTCTTCTTTATGTGGCTGTTTGAATGTCAACGAGAAAAATTTAAAAGTGTTTATAAATAAATATTTTTGTTTTAAAAACGTATATTCGAAAAAACATTCTATCGTAAACGCCTTTACCTTTAAAATAAGTAAATTCTTTAAAATATTATCTATTATTTTAAAGCATTTTTTTTTTAATATAGTAATCTTTAAACTGAAGAAATACTTCTGTTTTTATTTAATCATTGACTGAGATTTTTAATATCTGCAACTAAGAACAATATTTTTCGTTATGCTATATTTAATAGTTTCTTTTTCAAACACCCAATCTCTCTTTCTTTTAAAGAAAACAGTATATATTATAAAATGTAAATATTATTTTTAAAGCCTTTTTTTTTAAATATAATAATCATTAAACTGAAGAAATATTTCTATTTTTATTTAATCATTCGCTGATATTTTTATTATCTGTAACTAAGAAAAATATTTTTCGTTATGCTATATTTAATAGTTTCTTTTTCAAACACTCAATCTCTCTTTCTTTTAAATAAAACAGTATGTATTAAAAAAGTATATATCATTTTTAAAGCATAGTAATGATTAAACTGAAGAAATATTTCTATTTTTATTTAATAATTCGCTGATATTTTTATTATCTGTAACTAAGAAAAATATTTTTCGTTATGCTATATTTAATAGTTTCTTTTTCAAACACTCAATCTCTCTTTCTTTTAAATAAAACAGTATATATAATTTTTAGAGCATTTGTTTTTTAAATATAGTTATCATTAAACTGAAAATATATTTCTATTTTATTATTTATTATTTAATCATTCGCTGAGATTTTTATTATCTACAACTAAGAAAAATATTTTTCGTTATACTGTATTTAATAGTTTCTTTTTCAAACACTCAATCTCTCTTTCTTTAAAAAAAACATTTATTTACTCAATCGAAAATTTAAAGCATCAGAAAACGATTTTATTGCGATCTTTTTATGCTTTCTACAACATGATACAGATTCAAAACCTGATAAGAAATCAATGAAATGTACATGTAAATAAAATAACACAAATAAATCTTATACTGAAAACGAAAACACTCCACAGGTAGCTGAATCTCACTTGTTTTGCATCTAGGGGCCAGGGGGGGGGGGTCCGTTCCCAGCAAACAAGTGGGAACCTTCCAAAAAAATAAGACTCCCCCATCATTTGTATTTTTATAGCGAATCGTCTGAGTGGGGGATGCTTGGGAGTAAAACGATACGTGTTTTTAGGGGTGGGATTTTCGGTCTCCCATCTGTCGAAGGGAAATCCAGTGGTTGAGCTATTTACACCGTCCGGAATTCCGAAAAGTGAGTTCAAGACCCCCTGACCTCTCACCCTGCGACGTAGGATTGGCAGACGAGGGATTTGAATGGAGTACAGAAATGCTGACTTGTTATTGACTTTTCCCGCCACATTTAATATTTACGTGTCAGTGAGTTTTGGAATGGATTAAGATATCCCTCTCCACACCACACATTTTTTTGTGTCCAAATTTCTACTTGGCATAAATATTTACGCTTTGCATTCCAGTATTTAAATCTGCTTCGATGTAATACAAAATTCAAACAGTAGTTGATAGATTTTGAATGGATCAAACATTTTAGGAACAAATAAAGTTCAGGGTATACTTCGGATAGATTACTGAACTATTTTATTTCAACATTAATTCACACATCTTAGCAAAATTCATAGGTCAAAGTGGTAAATAATCACGTAAATTTCAAAAGAATTTCTGAAATTAATGTTTAATTTATATATATTAATGTAGTTTTTGAATTTGTAGTCAAGTCCCTCCAAGTCCTCTATATTAGGATTAGTTCTTGAAAATGTTAACAAAATTAGGTGATTTAAATGCATATCTTGATTTTAGTATGTTCATAAAAGAAAGCATTTGTTTGTTGTTTCTTTGCACCTATATCTGATAGCCAAATCACATAAATTTGGAAATTGCTAAACTGATAAATTTGAATTAAAAATCATCAAAAATAATCAGCATCATATTTCAAATTATCATCGTATATTACTAAATTATTTCACTCAGCAGTAATTTGCAGATCTCAGCAATAGTTTTCAAAAGAATTTCTGAATTTTGTTTTTGATTTATTTTTTAATGTATTTCATTTATATTTTATAATGAGATGTAATGTATATATATATATATATATATATATATGCATTATAGCGTTGGGGCTCTTTTGAGAAAAATATAAGTTACGTTCCAGTCTTTGATTAACAAATAATCATTGAAAAATTTTTAATTATTCACAATTATTTCGTCATTATTGAACTGGTTCTAAGAATATCTTACAGTTTTACCTTTCTATTACTAATACGTTTATATAAATATGCCCAGAATCCTCCCATTCCTCATTTTGTAGGAAGCAATGTCAACATACCGATGCTCCTTTTCTAAACATTCTCATCAAAATACAGTTACAGTCTTATGCTAATTGCCTAAGTTAGAAATCGCTTCCGCATTTGGAAAAAAAATGTATTTCAGAATTGAGTTACAAGAAAGGTTTATTCCACCGATAATGTAAATTAAATAAATTTACTAATGCCAGTCTGATGTCTGCTTGAATGTAGGCAGGTAGAACACAGACACTGCTTACATTCATCATGAATCTCATTAACTTCCTTCTTCATAACAGCAGGCTTGGCCTTACCTATCTCACGCGCAGCATGACAATGATCGATGACTTTGCGGCAAAACGCCCGACTCACCTAAACAGTCGGAAAATGTTTTTAAAAAAATGCATTTTATATGCTGATGAGTTTACAAAGTAGCACGATTAGCGGTATCGCAACCTGTGGCTTCTTCAACTTGAATGAAATAACTGCGCAATGGAGCATTCTGTATGTTCCACGAATATCAAATGTAAATATAAGAATATTCAGAGAATGTATTAATTAAGTGGAATATATTAGCTGGTGTTTGTTTTGAAAAATATTAAATAGTTGAAGCTTAAACAACAGCTTTGTTTAACTATTAAGTTAGCTTTAATTTAGATGAATCATTAAATGACACCGCAGAGAAATAAAGAAGTCTGAATAAATAAAGATTTTGAAGATATTGATTTTAAAACAATTTTTGAAGATACGAGTATTGATTTTAAAACAATTTTTGAAGATACAAGTATTAATTTTAAAACAATTTTTGAAGATATTGAAGAAAACAAAATTTTGTACAAGGTTACAATATTTTTAACAAGATTACAAGATTTTGTACTAGTATTTTTTACAAGATTTTGAAGATATTGATTTTAAAGATCTTGATTTTTTTATATCAAACACAATAAAGAAGAATATAGTTTTTGATTAATAGGTTCATTTACTTCTGTACTTTCAGCTTACCTGTGTACCTACTAATTAAGCAAATCAGTTATTATTTTTTTTTTTTTTTTTAAATTCTATATTTCGAAAAGAATGAATGAATACATAAAATATACATAAAAGAAAACGTAAGAGTTCCTTAGCATTACATTCAAGTTGCCGAAAACATTCATTGATTTTGTATTCCGATAAAATCATCATTATCTGGCAAATATGCAAAACATTTTACATCGATATTATTTGCAATTGGTTATTAGTAATCAGATAATAGCGAACCATAAAGATATAGAAGGAATTTCTTTAATTCATTTTTTATCTCGAATCATCCCTTAAAATAACCCTTTAAAGATTCCAACCATGAAGTAATCCTTCTTTGTTATCATTGCGTTGGAAAATCTTTTCCTTGTAGCGGTCAAGAATTTTCTTTTTTTAAATTTAGAAATGACGATTCCTCCCGAAAAGTTTGTCTGTTGCCGTTCCGTTTGGACAAAGTGAATATCCCTTAAGGGCAGATTAAGATCGAGAGAGATCAAGGTCTCTGGGATGAATCATCTCTATCTCATGGATTGCATGCGAAACTTGCAGCACTCCGCCATCTATTGGATAGATGTGTATGTGACCTTCATAACAAATGACGCTATTCTTGGCAATCCTGTGTGAACCGAACATGGATCGTTAGATGTTTAATATTGAAAGTAAAAAGATGATTTCATAGCCAAATCTGAGAAGCTGGATTTTAAAAATGCGTAAATGATAAATATTTCCAATAACAGGAAAAAATTTTAAAACATTAATGATGCTAATTAATAATGCATAAGGTTAAAATAGATTTACAAAGATATTCAAAAGGATTGTGCGGTTTAAATTAAGTTTGAAATTTGAAACTTTTTTTGTTAAAAAAACAATCTTTTATTATTTGGATTCTTCAAGAATAATATACTGAGATAAATTAATCAGTATAGAATATATATATATATATATATATATATATATATATATTCAGTAGTCTAACAGTCCCATGGTGGGCAAAGGCCGTCTGCTTACTGGAAGATTTCGAGAAAGGAAATGTTTTATTTTTACGGAATAGGGTTGTCAGCTCTATGTCCAAAATTCTACAGTCATATTAGACAGTGACCTATGGTATAAAGTGGATTTCGAGCTATTACAAACGATTTGATCCGAAAACTTTTAGTTGTGTTGAATATTTATTATTCTCTTTTAATTTTCAAAATTCCCTCATTGGAAAAAAATGATCGCAAAACGAACAATAATAGAGAATCTAAACCTGTATTCTTATCAAAACTTATTTTAAAGATGAAATTAAATTTTATTTTGTTAGATTCCGTGAGAAAAACAGTCTTTTCATTACAGAGTTTGGTTAAACAATAAAAAATAACAATAAATTTACCTTAGCAATACAAATATTCATATACAAAAGAATAATAGTCTTATGCACAATTAATTTAAGCAATTAAGCGAAGAATTATTGTTATTTTTCTGTCATTAAAATAATCAAAATAAGACTAATTTTAAATCAGACTCTTTAATTATTTTGAGTTTTATTTAATATTATTTTATTCATAATCAAAATAATTATGAACAGAATTCATCACATCATCATTAAATTGTACGCAACTTGATTTAAAAAAAAAAAAAAAAAAAACCCGCAACCAGTTCAAATATTTTAATGACTATAAAAAAAACCATCCAAAATCTATGAAACAATTTATTTAAAAATATGCGTTTACCATCTTGATTCTTTATTTATAGCCATCAACGGAAGATCATTAAATATTTTAAATAAACCCAAAACTTTTTCGGAAGTGGTAATTTAAGATTTCGCAGAAAACATTCCCATACACAGAAAATTACTTCCTACATCAATACTAATTACAAAAAACAATTTTCTCCTCCTGTTCTTTTGAAAGACAAAATTCCGACAATCTTGAACAAACAACCTTTTTTTTTTTTGCCAATAATAGAATAAGAAAAGTTCATGGGAATTTTTAATTATTTTTTGAATTAAATTCCTATGTCTTGGTGCCGTATATTCTTCTCACCTTAGGGAGAGGTTACGTGTGATAGCTATTTACTGATTATTTAGTTTTTGGTTTTTGGTAGAGAGAGAGAGAGAGACCGCTTGTGAACTCTCTCTCTGCTCTTCCTCATATTTCTCCTTTTTACCCAGGAGTATACTGACTCTTGCCACAGGTCAACCTGCTCAAGTCTCACTCAACTACTCGTTTTTTGAAGAGCCGAGTTGACTCAGAATAGAAGTTGCCTGCTCTTCCTTCCTCAAAGCAAGCCTTGAAAAACTCTCACTTGTCTCTGTCAAGGCCTTGGGCCATTCTTCAAACGCTATTAACATTTATTTCCTTTTCCTTCTAAGTCTAGGGAGCGTGTAAATAGTGAGAACAATTATTTACTGTCTTTCATATTTCAGAATTCGTATATTTTTTTTTATTTTTACTACGCCTTTTTCTTTGTCAGGGCATGGCCTAAGTGACTTGCTGGGTCACAAGCATTTAGCCTGATGTTAGGTCAAATTTTATGGATCTCTTCAAAATTATTATTATTTTTCTACTATATATTCTTTTTATTTATTTATTGTTTTTCAATTGCTCGAAAAATGTAATGAATGACTATCTTGGTAAAGAAATCCAAATTCAACACAAGACTTTTTTAAATCACGAGGCTTCTCTGTATTCACCAGAATTTTTTTATATTCACCAGAATTTTCTATATCACGAGACTTTTCTATAATCACAAGACTTTTCTATATCACGAGATTTTCTATAATCACAAGACTTTTCTATACCCCGAGACTTTTCTGTATTCACCGGACTTCTTTATATTACAAGACTTTTTTTTATTCACGAGACTTTTTTATATTTACAAGAATTTTCTATATTCACGAGAATTTTCTGTATTCACCAGACTTTTCTATATTCACGAAACTTTCCTATATCACGAGACTTTTCTATATTTACCAGACTTTTCTATATTCACAAGACTTTTCTATATTCACAAGACTTTTCTTATCACAAGACTTTTCTATATTCACGAGACTTTTCTTTTCTTTTGATTTAATATTTTCAGTAAATAAATAAGAGAAAATTAAGGTATGGTAAGTTATATTAAATGAAAACTTTTTTTGATTTCGATTAAACTTATGAAACTTGGGATGCAGTCTTATTTTTATTTTTGGATGAACCCTGATACGGAAATGTGATCTGAAAACTTTTACCCTTTTTTTTCCCCACTTTAAAAGAAAATGAATTATGAGATAATTTTTAACTAGCATAATTATTTTTTTTTTAAATCTTATTTTTGAGAACATTTGAATGATTTTGCTTATAATATGGTAAAATGTGATTAATGATGAGCATAAACGGAAAGAAATACTGAATTACTAAATACGAAGCAAAAAAACAATTTTTTTTTTTTGCCTTTTCCATATTGTGACTTGTTTCATTAAATATTAATAACCAAAGTAATAGTTATATATTTATATCATTACAATCCAATTCATATCATTAATATTATGAATAGTTTAAAAATAATAAACGAATAGTCCTAATTTATTTCATATGACAGAAAAAAAATATTGTAAGCGAAATATTAATATAATTTATTTATATTTTGATAGTGTTGATGGGTTAAAATGATACATCAATATTTGACATAAAATATTCAACATCTATATTTGTGAATATTGCAATTCGAATAAAATTTGTGAATATTGAAATTGGAATATAATTTGTGAATATTGCGATTAGAATATAATTTGTGAATATTGCAATTGGTGAAATTTGTGTGTATTGCATAATTTGTGAGCATTGCAATTGGTGAAATTTGTGAATATTGCAATTGATATTGTGAATATTACAATATAGAGCTGCTATTTGGCTCTTTCAGAAATTTTAAAGGATAATATTTTCAATTTGTAATGACTAATGGAGATAAAAACGTGCGCTTTAAAAATAGCGTACGAAAAGTACGCTTTAAAATAGCGTTTGGAAAAGCAATGTTTGTTGATATGAATACAGATTTATTCCAAATAAATAATAAATAAAATAAATTGAATTGTTAAAAATTACATCGTGCTTAAATAATTTTTTTAATATTATAATTGACTCATTTGATGCATTCCATCATCCTTTTAAGTCTAAATATCCATTTCCACATTGTCCACCTTTCGAATGATGATTACTTCTGAATTCGAAAGAAAAACCAGTTAAGACATGTAACATTCCCTACAAGGAAAAGCGTCATGATGTCCGATGGTGCAATTAAAGACGCCAAATGATACCTATTTGACCTCTTGCACACTATTATATTCCAGAATGAACTTCGATGGAATGATTCAAAGATGACATCACAGAAGATTCCCCATTTGCATGAGGACGACCTTCATATGTCCTCCACCCACGCACGTATTTATTTTCAATTGCCGGGGAGAAAAACACACAGGGGGAAAGGGGAGTGGGAAATCCCTCATCTCGATTGCTAAAGCGTGACGAGGTGTCAATCGTTAGTTGGAAAACGCAAATAGTGTGTACCCATTATTTCAAGTATCCGTGACCATTAGCAGGAAGGTAATGAATTAGAGATGTGGTAGTGTGTGGCATACAACAACTATTAGAAGATATCATATGCAGGCAGTAAGGGTGGCCAACGTCGACCACGACTTTTTTTATAGATGGAGGCTTATATAATATGTGTTTTATAATTGGTTTAAATTAGAGCTGGCCAACACTTATGAATATTCATTTAACATGAAGTAATAAATTCCCTTAAAACAATTTACTTTTTTAAAATTCCAATTATACGAAAATATTTAAAAATACAACGACGTTCCTATTTTATTTTAATATAAAATTACATTTATTTATTTTTTATTTTTTCTAAGATCCTATATATTCTTGCTTTCTTTTTTCTCTCCAGAAGTCATCGAAAAAAATATTGTGCTTGTATGTTTGTTTTAGACCATTGCAGCCTAATTGGATACTTCTGGCTTAAATGTTATTACTGTTGTTGTTACTAATCCCCCTAGGAATTATAAGTTTGAACTCAACAAATTAGTCATGTGACAGTTTTATATTCCAGAAATTCGTTTGGTTATTCTACGATTTATTTGTATAGGAATCATATTGCTACTATTCCCCCTGGTGCAGAAAAGCCTACGTCAGGTCCTGAAGACCACATCGCAGGCGACTGGTCGATGGCTAAGGCAGGCTAATATGCGGCTTCACTTCTAGCGAGGGACCATAAGGGCAGCAGACAGACTAAATCTCAAGACAACGCTCTACGATCTTATTTAGACCAGGAACTACAGTTTAAAGTGGATTCCGAACCACTACAAACATCCATGGTACCGCTGAAACTCGAACCCGAAACCTGATTAATTATTCGGCTTAAATTATTTGTAAATTGAACAGTAATATAACTCTTTTTTAATATTAACAAATCTTGGAAAAAAAATGTTTGAAAAATTTATAATTGATTAATTAAAAGGACTGAACTGGCGCAGGAAAAGTTTACTTTAGTAATTAAAAACACATTTTAAATGTGATTTCTCAGTTCGTAAGATATATCAATAATGAATCATCTCCATTTTGTTTTCTTAACCCTTTTTATACCATTCTTCAAAGAGGAATCTATGAAATTACATCGTAATGATTTTGTTACACAAGAATTGCTTTAATTGTAGAACAGTATTTTAAAAAACGATTTAATGATATTCACAAAATAGACATTCCATTAAACCACAATGTTATCGTTCCGTACGAATAATTTTGAGCAACATCAAAAATTATTTTGATAGACATGAGATGACATCACGGTTATTAGCATTTCGACAAACCCTCAGGCATGTTTGCAAAAATGATAGGAAGTAATTGAGGTTCTTTTTCTTATTTTTCATATTTTTCATCTCTTTAGTTCCGTTCGCTCATATTTTTCTTACATCGATTGGCTATTCTTATTTTAATTTTAAATAAAAAGGGGTTTTGACGTTTTTACATTACAAAGGTTTATTAACATTAAAATTATTTATTTATTTATTTATTTATTTATTTATTTATTTATTTATTTATTTATTTATTTATTTATTTATTATCTGACTAATCGTATGGGGCCTGAATGGCCGAGTGGCTAGCGCTCTGGCGCCGGTACCACAGGTTTCGGGTTTGAGTCGCGGCGATGCCATGGATGTGTGTAGTGTTTCGGAATCCACTTTAAACTATCGATCCCGGTCTAACAAGCTCGTAGAGAGTTGCTGAGATATTGTTACTCCGCGTCCGTAGCTTATCTGCAAGCTACACGCACCTCCTGGCTAATGCTAAGTGAGTGACGTCGGTACAGCGCTTGCCTTAAGGCATCTAAGAAAATTGTCTAAGTATTTGACAGCTGCATTAAAATATATATATATTATACAGATGTGTATATATATATATATACACACACATGCATACATTTATACATGTGCAAAAATGAAATATAATTCATGTTTTCGTCAATAATTTTTTTTTTAAATTTGTATCCCAACTTTAAATTTTTATCTCAATTTCATTCATAGTTTTGTAAAAAGTGTATTGTGAAAAAAGTTTTTATTGAAATAATAAATAAATATTTTAAGCAAGAAATAGTTTTGAATTAATCTTGCTGTCTTTAGTTTTCTTTACTACCTAGACGTCTTTCTTAAAAATCGTTAGTTTAAAATGAAGTCGTGTAAAATAGACAGCGGTTGTTTAGCTAACCTTGAAAAATGTAAATAAGCCTTGACGTGATGATAAACTTTTGACTGACTCTTGAAGTTTTTGTTTTGCTTTTCAATCAGTTTTTAAGACAAGTTAATAGCGGAGGATAGCTAAAGCAAAAGTTTCATACTCATAATATTATAATTTTTGAAAAAAATTATCTGCCTAGTAAATATCCAGATAGGTATATCGTCGTAACCCAATTTTGTTGATTATACTATACTGATACCCACTCGTCTTTTGTCCATATTAACGTTTCGGTAACGAGGGTCCTGATGGCCGGTGTCTGGCGTTCGGTACCATAGGTTTCCAGTTCGAGTCTTGGTGATGTCATGGATGTCTGTAGTGGTTCGGAATCCCCTTTAAATCATCGGTCCCGATCTAATAGGATCGTAGAGCGTCGTGAGGGTAGTTTTACTCGAGCGCATAGCATGTCTTTAAGCTACACTGCTCCGGAGTAGTGCTAAATGAGCAACAGCGGTACAGCCCTTGCTTCTCCTTGTCTCTGCATTGCCAGCTGCATTAGAACAATACTCTTATTGTTCTAATATTGCTATATCAGCAATACTTTTATTAAACTATAAATATCTATTCATGGTAGTAACAAAAAAAATAACCTGTTTGGCTCATATCTTGGCTATAATGAAATTCTACCTTAACAGTTTGTTAAAATATTTATATTAGTGTTGTTGTTGTTTCTTATACCACTTGGTAGACAGCAGCATTTAGACCAAGTCCAAGAACCCGTGTGGTCTTATGAAAGAAGGGAAAAGGGGCGGGACATTTTCTGTTGTGATGTAGCATCTGTAGGTAGAAGTCTGACTTGGCTTCGTGATGCTGACTTTTTACCAGGTAGGGTTGTCAACATTACGCTCAAAACTAGATTCCGAACCATTACAAACAACCGTGGTACAGCCGTGACTCGAACCCGAAACCTGTATCGTATGTTATCGTATTAAAAGGAAAAATAATGTCATAACACACACACACACTTATTATACATATATATACAAAACATATATATAGATAATATCATAACATAATGTATAACCAATATTTTTTCGGGGGTGGAGGGGGTGGATTGATGGAAAATTTCAGATTAATAAAATAATTTTGAACAAATCATGTCATGGAAATAAACAATGTTTAATATCATTAATCTTTAAAAAAAAACATTTTGCGAGTATTTTGACAGTGCATTATCATTGTTTTCAAACTTGCCTGCTTTTATGATCAAACTCAGATATTTTGGCTCTACAATGTTTTCTTTTCGACATCAGAAGAGTTGCCGCAATTGTCTAACAATGTTTTCCTCTTTTGTCTTAACTTACATTCTTATCACTTTAAAATTTTTAAAAAAGCACAAAATTTCCGCGAGTTTTCTATACAAGGAAAATAGTTGAGGAAGTCAGTTATAACCTAGTCTGGGGGAATCATTTCCTTATATGTTACTCAAAAGGAGCAGAGTATTTTAAAAAATGTATTACTTAATATTATTAATCTAATTCTATTTAAATAAATTAATTAAATGAGCTTAATTGAAAATGTAAGAAAGTTTTATTATCCTGTTTTATTCAAATGCTAGACATTATGACAGTTATGTAGCAAATTCTGATTTACTCATTTACCACAACGAACTTGCTACTGAAAAAAATTGTTTGCAAAGCTAAAACTGTAAAATAATATTTTTTTTTAATGACTATCCATGTTTGAAATCATTAGTGATCATATTTATTTTAATTTTTCATTTGAGTACCCAAAGCATATAAATTAAATTATATTGATATTTGAGTAATAACATTTTATGTACTTATATGGGCATTTATCTGCAATACACTTATAATGCTATTATTTATGCAACTTATAATGCTTTATGTTTTTAATATATATAACTTATCATCATCATTGGTGTAATAGGCCCATGGTGAGCTAAGGCCGTCTGCCTACTGGCAGATTTCGAGATGTTTTTAACGAGGTAGGGTTGTCAGCCCTACGTCCGATGCTCTATAGTTATATTAGACCGGCACGGTTAAAGTGGATTCCGAACCATTACAAACATTTATGGCAACCCGAACCCGAAACCTGTGGCACTAGTCACTAGGCCATCAGGCCTCAATCTATCTAACTAGTGTAATGTATTTAACTTAATTTTATTGATTTATTTCTATTGTCTAAAATTTAAAAAAATATCTTATATTTCAATTAGAATAGTTTTCATTGCGCAATTATAAATAATTTTTTTCTTTGAGTATGTTGAGAAAGATATTATTTTGTGGAAAATCCTCACATTTATCATTCGAAAAAACTCTCTACAAAAAGAAAGAGCAAACTTCTGCAAACCATTCAGTATATTTTCTTTGCGAAATTCAAAGAAAAATAATACACTTAAAAAATTAAACGAAAAATAATAAATGTGTACTTTAAATGATTCAAAATACACATTACAAAATGGTGCCATACTCAAACACACTAATAAGCAGCAAAAACACACCTGTCCACCTGCGAGCTCCAGCAGTGCATCGGATACATTGTTCTTTGTTTGACATTTAAATTCATCACATTACAACAAATAAATGTTAAGAAGCCATTCGAGCTGAAAGATTTCTCTTTTCAGTCAGCATATTGACCCTGTTCTTTTCACCTACAGCAGAAATGGATTGTTTGCAGAACCTTAACCTTTTTAAGGTTAGTTGGACAAGAATGCGTACAAAGAAATTAAAATGAAAGAACCCCTTTTCTTCCTCTCTAATAATGCGGTTAGTTGATATGCGGCATTAAATTTCTAAAGAAAACAGTTTTTCTAAAAAGGAAAAAATGTCGTTCATTAAAAGTACACGCATCAGAATCATAACATTTGCCGTAAAATGTTTGTTTTGAGAAACTTATGAAAGCTTTTTTTTTCTTTTATAATGAAATTGTAAATATATATTAATTTTACCTCCAGTGTTGCTGCCTGCAGGTTTTAAATTAAATTGAGAAGAAAGCGAAATTATTTATTTCATCAAATATAAAACAATTTGATGAATTGTTATACAATCGTTATTTTATTTTAAAAAAACCGTCTAATTTTTTTTTTTTTTTTAAACTTATTATATATAAATAAATATAAATAACATAAATATTCAAAAAAATCTTATACAATTTATTTATTTATTTTCAAATTCATTAAAAGTAAAGGTTTTTGATGTTGCTTTTGAAATAAAAAAAAAGGTTTATTATTATTTTTTTTTGTCCTAATTGAAATAAACAAATTATTTGTTTTTAAAAAGAAAAATGTTAAATAAATATAAACTGCTGATCATTATTTCTGTGTTCTCCTAAACCATGCGGCGGGATGGCCAATTAGCTAGCGCGCTAGCCTTTGATACCAAGATTCAGGTTCGAATCTTGGCGGTGGCACGATTGCTTGCGAGTGTTTCGGAATCCACGTTAAACAATAGGTCCCGATCTAATTAGTCGAAAGTATGCACAAAATGACCGTAGAGCGTAGAGCGTACTCATCTAAAAAGACACCGAGCGACACAAGCAAAAATTAATAATAGAAAAGTTATTCTTTTTTATCTTTAATTAAATATTTTTTGTCTTCTTATTATCGTCTTTTAATTAAAAAATTGTTATTTTCCACTGTCAGGCAACGTTTTGACGTGGTTTGGTTTGTCGCTCTACTGTCATTTTGTGCACACTTTACCTCCAATTTAACGTGGATTCCGAACCATTAACAAACATCCATGCCACCACCAGGATCCAAACTTGAAGGCTATGGTACCAAAGGCCAGATCGCTACCGAATTGGTCAACGGGCCGCTTGTTTTGACGCAAGATGCTTTTTCTCTATATTATGTAGCTATTTCAGATTTACAAAGAGAGTTGTATTTGAAACCACATTTTGTCTCATCAGTTTCGAACTAACACCTTCAAGGGGTGTACCTTGTCATGTTCTGAACTTTCCATTTCGATTCCAACATAAGGCATTCTTACTTACATTTTTTTTTTTTTTTTTTTGCCCTTTTAAACAAAAACCAACGTAATATCTTATACAGCATGAGTTCATTCAAATATGCATCCACTGATGAATGACCAATGCCTTACTCACAATACCCCTTAAAAACAAAGCGAAAATGTGCCAAGATGTTAATAAACCGATCTCCATATTATACCGCCAAATTTATAATCATTGTCCTCTTTAGCGCATCCTAACTTGGCAGCACAACAAAAAAGCTGCCAGAGTTCAAAAAGAAACGCCGCTTTTACTTTTTTTGATGCATTCTAAATCAGCCTTCTAAAACAAACTTTCTTATCCAGTGCACGGTCAAGCTTGAGAAACGCAAAGTGTATCAAGCAGCTATAACAATGTGTGACTTGGGCTTTTCAGACCAAAGGAAGCGTGAAAATAATAGAGCACTGGATAACCGGGCCATGCCGAAGACTTTCCCAAAACCGTGAAGGCCATTGCCATCAACAATTGAAATTTCGTGGCTTTTTAGCACCTTTTTAAAAAAGATCTAATGTCCACCCAGTTAAGTTAATGGCCTCCCAAGAAAGAAATTGTAGCAGCTTTCGGGTATTTAACGACAGCCTTCGAGAACAATGCACATAGAAAGATGCGGTGTCAGATACGTTTTCTGTTTTTGATGATCTGAAGTCGTGATTAGATAAGGATATCCTCGACATATAATGACGAGCTTCAAAGACTAAAAAGTGACATTTCATGGACATTTAATTGTGCTCAAAAGAAATTATGCAAATTTTATTCATTTTGTGGCACATGATAATGTTTTTTTTAAAAAAGAACTTAAGAAATCGCTTATCAAATTAATGGTAAACATTCAGATATCTATTTTATTTGTTTATTGCTGTTAACTGATGTTAAAACATTAAGTTTAAAAAAATTAATTCGCAGCAAATTATGATTCATAATACTGTATGTCATTTAAAAATATCGACTTACTTAAAAATGAAGGACGAATAAACTGATGAAACTTATTGTTTAATTAAATATATTCATAAAGATCTTCCCAAAACGTATCTTCACAACTAATAAACAGCTACGTTAAAAAAGACATAAAAGGGAGGGATTAAAAATTAAAATTAATTTGTTTATATGATAATCGGAATTGGGAAATTCAGTTACATAAGCGAAATGCAAAAGAAAAAATATTATTATTTTCACCTTTTAAAAATGCCCTCCTCTCATTTTAAATTATGAATATTTCTCTGTCTAATCAGACAAATGAGATTTTAAAAAGAAATTTCTATTAGTTACGGATGACATTCGACCTCAAACCATTGCTATATATATATATATATATAAATTAAACGTGGCTCCCGGCCTAATATCATTACAGGACATAGGGCTGACTACCCAGTTAATAGAGAATATCTCCTGTCTCGAAATTTGCCAGTAAGCAAACGACCTTAGCTCACCATGGGGCTGTTGTGTTAAAGAATATATATATATATATAGGGACTGATGGCTGAGTGATTGGTGCTAGGTGTTTCAGGTTCGAGTTCCAGCGGGGCCATGGATGTTTGTAGTAGTACGGAATTCACTTCACCGTAGGTCCCGGCCTAATTGGGTATAGGGCTGACAACCCTACACTATAAAAAGAAAACATCTCCTATCTCAAAATCTGCAAACAGGCAGGCATCCATTCTTTTAGAAATATTTTCTTTACTATTTTTGAAAATATTTATTAAATATATTAACGAAACATTTAATTAATTTTTTTACTGCGAAATAGTAAATATTTAAAATAATATATATTGGTGCAAAAACAATGACCAATAATGTAAAATTAAAGCATTCAACTTTTATACATAAACCAAAACAAAATTAAATTTAAAATACAAAATCGTAAAAA
>BPLQ01014412.1:0-278029 GCA_021605075.1 Caerostris darwini | reverse complement strand
AAAATCATAAAGAAGATAAATGCATAGAAGAATCTCAGTAAAAGCAGAAGAAACATATTTATAAGATATAGTCTGTAAAAATGACAGAAGTAAAGATAAAATAAACAAAAACTACAAGTTAAAATCCATTTAAATTACATGTATAAAAAGAAAAACATACATTACAAATTTCTAACATAATTGAAATTATTCATTACCAAACGAAACAATTAAAAAAAATGTCTATTACTGCTTTCAGATTTTTATATTTGAAGTCAATTTTAAATTTGGCTTTCCAAAAAGTAATTTTAGTTGACTGTTATTTAATTTCAGTCAACTAAAATTACTTTTTGAAATCAAATTTTTCCATCATTTGCAATTTTTATAAGTTTCTTGCATAATTAAAAAAAAAAATGATTATTTTTTTCTCACACTAAATTCTGCTTATTATTACTGAGAAAATGCATTTTTAGGTAACAATTTTTTGGAAATAATTTTTTAAAAAATTTCAAAATAAAATAAATAAACAAAACAACTGACTGTAACTAGCAGCTTATAAACTGCATCATCGCATATTAAAGGCAGGAAATTTGGACATTATATGTATTAATTAAATTCCATTGTTTGTAAACAGTTTGCTAAAAAAAGTGTCATGAAACTAAATAAATTTTGAAAATTACATGTTGGAAGCTACATTAAAAGTCTGTAAAACAATTTTTGAAGTATTTTAATTGTACTCACAATGACTAGTTGATGGACCAGCCTGCTGGCTGCTAGTTTGGCGTGATTGAGGAACATTATTTGTGGGAGCTACTTTCCGAACAGGGGATGAGAAATAGGACGGGAGATCTCGGCTGTTATGACTTTGCTGATTGTGAGTCGAGTGGCCATGGCCATGACCATGGCTATGTCTATTGGATTCTGATCTTCCAGTCTTCTTATCTATATGTGCCATAAGAGCTGTAGTTGTGGCAACATCAGATCTTGATGCGGATTCTATATAAAATACATACATTATAGAGAATGCTTGATTGTTAAAGACTACTTTGAACACAATACAGAACTTAAATACCTCTATAATGATGTCCAGTATTTCGCCTCCTTTTGTACATAACCAAACAAACAACAGCCACAATACCAGCAATAAGCACAACTCCAGATGAGGCCATTGAAACTAAAGTGGTAGTGTCTTCAAAAAAAGATGTAGCAGAGGGCATGTGACCTTGTGTTCCATGATCGGGGATAGGAAAAGCTAAAAAGAAAAATAATTAATGATTATATGAATGATGGAAATGTTGGTGGTTTCATATACAAAAGAAAATTTGATATTTCCTTATTATTACTTTTATTGTTATTTAAACCATGAAAAGAACATCTCCAAATTCTGAAAAAGAGCATAATATGAGTGTATCACTTTGTGTCCTCCTTGGCCATTTCACAATATATGTAGCCAATTTAGGGGCATAATAAAAGGAAGAATAAGAAATGTTCATGATCCTATTATATTATCAATTTCACAAAAGAACTATTACAAATAAATGCAGAAATAAAATTTGTATTTTTCTCAGTTTAAATAAATAATTTTTTTAAAATGATTCTTAGCAATTATTTTGAACTTAAAAACTGAGGGATTAAGATCTAAGATTTTCTTAATATTATAATATTAAGAAATATACACTCAAGAGCCAAAACATTATGACTACCTGTCAATAATGAGTTGGCCCACTTTTGGTGCGCAACAGAGCTTCAACCCGCCTTGGCATGGATTAATACCACCACTTAATACCAGTGAAATACCACTTCCACCTGATCACATGCCTTCCACGTCATCCAGGCGAGTTCATTGCAAAATGTAGGGGTGGTCATAATGTTTTGGCTCTTGAGTGTATATTATTATAAAAAACCCTTATGTTTTTATTTATAGTAGTCATATTTTTGAAAATATGCTATTTCAATTTTATTTTGAAAACTATTAAACAATCTAAGCATTTTTTCTCTTTATTGTTCTAAAACAAAAAGCTTTTTAAAAATTAATTACACATTTTTGTAAAATCTCGTACAGTGAACACAGTTTTATTATAAACCTTACGTTATTAAACAAATTTTGTAGACAGGTGTTTCTTTTTTTTCTTCCCATGCATTTATAAGCTGATTTAGCTTCCAATTAAAAACTTCTTAATATTCAATATTATTTATATAAGTTGTAAATAGCTGATAGAAATAACTATAATAGTGGTATGTAAATAATACTAATAGAATACCTTTTGATGATACATGTTTAACATCCCAATTATTTGACAATTCACAATTTAAAAATATATGAAATCTTCACTCAGTTATTATTTATTAACAATATTATTATTAACATATTATGTTATACAATGTGGCCATAAAATAACTTTCTCTGAATGGATGCATCTGTATATAAAAATTTAAGAAAAATTTTATATATAGACTGTTAAAAGCAAACACAGATGAATTCTGGGAAAGGGGGAGGGATTGCAAACAGGAGAGATTTTGGCATTGATGAAACCAAAAACAGGTCAATAATTACAATGAATGCATGGAAAATTTTGTTAATGCTCAAATAATAATAATAATAATAATAATATATATATAAACACATACAGACATGATAACCCTCCAGTATGAAATTCCCAGAAAATAATATTTTATTAATCAACAATAAAAACTGAATTTTGGACACATGTAACATTTCAATGTGCTGATCTTCACTGAGTACAAGCTACTACATGTAGTGTATAATATTTCTACAACTGTGTGTAAACTATTATGTTGAATGTTTGTGACAGCCTATCTAATGTTATTAAAGGATCACAAAAAAAAAAAAATTAATTTGATTTAAATGTTTTAAAATAAATTATACTATGATGTATATGTCTAAAATTTGCATGTTAAAAAAATTCAACATTTTTAACAACAGTAACAACATGACAAACACTAATTTAAATAAAAAAAAAAAAAATCAACACTCACACACACACACACACACACATACACATATATAAATTTTATTTAAAAATTCAACTAACCATTTGTATTTGTCAGAGTGATGACATCATATTCAGCAGTAGTTGATCCAGCAGCATTATATGCCACAATTTTGACAACATACCAAGTTTCAGCAGCAAGATCTGGGACAACCAATTGATGCTGTTGCTCTGGTTTTGCATGATCTGTCAAAACTGTCCAGTGACTGTGACTATGAGGTCGATACTCTATGCTCATTCTTGTGATTGGACAACCTCCACCCTGCCAACTTGACAAATGTAGAACAAGATGAGTTGAATTTGTAAAAATCATGTCTTCTTGCTTTGGAGCCACTGGAGCTAAAATTTTACATAAGTCAATGATCAATTTTATATTTGATTTAGAGAATATATAATAATGGAGCACTACATTATCATATTTAAAAAATAAAGAATAATTAGAGCTACATTATATCCTAAAAATAATATACTGCATTTAACTTTTAAAAAATATATCATCATTTTAAATTTTGTATTTAGTTGTAGATCTATATCTATTTTGATATTTTTAAAAATCACATCTAGATAATTTACCAACAAAAATCATTAATTTAAGGACCAGTTTTTAATATTTTAAGGGAAAATTAAATAATAACATATAAATAAACCAGCCTCTTAAGCTGATACTTCAACTTTAAAAAATTTATGCACAAACATATGAATGCACACTAATGTAAAATAATAAAGGAGAAGATAAAAATATGTGTATGTAGTTCTTACCAGAGCCTTGTGTTTTAAAAGATATTGGATTGCTTCTTTCACCTTTCCCTTCACTAGTTAAAGGAACTACATATAATTGATACTTAATACCACATTCTAGGCCTTCTAATTTGTAAGTGTGATTTTTGCTAAGAAGCCGTCTCTGTTGCCATTCCCCACCATCTGGTTTATAATGCAGCTCATGTCCTAATATACAGAAACATAAAATTTAGTGTATTTAGTTAATACTTTTTATAGGTTACAAATGTATCATGCTTACTTTTTACACAAATTACTTATGAGAAAAATTGAAAAAAGGATTTAGACAAAAATATATCTTTTTAAAAGTTGAAATAATAACTGAAATGATGTGCACTAACAACATTTAGGCTTCTAAAACATAGATCACATTTGTAAAAATATTTTTCTATACCATAACACACTAACTATATTCTTTGAATATGTCTAATAAAACATTCTATAGTTTTAAATTAAAAAAAAATTATAACATTCTTTTTAAATTTTAATAAAATTATCAAATTTAATTTATATAAAATTATTTCTTTTATATTAATTAAATAAAAATTAACTATTACATGAGTTATTAATCAGAAACATTTTTTACTCTGTTTGTACAATCAATGAATTCAACTTAAATTTTATGCAACTTTAGAAAGTATAACTACAGAATGCAGCTTTTTTAACATTCGTAGTGAAGCAGTTAAAAAAATTAGACATTTAGTGTAAACCATATCAATAAAAAAAGCATTTGTTTAAAATTAATAGGAATAAATTCTTTATTTTAATTTATCTAAAGAGATTAATATTCCATCAAAATTTTATTAAATGGATACACAGTTATTTAAAAATAACCTTTGAATAACATTGTATCAGCAGTTTTTGGAGATATATAATTTTTTAAAATTAATATAATAAATACCTCTTGCTATGGCTCGTTCTTTAGACTGTGGAAGCTCTAATAAAACTGAATTAGCAGTGGTCGACAGAACCTTCACTTGTGGAACATGTGACGGAACTGAAAATAACAAATAAAGTTCTCTTGTTTAATAATATTTTAAAAAACATTTTTTAATTAGTTTCTTTATTATAAAAGTTTCATAATTTAACACTAATAATTTTTTTTTCTTCCAGAATTGAAAAGATAAAACTGAAATTGCTATAGTAAGTAAAATAAATAAAATTTTACATAAAAACTATCATTTTACTTTATTTATTCAATCATATTTAATAATGAAAAAATATTTAAAAATTGAAAACATTTTAAAAGCTAAGTAACATTTGTAAGATTTTAATTAGATTTAAAAAAACAAAAAAACACTTACCAGGCTCTGTGTATAGAAAGTCCGTAGTGTTGCAAGGAAAAAAATTATTTTGTTATTGCTTTCTGGAAACTGGTTATAAATCTTTAATCGATTTTTTGATTTTGAACTAAATATATCATCGAATTTTTACTAATATGTTTTATACAAGTTCATAGCCAATCTTTTATAAAAACATAGTGGAATATTAGCATATCATTTATTCATTATCAATGAAAATGTCTGCTATCACAAACAAAAAAATAGTAGTTTTAACAGCTTTGTATGCATTTTAAGATATTAAATAATAATAATTAAACCTTTTACATCTCAGAAATTTGAAATAAATTTTACAGCAGGATAAACATTTTTATTTTTATTTACAATTTTGAATAATTTTTATAAAAACGAAGATTTTGAAAACAATAGAACATGACAATAAGAAATATTTTCTGTCTTAAAATTAAAATATCATAAATATTAAAAAAATAAATATCATTTATTTTAAATAATGAAATAAATATCATTTAAGAATGTTTGAAAAATAAGATATAAAAATACTCTAAATTATATTAAAATTTATTTAACTATATAACAATAAAAAAATCGTAGAAAAATAAATTCTGTTTTAAAAATTAATATTCCATCAAATACCTGTAACTGCAAGGGCATATACAATTTCATCTGAACCATGTCGATTTTGAACACGGCAAGAATAATTTCCACTATCAGAAACCTGTAACTTTCTGATCACTAGTGCACCATCAGAGTGTACTTCAATTTTATGCATTTTGGGTAATGGTTCATTCCTGAATTATGAACACAATGTATTTTATTATAATCATTTAAAGCACTTATATTTATTGTAGTTTATAACAGTACACTTGTAAACAACTATAAAATAACAATAAAAATTTTTAAGCCATAATTACTCAAAATACATAGTTATCAACTTATGAATCACAAAAAGGTTTAGTCCAGCATCTATCAGCATTGTAATTTAATAAAAGGGAAAATGTAATTAAATATTGATTGAAAATACATTGTTTACTTCTACAAATTATGATGAGTAATGTAACATATTAAAAAATCCCATGTCATAACCCCATTTTAGAATTTCTTAAAACAATTTCACAATTAAATAACCACTAAATGTAAAAGCTTTTAGGAAAATATAGGAATTTTCTCTTGATTTCTTAAAATTACAAACTTTATGGTAAATCAGAGTATTAGCATATATAACAATACAGTCAAAATGAATTTTGCATAATTTCAAATGAGTAAATTTTTAGAACAAAATTTATATAATTTAAAATTTTATGATTTTTTTTATAATGAATAGATACTCAATAATATTAAAACACTCTTACCGAAGTTTCCATTCTCTTTTAGGGACAGGAGAACCAACAGCTTGACAAGTAAGAACAACTTTATCCCCAGGCACAGTAATAATACTTTCTCCAAAATCCATAATTCTAGCAGGAACTATAAAAAGAATAAGCCAAAAATATCTCTTACAATTTGAATTAAATTTTTTTATTTGAAGAAATTTTTGAACAGGCATTCTTTTTTAAATGTATTCAAAAGAGTGAGGTGTTTCCTCATAACTAACATTTTAGATTAAAATCATAAAAAAAAAAAAAAAAAAAAAAAAATCCACATTTTTAAATTTAAATAAAAACATCATTCCATGAAACAGTACAGAAGAAAAAAAAAAGCCATATACATTGATAAAGAAAAGAGAATGTGAAACAAATAAAGGAATTTGAAAGCAAAGTATTCTATATTAAATAAATAAATAAATATCTATATTAAAAAGTAGATGTACTTAAAGTACAAAAATTTTAAAAGAATAGACAATTAAAGAATAATAAGAAAATACAATATCATAAATAATAAAAGATTTAAAAGTATGATAATAAAAGCATAATTTAAAAACTTATACTGATAATCGAAAAGAGTATTTTTTTTTGTCAAAATGCTGTCACAAAAGAACTTAAAATGTATACATTATATTTTATTCATACAAAATATAACATTTTCCAATTAATTAAAACTAAGAATCAAAACAAATAAATAAGATAATTTGAGAAAACAATTTCTGACTCGCATTAAATATTTAAATTTTTTTCATACAAGTTTTCATGTTTACTTCTGACAATTTTTTTTTTTTTATAATTGAGTAAAACATTTTAATATTGTAGATGTAAAAAATCTTCGATATTTAAACTGAAATAAACTCCAATTTAAGACTGAAAACTAAGTTAGATTATATCCAATGATAAGCCTGTTCATTTATATTGGTAACAAAAAAAATATATCTGGTTATTAAATTTTTTTTTTTTCCAGAAAGAAAATTATTCATTTAGGTTGATCCAGGGAAATCTTAACAGATAAACATACATCTTAATTGCTTATATCCCCAAATTATATATATATATATATATATATGTGTGTGTGTGTGTGTGTGTTATTGCAATGAATACAATAGCAATTTCATGTTACTTTTTTTATCATTGCATAAATTAAGAAGAAAAAAAATCTTAAACTCTTGTAAGAGAAGTAGAAGATTTTATTTTTGACCTTCATACTACCAGAATTGACAAAATCTGGAATAATTATAGCAAAACTGCTTAACTTCAATGTATTGATTTCAGGCCAATCATTGACACAGACTTGTTTTAGGCATTTAAAATGATGTTTCTAAATGTTTTATATCACTATATTTAAGGAAGTTTCAAATAAAAATATTTTTAGACAGCAACTGTTAATTTGGAGCAAAAACTGTTAATTAAAAATAAGCTACTGTTAATTTGCATGTTTATTCTGCAGAAACAAATATAAGAGATGACAAATATTTGCATATCTAACTTAAAAATTCTGAATCTGTCTGCCCACTAGGACAGAATTCTAGGATTTCACAAAATTCTTTTTCAATATTTATATTCATGCTAAAAAATAAAACTACAATAATTCCTTATCTTTTTTGCAATGAATATCCCATACAATAATAAAATAGAGCAACTATAGCATATTATTTATCACAATAAGAAATGTTAATAACTTTTATAAAACTTCGGAACATTGTAAAACCCCCTTTTTTAAAAAACAAAAGTAGCTAACTTAAAAATTAACACCAAGCAAAGTGTTCTATGGCAGAAAAATCAGTTTTTTATTGTTTATATTAATTACTTAAACCAGTTTTTTTAAATAAATATGTTTTCATTTAGATGTTTATTTAAATAATGTATATTACTTAATTGAGTTATAAAACTGAAATATATAGAAATTATAGGCCATTGTCATAATTGCTCAAGGAATCCTATTTTAAAATTTTCAAATAAAATGCTGAATAAATCTCTAAAGTATATCCTTTTAACCATTTATGACAGAAAAAAAAAAAAAATTACATATATGTTGACATTTCTGGCCAAAACAAATCCTTCAATCTTAATAATTAATATTACACAATTTTCAAATATATTTTATATTGAAAAATTATTGAATAATTATTTACAGAAATTTCAACAAAAATATATACAAAAAATTGGTACATTAAAATGCATTGTTAAATCATATATGGAATAAACTCTGAAGGGAAACATCAATAAACCTCCTTCTTAATATGATATTTCAGTATATCTTAATGGGTTAACTACTCTGAATTTTATATGTTTTTTTTATTCTGGACAAAACAAATCAATAATCTTATAACCTTTATGTGTTATAGGGCAAAACAAATCAATAAACCTTATGAGTTATAGGCCTTCTATTATAGGAAAATCTCATACACATATGGTAAACACAAATATCCCAATGCATGCAAAATTATTGTTGAATCACCTATGTGCACCTTCTTAAATGGTTTAACAATTAGTTTTAACATTGCATCTCTTCTAAATTATGATAGTTCATATGATAATTTAAAATAGTTCTTGCAGACATTAACTGCCAAAATCATGGTAAACGTCTTGTAAAAATAACAACAACAAAAAGTATGTTTCTAACCTCTACTACTTGTGGTCTGAGACACAACCCTTGTTGGTTCCCCTTCACCTCTAGAAGTTGAAGCAGTCACCCAAAATTCATGTCGAGACCTGTCTGGCAAACCCGAGACTTTGTACTGATACAGATTGGAAGGAACTCTTATGACAGATTCATTCTGTTAAAAAAATTAAGTTAATTGTGATTAAAATGAAATTTAAAAAAATTTCATTTGATGATGAATTATCATATATAATGAAAAATAATTAAATCAAATTACAGTCTATTAAGAGATTTTTCTGTTAATAGAATTAAACATATTAATTTTAGTAGCTATTTATATACCTACTTTTTATTTGTTTATTAAAATTTAAGTAACTTAAAAAAAAAAAAAAAAATGCAACATCTATAACAAAATACTTTTCTAAATATTAAAATTTTATAATTTGAATAGTTGCATGGAATAAGATAAATAACTAAAAAAATTTGTTATTGTTTAGATTATTAATATATACATAAAAAATAAATATAAAATGTTTTTTAAACATAGTGAATTTAATTAACTTAATGATTCTTACTATTGGAAAACAATTTAAATTAAATGGAATAAATAGTGCATTTAATATAAGAAAATGTTTTTACCTTGGCACCAATGGCTAAGCTACGCCAATATAATGTAAATTTAGTGATTAAACCATTTGAATGTAAAGGAGGTTTCCAACTAACAAGAATAGTATCTGAAGACATAACAACAGCTTTGATATCTGCAGGCGGTCCGGGAACTAAAACGCAAATACATAAAATGTTAAGTGAAAAGAAAAAATACAATTTAATTAACAGAATTGAACAGATATTTTAAGTTATCATTACTTTTAATAATACAATTAAAAAAATTTCTTTAAAAGTAAAATTAAAAAAATATATTAAAAACTAATCAGTTTGTAAAAACATATTTGAATTAATTTTTTTTACATTTTGGTTAAATTATACTTAATTTTGAAAATATTTATTTAAAATAATAAATATTTTCAGAAATTGTATAATAGTACTTTATATTTCTCTTTAGTTAAATATATTTAAATGATTTGATATTCAATTCAAAATTTAAAAAATGTAATAATTGATATATATTTAGTTTAAAAAATCTACTTGAAGTGCAAGCTTTAAGATTTTGCATTTTACTTTAATAGAATATTACTTCAAGAAATATATTTCAAAAGTGGCCCATTATTTTTAATATAGGCAAAACTAATTTACAAAACCCCCAGAGAACTATAACATTGAAGTGAAAAAAGTGTATTCCAATTCTACTAAAATTAAGAATTTAACAATCAATATTTCACTTTAAACATTAAAATGATAATATTTATTATACCATCCTCAAGGGTAGAGCAAAAAATTGAATCACTTCGAACACCAAAACCTTTTTGTGTAAAAGCCATGATTATCACAGTATAATTAGTAAATTTATGTAAATTTGTCAACTTGATCTCTTGCTCTGAAACAGTTCTTTCCTCATATTCTTCATCCCCTGAAATATTGAAAATTTATTGGTAAAGCTCAAATTCAACAAAATAGTTTTCAAAAATAATCTAGTAATAAATAGTTTTCATTTAAATATTTTGGTTTATGCCTGTAAATATTCATAGATATCAGACAAAAAGTTTAATATAGAAAAAGTTTAATATAACAAAACAGAAATATATATATATATATATTTCTGTTTTTGTTATATTAAACTTTTTGTAAAATTTTAAAATGTATATATATATATATATATAGATAGATATATACACACATTTTAAAATTTTGTGTAAAAAACTTAAGAAAAAATAGACAAGTAATTTTAAATATTATCTTTTTCTCATAAAATTGATTTAATAAAATAATATCTTATGCATCGAATTCCATACTTTCAACCCCTCCTTTTTTAGGCAGAATCAGAAACCGAAAAATTATAACTTTTAATAATAACACTTTTATTAAAATAGCTAAAAGTGCTTCTAGATAGCAATATCCTTGTTAAAAAGATAACATTCATTAAATTTCCTACACAAGAAAGCAAATCATTAGACTGCAAATCAGATTTAATAAACAATAACTGAAAAATTACAAGTAAATTTTTTTTAAAGATTAGATGACTATGAACATGTATTAATAACATGAAAATATCTATCAAAATGAATTTGAATAGAAATATTTGCACATTTATTTTAATATTTGGAACAGTTACATAATTGAAAATGAATATTTAATACATAATAGGGAAAGTGCAGTCTCACAGACTGCTCAACATGTTCCTGCCATCACCACTATTACATGCTTAGTTCTATTGAATGTATTCTCCCTCTAGTTTCCTATCTTGTGACCTTGAACATAACACCCCTCTTGTGACAATGATTTGGCACATGGCATCCAGTAGAAATTCCATCGAATTCTTCAAGAGCAGCCTGTGAGATCTCACCTTCCTTTCAGTGCTACAATTTTTGGCAGTAGTTCACATGGCTTTAACATTAGGTCCAAAGAGATTTATTCATCCATCTGATTCACGTTATGTGGAAGAGATGCAAAAGATTCTAGATGAAGTTGTAAATGGATATTTTAATGGATAAGATAAACTAGTCAATTTTAATGGAGAAGATGACTATGAAAAAAGGTTTTGTCTGTGAAAGTTCCCACTCAACAGACTCTGAAATTTCTTCAGACAATGATTTCTCTGACCCAAAAGCAGATATAGCATTTTACAACAGAACCAAAAGGCGTTAATGCATTATATGAAAATGCTCTGTTCATTCATATAGCAGGAGGATAAAGCATTGTATTACTGCTCTTTTCTACCGGTTAGTAGATGTGAGCACAATAAACACATACATTTTTCACCAAGGCTATTTCCAAAACACCGTATGGACCTTGATGACGTTTTTGAATGCATTAGTGAGAGATTTGATATTGATACTTCAGATACTGTCAAAATTTCTGTATAGTGCTATATTGAATTTTTCATATTGAAATGTTCTTTACATATTAAATAAATAAATCCCACCAGTTAATAATAATAGATTCATTATCATTATTAATTTTATAAAATTTACTGAGCATATGATTCTCATCAAAAAATCTAAGGCTGTGGCAAAATTTTCACAAAAAAGTTTCATTTTAATATGTGTTTAAAATGTGAAAATATATTTTTTCTGACAGTTAAAAGTTTAAAGAACATCTAAGTGAAATATCAGAATAATATTTTAATTAAACGATTTTTAAAATTTATAAGAATGCACGGTTTGCGAGACCACATGCTCTACTTTTGCACCTCCTGTTATGGGTTAAAGAGCACAAGAAATAAAATAATGTGAAAAAATAATTACCGGCTAAAGTTTCTGCAGGCCGAAAAAGAACTTTGTAACCTTGAAGGACTCCATGAATGGAGGAGGGAGGGGGTGCACTCCACGATATGTGTAAGCTTTGAGATGTGGGGGATAAACATTTTACATCACTTGGTGCCTGCCCAGGAACTACAATAAAAAATGCAAATACTTCAAATATTACTGCAGAATAGTGTGAATTATACATGTAAAAGGAAGAAAAAATATTTAAAAAGTATAGAAAGATTACAAAAGTAATTATAAATAATATATAAGTATACAGAGTTGCATATTATAATTAATTAATTACATTTATATAAATTTATTCTTTAAAAAACAAAAGTATTCAATGTCTAAGACAACCCTACTTATATTATCACAAACATTTATTGGAGTCAAAATGATGAAATGAACGTCGGTTAAACTAAACATTAATAAAAGTCAAACAACATATTAATTGTAAGAAAGGTTAGAAAATTAAGTTTGTTCATGTTTTATTAACTAATCTTTTTATTTTAAATTAATAAAATATTTTTTCTATAAATTTAAATACTAACAAAATTTAAAACCAAAGGAGTAAAAAAATTTGAAACCTATATAAAGCAAATTATGAATATATTTAATTTTTTAAAAATTTACTTATTATCAAATACTTTTTACCTAGTTAATTACTTGATGCATTGCATAAAATTTATTATAATTGCTTAATAAATTCAATTCTTAACACTTTAAAATAAAAAATCATCATAGCATATTATTAAAAAATTAGTAATACATTAAAATATATTTTGAATATTATCAGGTCCATTAAAAATATGATTTTCATGCAAATTAAGACAAGCTTAATTTTTATTAACTTTTTGAAACACAAGCTTTAATATTTAAGACAAAAAAAAAAAAAAAAAAAGCAGCATATTAGTTGCAAATGTATTTTTTTAAATATTTGTAATTAATATGCTGCTACAGTAATTTATTTGTTTTGTACCTTTAAACAAAAAAATACAGTAAAAAAAAAAAAAAAAAAATATTTTTCATGAGGTTTAAAAGTCATACCATTACAGAAAACTTAAAAAAATAGTAAGCATAAATAATGAAGGCAGAAAATCTTTTACATAAATTAATCAGATATAATAAGCATATTAGATACTTTAAATAAATAACAGCAAATACAAAAAACTTTATACATTTACCATCTTCAAGTGTTCGAACAATAACTTCATCAGAGCGTGGCCCAGCTCCCATTGAGTTATAAGCTTGCACTAACACACTATAGCTAGTAAATTTCTGTAACTGTGTGAGTAGAACTTCTTCTCTTGTTCCCTGCCCAACTTCCAAAGTTTTGTACAGATAGGAATCTTTGGAGTCAAAAACTTTATAGCCCACATAGTAACCTTTAATAGGCCCATTCCACAGTTCCACATCAGGAGGCTGAAAAATAATTTTTTAAATGAGTAACTGAACAAAAAGCATTAGTTTGCTATTACTCCTTCTACAATATTAAATAGTAAAAAAGAAAATTACCCTCCAAGTAACTCTCACTGATTGTGAATCCACTGATTCTGCTTTTACTTCTAAAGGAGGTCCACCAGGAACTAAAATGAGGAAAATTAATACTAAATAGAAGAAAAACAAAAGCAAAATTTAAAAATAATGATATATGAGCAAACTTTTATAGGAATAATTAAGTAAACTGATTTAAATGAATTTAATTTGTCTAATAATAATACATTCCACCAAATTAAAAGAAAATTTTAATTTAAAATTTTTCTTTACTCTAAAAAAAAGATAACAATGCATTTTTGAGATAGGAAAAAAATGGTAGGAACCAATATTTCTTCAAATTTTAAACAAAACTGTTCAAAAAGTTTCAGTAAATAACATCAAAGAGAGAGAGAGAAAAAAGTCTTTTATAAACTATGAATAAAATGTAATCATTACTTTTGTTATGATCTTGTTTAAAGTATTTACATAAATATTTATTGTTTATATAATTTAAATCAACTTCTCAAAATTAAAATAAGGGGAAAAGAAGGGATCAGAACAAACAGACTTATAACTAAATTTAAAACAATTCAACATATCAACATTAATTAAAGTAACTACATTATTTAAAATTCATTTAACTACACACAACTACTATGTTGGAGCAATTTTAATTAAAAAAAATTATTACATTTTAAATTACAATAAATATTTCAAATTTTTGGAAATCGAAATAAAAAAAATTACATTAAATTAAAAATAATTCCTATTTTCACATTAAAATTTTTTAGGAATCTTAACATAGCTTATTTGTTTTTAATTAACTTGCTAAAAACAATTTTTCCTTGAAAAATATTATTTGAAACATCAATCAAACAATAGGTAAAATAACAGATATATTTTTTACTTCATTATGTAAGATCTTAAATGTAATACTTAGTTCTTTTAAATATTGACATAATTATTAATTAATAGTAGATAACTCACTAATTAACACAGAATCAATAAAATATTTTCATTATTATATATCAATATAACATGTTATATATATTTTTGCATGCAGTGATAAGCTATTTAAATTCTATCGATTAAATAGTGAAGGAAAATGTGAAACTGAAATAACAATTACTGTAAGATTAATAAATTTAAAAAACAAACCTTCTTCAGAGGTAACAACAGTAACAGGTTCACTAGGATCTCCTAAACCAACAGAATTTTCAGCCCTTACTCTACAGTAATAGGTTCTGGCAGGACGTAGTCCTCTTAGAGAAATACTTGATTCTTCACTTCCAGTAGTGATATTCTGTATACCAGAATCCCAGTCACCTACAAAAATAGAACACGAAATTAACAATAAAATACTAGAAAAATTATGTTTCATTATTACAGTATATTTAGATCAATAATTTAAAGTTTATAATTTCAAAACTAATTCAAAGAAATAAATGTATCATAATTTCCCATAATCGGCAGATTAATACACACCCTTAGACAGCAGAAAAAAAAAAGCAATTATTTAAAACCACTACTAAGTGTTGCAAACCAAAATAGACAAAACTTTGTATGAAAAAAAAATTAAATTATCTTCTAAACATAAAAATAAAACCCAGAACAACTGTGAATGACGGAAGAAAGTTTGATCTTTACAAGACCAGACAAATGAAACATGGGTAATGTATTGAAGTGTGCTAGAAAGGAAGAATAAGACTACACAATGCTATATTAATAATTACCAATGATACTAATAATCTCTCTCAAGGAAATATAAAGATTAAAAATCGTTGAAAAAATATTTTCGTTTTGTTTTCACCATAGTTCTTAAACACATATCTTCTTTTTGGATTCAATTGTCTTAAATTTATTACATTTTTTTAAATAAAAAAATAAAAAATGCCCCAAAACAACTTTAAAATGATAAACATTTTGTTAATTTTATATCTTGGATATAAAAATAGAATGATTAGTTTATAGTATCAAAGAACAGGCATGAATCTTCCACTGATTACACAATCTTTAATACATTCAGGCAGAAAATTATGTCTAAGGGTCATACAGAGCTGTGGCTTATAATTAGTAAAATTGTAATTAAAAAAAAATGTTTCAGCATGTTGTAAAAGATTTTATTACAGGAAATTTGCTTTTCCTTTTCAAATATACTCTTTTTTACACAGCATAATTTTCAGCATGCATGCTTTTTTTAAATATAAAATGAGATTTGTTTGCTGCATTAAATAAAATGAAGACTTTTTAGAATAAAATGAAGACTTGTTTGTTTCATTTAAAAAAAATATTATTTAAAATCGTGACTTTAATGATGAGAAATTTTTTCATTTTACATTAAACATGTTTACACACTGATATAATGAGAAAAATAGAAGATAAAGTAGTATTTTTAACAGAAAAATATTACTTGGTAGGGATAAATAATATATAATCATATTTACCTGAATCTGATTTACATTGTACTAAATATCTAATAATGGCACTATTTCCATTAAATGGAGAAGACCAAGAAATTTTGGCTGTGCGACTTTTGTGTTCAAGCACACGTACATCACGTGGAGGCTCAGGAGGCTCTAAAATAAAAAAATAGTAAAATACAAATGAATTAAATATGCATTTTACTTCATATAATAAACAATATTTTCTCTTATTTGTAATTTTATTAAACTCAATTTTTAATAAAATATATATTAAATTATAATCATGATATTTAGCTGTAAAAATAAATAATGAAACACAGAAGAAAAAGAAAGGAGGCAGGCAGAAAAATAAACTCTCTTGAATTTTCAGATCAGAGAAAAAGGTATATGTTGTAATTGATACCTTTGAATAGGACTAACAATTATTAAAATATAAATAAAAGTATACATATTAATTGAAATAGAGAAAAATAAAATGACCGAAATTACTCAGCACATTTTTAAGAATGTAGCTAACCTTGTACTATAAGCCGAATATTCATATCATCCTGACCGAATGCATTTCTAACAAGGCACGTAAATAGGGCAGAATCCCTTCTCTCAGCTGACTTGATTGTAATTTCAGAGGACATGCGTTTTTTGTCCACCAATTCTTTCAGATCATACCTACTGTAAATCCAAAAAGAAAAAAAATATCAATGACAAGTTAACTAAGCAAAATTTTTGACCCTATATTGACGCTTCATTTTTATTTATTATAATTTAAGAATTTATAATAAATATCTGTGTATAGAGGATTGATTTTAGTAGATAAATAATATTTTGCATACACCATTTAAACTACAAGTAAATTGATTTTTTTTTTATAATTTCTGATTAAACATGTAGAAAAATTTATATAGATAAATCAAATCTCTATATATTCTTCACTAAAGCTACCATAAAAAAAGCTCAGCAAAATTCCAGAATCAATACATGTGATTAAAGAAGAGCCTTTATGTAGATATATAAGCAAGGCAAATAAATATTCAAACTTTTCACATGCAAAGAAAAAAAAACCTATTTTAACTACACAGCCACATTATAACTGCAAGACAAAAATAATACAAGTAAACAAATTAAAAAGGAGTGCACAGTGCATCATTCTAAAACTTAATTACTCAAGTTTTACCCACAATACCAAAAAATGCTTGCAAAAATATTTCAATATTTTCTTTCTCATCTAACATTTATTTTTTATAATTAATGCAATAATATATCATAAAGAGTTTGAAATGATATCAGAAAACATTTTCTGCTACTAAGTTAGTAATTAGAAAATAGTATTTCATTTTTAAAAAATTCAACAGAACTAAAATTCAACTAATTCGTTTAAGCGATTCATTCATTAAAAATCAGCTCGTTTACAAAAAATGTTTATTTAAATCAAGAATATGAAAAAATGTCTATTCATTTGAAATAATAATAGAAATTTAGAACAGAAAAAAACTGTTTATTTTGATTTTAAAAAATCAAGCTTAATACTGATAAATAAGCTAAAAAAAAAGTAACCAGTTAAATTAAATAATGACAAATTCTCATAAATATTGAGTTAATAATAAAATAAATTATATTACAAGATAATTAAGTTTTAAATTTCTACTAATTTTTTATACACATTTTTTCCTCTCGAATGTATAAATAAATAATTTTATTTAAGAAAATTATTAAAAATTACTAATTTATTTTGCATTATCAGCATATAAAGAGAAATGCTGATGGTATGAAAAAATGATGGTGTAAAGAAAAAATGGTTTTTTTCTGGCAGTCATAGCAACTATTCTTTTACAATTTTTTAAACAATGAAATATTTAATAAATGAATATTTTAATATTTAAACTTTGGAAGAAAAAAGGGTGAATTTAATTATTATTAGTTTAAAGATCAATAATAGCAAGCATTAGTAGAGTGAGTAAAAGATGATGGGGGGCCTTGTGAGAACTGCACTCCTCATGCAACAGAGGCCTTTTCACCTATAGATCACGAAAGCAGAGCCTTGGGGGCCACTCGTACCGCGGGTCCTCGGCAGGAGTGAGCGGCTGTTTGTCAATGTTCCACACGATTGTCATCGGATGGTCTCCGGCAGACTCACACTTCAGTCTCACGACATCACCCTTGCGCGCAGTCTCGCTACGGAATTTGTTGTCAAAACGTGGCGGCACTGCACAAAAGGAAGCAAAGACGCATTTGTTGCTTATGTATTACTTAAATACGTTAGTCAGAAATAATACATTAGGCTTTAATTAAACAAATAATATTTGCTTGAGAAAAAAAAGAGACCCAGAAAATTATTTAATTATATCTCTAACAGGTTAAATTCTAAATTCAAATGAAACATTTTTATTTTTTGGCAAACTATTCATAAAAAATATTTTGCATCAATCTATGCTAATGTAAAAGTTTTTTTTACTGCATCTACCATTCAACTGAATATTTTTAAAACATCTAAATGCACAATTATTATTATTAATCTTTAGTTATAATACTGAATAGGTTTCTTCTGAATAATATAGTTTCTAATTGAAAACTAACTGATTAATCTAATGGCTTTTAAAAACAAAGGGATAGATGGGAAATACAAAGAATATGGTTCTGTCATGTTCAAAAGAGTATGAATGGTCAGCCTAAAGGCCTACATAAATATTATATTCACTGGTGCTTAAAGGTTCCATATGGAGTTAATTTATTTGAAATAAAGTTGTCTGTACATGCTATGGAAGTGGCTATTAACATGAAAAATATCATAAAAAAGGAATAATCAAACTTTCCATTTAATGATCAGCAAATATAATTATGATCAGTTTTAAATTTAAATTTATTTTCATCAGTTTTCTTACTATTTCTTATATGGGAGCAGAATTCCTAAATTTTATGAATTGAATTTATAAACTTAGTGATTAATTGAACATAAAAGTTAAACTATTTCATTAATACTACAAAATCTATTATTCATCAGTATTGGTTCTACATCACATAGAGGAGAAATTGGGGGAAAAAAAAATGGTTTCGAAGCCATTTTTCTTTAAAACCAAAATTTCAAAGCAACATCATAATGTTAGTAATTTTTGAAAATTGTGTAAAACATTTTTTAACATTAGAAATTGAAAAGGTAACACTGTAGTTGATTTCAACTTAATGAACATATATATATATAACCATTTGGGAAGATTTTATAAAATTTGTAGTAAACAAATTAAAAATTAGCATTATGAAAAGTTTTGGATAACATTTAATGTCTCAAATAATAGGTTTCAGAATAATTTTACTTATGTGAATGAAGTTAAATTAATGAAATTTTTTTTTATTACCAGAATTCTAAATTAAGTTATAATGCTTCAATAACCGGCTTTATGAAAATTTTAAACAAATAAGACAGTGTCAAATTAAATATTAAAAATCGCAAATTAAATATTTTTAAAAGAGTTTGCGAAAAATTTTACGAAGTGGAAAAAGAATACTTTTTATATTTGAAAAACATATATATATATTAGATTGCCTAAACTAAGTAATAATAAAATTAACATGATAACAGACCATGATTCAGAAAAATATGTTTCAATACCAAATATAACATTAGACAAAATTTAAATGAAACCTTATAAGAATTCTTTTTCATCAGAAAAGGTACAATAGCAAACAAATCTATTATGTTATTTATTGCTTTTACAAAACAAAGGAAAATACTTTAAAGACAAAGTTTTAAAATATATAGAAACAGTTTAAGCTATTTAATTTTTTTGATAAAATAATTATTATAATTGACTGCAATCTAAATGTTTTTTTCCCATAGGTAAAGCTTACCATGAACAGTAAGGAAGACTACTTTACTAAGGCCAGAAGCAATGCCATTGCTTGCTTGGCACAGATAATACCCAGCATCATCTTCTTGGGCGTTTTTTATAAGCAAGGAACCATTGGCGTAGACCTCATAATGAGGTCCACTGGCTATGGCGGAATAGTGGCGAGGAGAGTTGGCTAGATAATAAAAGAAATTAATTAATTAAAAATATAGTAGGATCAGATACGGAAATAAACGTTTGCATTACTATTTTCCAGCAAAAATTTCAAACCAATATTTTATTAATTATTTAACAGTTAATTTTTATTGTAACCTTTTATCAAAGGCTGAAGTTTTCAGGAAAGCCCTAAGGAACATAATAACTACAAGTAAAGATTTTAACATTTAAATAAATAAATAAATAAGAACTGCAATAATTTTTTATGAAAATATATTATATATTAAGTTCTTATTCTATCATTACGATGTTCCATTATTTAAAAATATTTTAATATTATTTTTAGTTGAAAATATATTTTAAAGTTTTTCCTTAGAAATCCTTTTAAGATAATTACATAAAATATTGATTAATGAATATTAAATTGCTTTTTAAAGACACATTAAATTTAAAAGAATAAAAAATTATAGAAAGATACATTATAATCCAAAACAATTGTTAATTACAATTAACAAAATATTTTGATTAAAGTCAAATATATTCCATTCTCATAATGGAAATAAATTATTTAAATAAACAATTATACATTATTTTATTTATAATATTTTATATTATTTTTATAATATTTATTATTTTATAAAAAATTTTATATATTTTTTTTATCTGATTTTTATATTACAATTGAAAATAATTTAAAATTTTCATTCATTCAAATAAAATTCTGAGATAAAAATATCAAGAAAAAAAATTCTTAGTAAAAAAAAATAATAAATAAAACTACCACATTTGCATTTTGATATTTCAATTTACTTTTTTTTTTTTTATCTGATACATCAATAATACATTTTGAATTTATTTTTCTAAAATTTAATTATAACATTCACAATTTCCTACATTTAAAAAGGCATATATAATATCAAAATTTGAAATTCATTTAAAATTATAGGGATAAAAAAAGTTGTATAACATTTTTACAATAGTAATAAATTGTAAAATATAAAAAAAACTGTTGAGATTTCTGAAAAATTGATGTTATTTCATAATTATTTTAAGGTCTAAATTTTTTTACAAGAAAAGCTATTTCTTATTAATTTCTACAAGTAAATTAAAAAATTACTACTTATCAAAAGTAAAAAATACAAACAGAAATATCTGAAAGAAACGCAATATATAAATTATTTTATTTTTAGTGTTTTTTATTAGTTTGTTATAATTATTTTTAATTATTTATTTTGATATTAAGGCAAATATATTATTAGAATACTACCTGACCCTCTCTCCCAGGTTATCACAGGAGCAGGAAAACCATCTGCTAAACAATCAATTCGCACATTTCGCCCAGAAACGACAGAAGTATCTCGAGGTTCCACATGCCAACGAGGAGGAACTATGAAAATTGCCAGGATAAATTAAAATATATTTCAAAATAATTTAATTAAAAACAGAATTCTTCAGCAAATGAAATTTCATAATAAATTCTTCATAAAACTAATAAAAAATAGTTTAAATATTATAGGATTCTTTAATAATCGTCGTTCCACCTGTAACCGTGTTCCTCCTACGCACATCAAGAGCGTCCTTTGTGGCATTCCAGTGAAAAGTTCAGTTGGCAATGAACCTCTCGTCTGAGAGGACTAAGGGTGCTGTTATGCAAAATAACAATCTCTCATCCTGGGAGTATTTAGTGGAATCTTTCCACATAAATATAAGTATATGACTTTAAAGGTGTTGCAGTGTATACTTATCTTTGCAAGTAATGTGTCTTTGCTTTTAATTAAAGTGGCTAAAAATAATCTTTGCTTGTAATTAAAGTGGTGTGTTTTGTTAAATGAGTGTTCTTGTATTCTGACCACACTAGGTGACAGATTCAGCTACACCAACACACAAAAAGATGACATCTACTACAAGCATTTAATAATAATATTTTTAAATCAAAGATTAAAAAATGTTCAATAATTTATAATATGCTGTTAATAAAAGGTATTCATTTAAAATTAAATTATATAATTTTATATTACATTTAAATTATTCATATAAATTATCTATACAATATGAATTTCAAAGGAAATCTGCATAAAAATATAATAATTTTTTAAGTTTTTTAGAATTTGCATTGCTAACGTAAAAAAAAAAAAAAAAAAAAAAAAATTATTCAATCATTGATAATAATATACAATTAGCATTAAGTAAACATACAAATTTAAAAACTTTAAACTGAATGGACTTAGTACATTAATGGGAAAATAATTATATCTGTTTATCAAATAAAATCAGATTTAAATATTTCATAGATGTGTAATGGTGATACTTATATATTTGAGATTTTTCATACCATATTGGTAACTTTGTCTTTAGTTTTAAAAATGACATTCCATTGAATGCACAATATTAATAAAAAGTAGTATTATATTTTTAAAAGATTTAAAATAATATTTATTCTAGATTTTATCACATTTGAAATATCAAATATTATTTGTATTAATTTCGGACATTTAACATATACAAAATGTTCAAGCTTTTTAAAATATTTTAAACGAATGTTATATACAGGAGCATAATATATGTACTTTAAAGAAATAGTAACTATTAAAACATAAAAGTTAGTAAGAACAAATGCAAAATTAATAACATCACAAAGTGCTAGCAGAAACAGTTATTAAATTGTCTAGGATTAACAGGATAATAGAGACCTATATGAGATTGTTTTTATGCACAGTTTGCAGGAATGCTTTAAGTAATTTATAACAGTTAAATAAATAATTATATAATTTTCTCACTAACAAACTCACCATCCACAACAAGCATAGCAGTGTGACTGACAGAGGCAGCAGCATTACTAACAATACAAGTATAGTTTCCATTGTGACGAGGTGTAACACTAGAAAATGTCAAATCACTTGAAAACTCATCATTTCGAATAATAACACCAAGGCCAGGTTCAATAGGTCTGTCATCTTTTTTCCAACTAATGACAAAGGGAGGATCTCCTTGAATCACAGTACAAACAAGGCGGGAACGCATGCCTTCTTGAAGGTTTTTGGGAAACAAAAAAGGATCAATAACAGGCCTCACTGTAAAAAAAGAGAGAAAAATTATTACATAACTATAAAATAAGAATCTACATATTATATATGAAACTTTTATATAATCTTATTCATTACATGACAATATATAAATACATTACACAGAAATTTGAAAAGCTATATCATTGTAGAATTAAAATATACTTTTTTCACTTTTATTACAAACTATTATGTTTTTTTTTTTTTTTTTTTTAAGTATAGGTAAAAAATGTAAAAGCTTAAATTAGAAACATACAAAAATTTCCATATTTTTTAACAACTTATTTCCATAATTTACATTAAATTTATGTAAAAATGAACATTATAGTATTTTTTAATAACAATATTATAATATTTATTAATAGCATGTTTAAGTGAAGGCTTAAAAATGGTATTTAATAATTTATAATATGGTAACTGCTATTAATAAAAAGTATTAACTGCTATTAATAAAAAGTATTCATTTAAAATTAAATTATATCATTTTATATTACATTTTAAATTATTCATTTAAATAATCCATACATCTGAGTTTCAAAGATAACCTGCATAAAATAAAATAATTTAAGTTTTTCAGAATTACAATCGTTAGAAAAAAAAGTTATCAAGTTAAAAAAAAATTATTTAACCGCTGATAATATACATTTATGATTATCTAACATTTTTAAATGAAAAAAATAATAGGAATGAGCCAGGAATCATTTGGCAGGGTTTTGAACAGAGGAAAATTGATGAATAAGCAGCACTGAAACATGGTTCTAAACTAAGAAAAGACCTGATAAATCTATATACCAGATAATTTCATCAATGAGTCTGAGAATAAGGAATGGAGAGTGCAAATAACTCAGATGCTAAATCTAAGAAGTATTCATCTAAACAAAAATAAATGATGAGAACAATAAATTCAATCTCATCTAGATAATTGTAACTCTTCTTTGCTGTTGAGTCTGACTCAGGAGATATAACATCATCAATAATAGCAATAGTGTCATTATCAAAAAGTAGTACTAATAATATTTAGATATATAAAGCAAAATAATTGTTATTTTATAAAATAAAATAATCAGTAGTTAATGATATTTTCTGGTACTTACATATTAATGCCACCGCAGCAGAAGCTGCGCTAATGCACCAATAAACAGCTGCCAATGCCCCAAAATAAAGGCTGTTTTGAATCTATGTTAAACTCTATATCGGCCCATTTTCCACCGAAATCCGATTGACTACTTTGTTTTTAAATAAAGTGTTTCGAATTTTGAAAGTGTTTTGGTTTTAAATAAAGTGTTTTATATATTTTATGATTTGTCACAAAAATTTTAAGTGTAGATTGGCGCCACTTAAAAATCGCCAAATATGTAGCTGCGGTGGCGTTAATACGTAAGTACCAAATAATCAGTAGTTAATATTTTTTCTTAACTTACCCATCACATGAACACGAACAGTACCAAATGCATTTTGCCCTTGCTTATTCCAGGCTTTACACTTATAGGACCCATCATCCACTCCTCTCTGCACATCCTGTATTATAAGAGTGCCATTGGGAAATACTTCTTGTCGACGATTGATGGGCAGTCTACTACTTCCTGGAATAACAAAAAATTTGCTCAATAATTTTTAAGATTTTTTTAGAAAATTTAACAACAATAACGTAATAATGTACAAAATGCATTTCACTTTTATTTTTCACTTGATTGTAAAATAACTATTTTCAAATTATAATCAATAGCATTAATATAAAAATAAATAAAAATTGATATAAGAGACTGGAAAAATGCCATTATGTATTACTTTTATATTACAATTATTAAGACCTTCATTCAGCTAGGAAAAATATTAACTTTTTACTGCATGTTATTGGGATTTCTTCTGAATATATGTTCATTTTTAATACATATAAAATCAATAAATTAAACAGTAGTAAATTGAACTCTTAGTGTAGACTAACAGCAAGTATTTAGAAAAAAGCATTAATTAAAATATTTTATTGATTCTGAAAAATAGATAATGGAATTATTCGTAATTTAAAAAAGTGATATGGTATAAAATAGCAAAGTAATTAAATAAAGAAAAAATAAAGGAAAATAGGCTGAAGTAAATATTAAAAACTATTAAGCCTGAAAAATAAATGATTAGTTTAAAAGAATTTTCTAATGCTAATTTTTCAACAATTGTATACCAATGAATTAAAGGATGATTGCTTTAACATAATTAAGTGGCAGGCTAATATTCTGATTAGGCAGTCTGAAACAAAAGGGTAAATATCAATTATGGAGCATGATTTTGCTGAAAATTTCATTGAATAAGTTAGCTTTATGATAATTTTGAATAAGAATTATTTACTAATTATTATTTTGAAAAAAAAAATTAAATTATTGGTGCAATTCAATTATTAATAGACGACTTAAAAACTACACCTCTATCCAAATGATTGTGCCCATTGGATACCCTGCAAAGGACAATGAAGTAAAAGATTTATGATATATAAAGTAATCATTTTTAAGGTTTCATGAAGGTTCTTATTTAAAGAACCTTCATGCAAAAATTCATAAAAAAAAGTTTTTTTTTTTGCTTCAGTTTAAATTATTAATACAAAATTCATATGCACAATTAATATGGTTAAGCTCCTCTCAGCCAAATAATTATATCAATAGATATCCTGCAAATTAACAGCAAAGTATGAGTTATGATTTTAAGTAAAAATCTTAATACAATATTTTGAAATAATTAACTAAAACATTTCAATTTAATTATCTTAGTTCCCTCAACTTATGTGCATAATTAAATGTTTTAAAATCTGACCTCTGTGCCAGGTGATTGTGTCAATTGGATATCCTGCAACGTGACAGCGAAGCATGAGGCTTTCTCCTGCAACCGCCGACACGTCCTTCATTGGACGGATGTAGGGCAATCCATAGACATTGAGTCGAGCTGCATGACTCACAATACCCACTGAACTCCTTGCATGACATTCATACTCTCCACCATCCTCAACACGAACTGAAGTAATATTTACATAGCTTACAACACGGCCCTGCATTGTAATATAGTCCCCCACACGAAACCGCTGGTCTTCTGGTAACAAAGAACCATCAAGAGTCCAGGTGATTTGCGGTAAAGGATTTCCAGAAGCCACGCATTTTAAGGATATAAATGGTCCCGGCTGCAGAGTTTCTTCTGTAAACACATAATGAAAAACTGGTGCTGCATCTGTAAAATGAAAAAAAATACCCAAATTATTTTAAAAGTAAGACATAAATAATTATAACAAAAAACATGAAAGAAGTTATAAAGTTACTAATTTTTGTCTTCCATGTTAATTATATTACCTTTTAAAGGTTTTGAAAAAAATATTATTTCTCATAAAAAATCTTAGAAATGATACAAACTCTTGAGGATGCCTGTATGAGTTTAATTTAATATAACAATAATTTAATATGAGTTTAATTTAATATAACAGTATTTTAATGTAATAAAATTGTTTAAAATATTTCTATCTATTAAATGTTAGCTCCAGTAACGATAGTAAAACGATTTTCAATGTTTAACAAAAAATGACACAAGTAAAATGTTTAAAGAAATGTTTCATAATTTTAACTATATGTAATACTTATATATTTCAGAAAAATACAATAAAAAGTAAGTATATAATAGTAATTAATCTTTTTTTTTTTGCAAAAAGACTAATCTGGGCACTAAGAAATAAAAATAAATGACAGTATTATGATTTTTTTAATCCATTAATATCCATTAATAAAATATAACTTAAGAAATTCTTTAAGCAAGTAAATAAAATCCTACTAGTTTTTTTTTTTTTGTCTTATTAACAAATTACATATTCTCGTGAAATTTTATATACACTTTATAGATAATTTTTAATAATATTGCCAACACAATCAAAATTTTTATTTCTTTTTGACTGTTCATTTTTTTTTCCAACTTAGAAAGAAATATTTTTAAGTGACACATTTTACAATAATTATGTATATATATGGTATAGTATGATTGTAGACACATAAAATGCAATATTAGAGTTACACACCTCCTAACAAAAGCTGAGCAGTTCCCTGAGCAGACTCAATGTCATTGAAAACAAAACACTGATACATGCCACTGTCTTCTCTCTGTACAGAAATGATGGTCAGTAAAACTCTAGAAGAAAGTTTTATCCTAACACCATCTTCAAATAAAGGATTGCCATCTTTAAACCAAGAAATGCCATTCACTGGGTGTCCAGCAAAAGAACAATTAAATTTTGCAGGTCGGCCAACATCAATTGTTTGTTGTTGGGGCTGGATATGGGCAGTGAGATGAGCTGCAGAGAAAAAAAGAATATTTGAAAAAAAAAATCATTATATAGCCATTAAAAAGGAAATAATTTTATTTTTAATCATGTAAATATACTTTTAAAATGTTTTTTTTTATTATTATTAAAAATACTATATTATGCAATATATATCATATATTATTGTTATTATTATTATTGTTTGTATTATTTATTAGATGTTATATACGTCATAATATAGAATACATAAAAGTTGACATTTACCATTTTATATATATTAGCAATGAAAAATATACATTATAAAAATTATATATTCTCAATCAGTTAAAAATAATCAGTTTTTTTAAATTAAATAAAATTTATTAAACCTATATTTAATTTAATTAAAAATAATTTAAACTTCTAGAAACTATAGATTTTAATAAGAATCATTAATAAAAATTAAATAAAACCTCTTAGTCATTGAAATAAAAGTTTTAATTTTAATTTTAGTCAAAAATAAATTTAAATGATTGATTATTGAATAAAACAATAGAAACAAAAATATCAATATGATTAAGTTTTATGCAACAAACAACAAAATAACTAAATTCAATCAATTTGTTATTATTTTATTAATTTCATTGTAGAATTATATTGAATAGAAATTTGACAGTATATTTCTTATAAATAATATCCTTTCCTAATTAAAATGTATTTAAATAGTTTTAATTATTGTTAGAAAGAGATATGATTAAAATCCAATTAAACCTACATATTTGGCACCATCATAAAATATATCAATTTAAAATAATAACAATTAACAGATTCAGCTTTACTAAATTTAGAATATGTAAAATTATATTATGTAGTGTATATTTAACTAAAAATATTTTAACATTCCACATCATCAATGATATAGAAATTGCATGATAACAAGTTGAATAATATACCTGTAACAATTAAAAGCATTTCTGTGCGTTCTTCACCAGCGCTGTTACTAATAAGACATACATATTTTCCTCCATCTTCTAAACTCACTTGACGAATTATCAAAGAGCCACTCAGCTGGGCCATTCTGGGATCATGATACACAGGAAGAAGTTGAGAATTGTTTCTTCCAGCATACTTGTACCAACTAAAAGAGAATAAAATAATAAAAATATGTAATAAATATGCCTATTGCATGCAAGAATTTATACATGCATACCTATTTTCATTATAGTAAAAATAAAAGCATATTTCTATTTCAAAATTTAAAATTAAGAGTTATAAAATCCTGCATATACAACTAAAGTAAGCATGGAATAAAAGCCTTTATAGTGGCATTCTGGTTCTCTATTCAATTCAGCATTCAAAATAACATTCTAGTATAACATTTCAACTTTCAAAGATTTAAATATACATTTGAAACAAAGTACTATTATTTATTTTTTATTATTTTAATTTTTTTTCTTTTTAGAAGTTTTAATAATACAAAAAATAAGTATAGAATATTCATTGAGAATGTTTTTTTCTTTAATAAAAGTTTAATTACTCGTAAATTTCCTACAATTTAAAAAGGCAAATATGTCACAGAAAAATTGCTTACGAATTAAAAACCAGTTAAAATTGTACATACCTTTGGAAGAAAACATTGTGTACAATATCAAGTTGCGCGCCTTCCGATTCTTAACAAAATAAAAACCGAAACAGAACTTTTTGCTATTGCCATTTAAAATAAAAATCGTTTGGCTTAGCTTCTTCAAAGCACCGAATTGGTTTTATCTTCGCACTAGAGCTGTTTCAAAGCTCATCGTTTGAAACAGAATTTACGGCTAAAGAAATTTTAATAGCTTTTAGATAATTTTACTTAATGAACTAGAAAAGAAACATTAAATTTACTAATTTGTAATATCCATCTTTTTAAAGGCTTTTCAAATCATCCTGAAATTTACAGGAACTGTGTTACCAATCGAATAAGAGACACATTACTTATAAATTACAACTTAAGATGACAGTTACGAAAAAGATAGAAAATTCATATTGCATACAGATGGAACAAAGTAAATACTTTATCACTAAAAGCTGGAAATCACTTTAAAATCCTAGCATTCACAATATATGCTAATATCTTTAAGTGCATGAGCACAATTTTAAACACAACAAATCAATTTTGCTGAAAATGTCCTTACCTGTACCTAGGCACCGGAAACCCCTGAGCTGCACATGGCAATTCCACTACATCACCTTGAACTGCTGACAGGGCAGTCCTGCTGTCTGTCACGCGGGGAGGAACTGTACCACTCGAATCTGGAAGTAATTTATCACATTAGTGGAATGCATAGTTTACACTTAAAGAACCTGATATACATTTATCACATTAGTGAAAGGAAGAGTTCCCACTAAAGCTGCTTGATACATATTTTTAACATTAGTGAAATGAACAGTATACATTACAGCACCTCAATCAATTTATCACTTTAACTGCAAACAGTTTAGTAAAATTATTTAATATTCACATGATACAATATAATATAAATTGTTACAGTTATAATATGTGACATATAAAATGCTACATGGAACTTATGAACCACAAGAACTTATACCACAATGCTATGGCTGCTAAACTCTTGTCTTGTAAAATACAGAATAACGTAGAATTGTTGAACACATAAAAAATTAAGTAAAAAAAGACATAGAAGAAATAAAATACAATTTGTTCATTAAACTATAATGCAACTACAAAAAATTAATAAAATTTGATGCTATAATCCTTAATTGCAAGGATTGCTTCTAGAACATCCAAACGACACTCTATTTCTTGTAATTTACAGGTTAAAATCTAAGGAGTTATGGAATTAATAGTAGCTCTCATTGTTTCTTAAGTTTCTACAAATTGATGTAATTTTCACACATCCTAAACAATTTTACTTGAAAAAATTTTATGACTTGAAATCTGGAAAATATCCACTAAGAATTTCATCATGTGATTGACCATATAACGAATGAGACTAAATGTCTCTGTTTACATATTATGAGCATTTAAGCGATTTCGCAACGAAATATATTAACTTTTGTAGTTAATTTTGTTGTTTTGTGAAGCAGTGACGAAATTTTAGTATTTTTACCAAATTAGTTTTTTTTTATACATAATTTTGTAATTTGCTCAATAAATTCTCAAAAAACCCTGAAAGTCTTACTCCATTAAATTAACTATAATAATTTAATAAATAATAAAATAAATGCATAAAACTTTACAAGAAATACATTTATAAATGGAACATACGCCTAATATAGTTTTTCAAACAATAGGGAAACAATTAATAAAACATCTGCCTAACATCAATTGAATTAAAAAGATAATAAAATACACTTGAAGCAAGCAAATAAAATACTCTTTTGAATTTTTATCTTGTCTTCACAGTGGCTTTCTCTTGCAGTAGATTTGATTGTCTATATAACTGTGTTTTTAAATAGCAGTCCACCGATTAATCAAACCCTGTCTACCTTCTTTGTGATTTCGATGCTCTCTATTAGCATATTATGAATCACTTGAAAATTCTTTCCACAACTATTGCAAGAAAGTACGCTATCCTTTGGTTTCATAAATTTAAATTTTCGTTGCTTTATATGTGTCCTTATAAGAACCGATTCTGATCCCTTGAAGATTTAAGTATTTTTTACTAGAAATAAACATTTCACAAACTCATTATTAATCCTTCAGACATCATTTATATAAGATCCATTAATTTATGAAATCAAGCACAAATAGGAGGTCAGATAAAAATTGTCTTTAATGAGTCCCAGATCAATAAGAACATTTAATGCACTTTAATTAAATTATTAAATAATGGAAACGAAGAGGGTTTAGAAAATGCATATAGAATATATATATATATAGCATATTGGTCAAGGAAGAATAAAATAGTATGCGTACATTGATCATTGAACTACAGAGCTTCTGGAAAAAAATGTTCAAAATCAATGAGATCCAGAAAGAACTTATTTTCATTCGTTCCAAATACTCATATCAATAATTTTCTGACGATAAAAATTGTTTCAATGAAATAAATTCTTCTTCTTCATTAGCGCAGCAGCCCCATGATAGGCCAAGGCAGTCTGCCTGCTGGCAGATTCCAAAATGTGAGATGTTTTATTTTTACTGGGTAGGGTTGTTAGCCCTATGCTTTACAGTCACATTAGACCGGGACCTACGGTTTAAGGTGGATTCCGAACAACTACAAGCCTTCATGGCACGGCTGGTACTCGAACCCGAAGCCTGTGGCATCCGGCGCCAGTCTCTCGGCCATCAGGCTCCCATTGAAATAAATTATGCTCTAGAATTTTCAAAACTTTAAAAATAATGAAACTTTTTTTGCAATTAAAAGTTGTCGCTGGCATAGATGTTTCTCATGTACACAATCAAAAATACTTCTACCAACAATAAACTTGAAAAAAATATGTAATTTAAGAACAATTTTTTTCAGACATGTATGTGTAAATATAAATTCTATTTTAATTTTAAATTTTCTATAGTTTTTAATGAATTTCCTTATTTATTTATGGCATCATTTTTCTTTACCATTTAAAAACAAAAAAGCCAACATCAATGTCTATTTCGATAAACATACAAATTCGATACTAATATTATTTAAATAATAGCAAAACTCACATATTTAGTTATTGTGATGGAAAAGAATTAAATAATAAACATTCAGTCCAATCTGATATCATTTTTATAAAATAAAATTTTACAATAAAGACATAATTCGGTCAACAAATAGTTTATCGAAAACAACTAGGGAATATCTCACAAATTCTGCATGCCTAACTGTATATTTTTAACAAACCCCATTCACACAAAATGACATCTAGGTTAAAAACAAAAAGATCTCAGATCCTTCTATATTTAACAGGAAAATGGGTGCCTCCTAAAATTGGAGTTGCACATGGTGGAAAAAGTTTTGCTGGTTGAAAGAAGAACAGTTCCAGCTATGACCATGTGCTTCTGTTACAGTCCATTACCCCTCTGCTGTTTCTCTTATAATTGCGTGTCAAGAACACGATTTTCGATTAAGAGTTCACAAGCAGTATTTCGCAGCCGATAGCACATCTAGGTAGTGGGTAATTAGCTTATTGGCTGAAAAAATATCGCCTGACAGTATATTCCTGGAAAAAAAGCACGTTAAAAAACATGTACTTTAGCTGAAGAATGAAAGCAGCTTTTTGCGGTAGATTGAAGAAAAATAAATATAACAAAATCGTTTCGCTATAGGAAATGACTTAAGGGTAAAGGAAATTTTTTTTTGATGTTCGACTTATCAAAAAACAGTAACAAATCTGAAAAAAGTATGGACAAAATTTCTATAGTTCATTTGCCTTTTATAATTTCTATTTGTTGTTTATTCTATTGCAATTGAACATTATGAAATGAGTTCGTTGTTTTATAAAATTAATATAAAATATTATATATATTTTTGATTATATAAAAAAACTTGCTTATAAATAAGCTTTTTATCAGTAAACAGAAATATTTAATAATAAATAATAAGTAAGAATAATTAACAATAAAAATTTAAAAATTATTCATTAATAATATTTTATTAATTAATAATTAACTAAGACTCTTCATAAGATTATAGCATTCACTTTTATAATATAGAATGTAAATGATATTAAAACTTTTTAATGAAGTTTCAGTTACTATGAACGTTTTCATCACCACTAATCTAACAATAACCGAAATAACATTTCTTTCCCTCACTTGCAGTAATAATAATAATTCATAATAATTCTCGTAATTATTTTGTTTTTTTCCATGTACCTTTGATTCATTGTGCTATTTATTTTTCGTTAATCTCATGAATTAAAAATTAAAATATATGAATTTCGTATAAGGAAAAATAAAATAAAATAATGGTATAATGTATATTGGTATGTAGATTGTAATAGTAATGTATGGAAAATGGACCATTGTCACCCAAAGGAATACATGGAAATTTACAAAGGAAATAAAATACATGGGTTTTACAAAGAAAAGCCTTGGCCCACCCTGGGCTGTCATGGCTACTGATGATGATGATGATTTTAAAAATTTAGATTATCTATTCCAAAAAATAACAACAATCTTTTTCAAAAATATTTGTTTCTCCATCTTCATGAACATATACATAAAAATTTATATATAAATTAATTTCTGTAGACAATGCTAGAACGCAACACATTAAACGTACCATACGACTCTTTCTTTCAAATTTCATGTTGCAGTTTTGCCTGAAAGAGACTTTTTTTGGGTGGGGAGGAGGGGCTAATATGTTTCAAGCGCAGTTTCTGAAACTTTAACTTATAGTTAAAAACATTTCAGTGGTACAGACAATCACCCCTGAAGATGGTTTACTACCACTTTATCTTTATATATATAATTCTTCTGTACGTATGTTTGTCACTGAACTCCTCCTAAACGGATGGGCCGATTTTGATGAAATATTTTATGTGTATTTGAGTGGGTCTCTGGATGGCTTAGATTCACAATTGGATCCGGTATGTGGCGCTGCAATCAGATTCCAGGACTTTATTTATTTTTTTTATTTTCAGGGAAGGACAACGTCTGCGGGGCCCTCTAGTCGTTACACATACATATTGTTGTCGCCTACTAGCGACTAGTTGTATCAGGTGGTTTCGTGGTGTAGGCGTCTGGTGGATATAAGACCAATCTCTCTCTTTATATTAACTTATTTACAATATTAAAAATACTTTACGTTCAATACTTTAATACACAAGGCCCCGTGTGCCTCTTCTAGAATATCAATTATATTTTATTATTTAGAAACTGTAAACACATCTCAGATGGTCCCTCACCATGTTCCACGCTTAGACGCTCCTAGCGTTCTCTCGTCATCTCCACGATAACGTTCGTACTCACCAATTAACACAGTACTGGTCACACTGACGATCTCTCGTGTCAATCTAATTATAGTTAAACTTTAAAATATATATATTTCAAAATAATATTTATGCAAATTTTTTTCAAAAGTTATTTCATTAATTTTAATTTCTTATTACAACGGCACCTTATAAAAATGAAAGTAAAAACAGTATTTTTAGTAAATCACCTTCAGTGTAGATCAATAAAAAAATTAAAATAGAGACAGTCACCTGTTACTATGAGTCGGCCCGACGTGGCGCTAACGATGATTTCATGCGTTAGGCGGTGACTTGTCTGGCAGCGGTAGCTCATGGATCCGTCGTCTGGAGTCACGTTGCGGATGTGAAGCTCGCCCGAAGAGAACACACTGTACCGCCCTCCTGCAAACAAAACACAAAATCCAAGTCAATTTTTCTCCGTGTAACAAATTTTAGTTGTAGCATCCCTTCATTATATTCCTTTCAATGTTTATATTGTGTGTAAAGTTTCACTGAGTAAGTTCAATTCAGTGTAATATCACGTGTGAACTTTTAAATACAAAAAATTAAATATGGGTTTTCATAACAAACATTTATAATTATAACACACCATATAAAAATAAAATCTTTTAAGTAAATTTTAACTTAAAGTAATTGAAACTCATTAAACGATAAATAGATAGACTAAGCTAAATCTGAGGTTTATAAATCAGTCTTTTCCTCTAACAAACAAATTACACATAGAAGTCTCATTCTTTAATAGCTCTTTTAATATTATTTGTTCTTCGACCTACGAGTGGTCAATCAAAAATTGAAGCTGCATCCCTCTTAATGCCTTCAATGAGGGATACGACAACAACAACAACAATATTATTTGTTATTTCATATTTTAGAATCTTTCTGTACATTCATTAATCGTGTATTTGTTATTTATTCATTAGAAATGGACTAAATATATTGAAATAGGGGAAGAATAGGGACCGCTGGGATTTGATGTCAAAAATTTTTCCGCCAAAGTGCGCCAAGAGAAGGATTGCGATTGTAAGTGAATTGTAAACAGAACAAGAAATCCGAGTGGCAAATTTGGCAATGTATCACTCAGCTCGTGCCACAAAAAATTGCCAAATCCACACGACCCCTACTTTGCGATTTGGTCAAAATAAGTTTACGGGAATCACTTTTAAGGTGAAAATAAAGTATAATACGAACAATTTTATTACACATATATTAGCTCTCACACTATTAATCTTAATATTGAAGAATGAATAGCATTATATATCGTGAAATGTTGCTTATATTAAATTTATATACACTAAAATCTATAATAAGTAAAAGTGACGATAGCTTTCCTGGTAAATTTTATAAAGAAATAGTTTTAAGTTTGCGTTACACATAAGGAAAACCAAGAAAATAGATAAGCAACCATATTGGATGACGACGATTAGTGCTAAGTATTTTGCCAGACAGCAATTTAAAATAAAAAAAATTCCTTTAAAATGCATTATGAAAATTTTGTAAAAGAAATCACTAAATTTATGAAAAATATAAAAAAATTCCCAAATATACGAAAAAACTATTTGATATTTATTTCAAATAATAATGTCATATATATATATATATATATATACACAGATGTATATATATATAATGTATAAATATGTAAATTGAGTTGTATATTGAATTACAAAGATACAACTGTGTAAGACTATGTATTATTTAACGCATTATCAAGAAAAGTTAATTTTAGTTCATTATTGTGTTAGAGTTGCTTCTCTCTAGACATAGCTGTACAAATGTTCACTTTCGTTACAGATCATATTTTGTAATGATTATAAAAAATAAAAATAAAAATATATTTTATTTAGTCAAAATGAAACTTAGAAAATAACAACTTAATTAAAACGAGAAAAAGGAACCAGTCTAGCAGATGTAAATTTGATGGTTTCTAAATCAGCTGAGTACGCTTTTGTAAATTCAGTTCTGTGGACAAATCGACTTTCTTCTATTTCTTAAATTTAACAATGCCTTTTGGATATTCGAAACTATTCCTGTAAAATTTATAACCTTTCTGTTTACAGATTATATTTCTTGAACATTATAAAAAAATTTTAAAAATAAAAAGCAACTCTGAATATGTCGGAAGCCTATTAAAATGAAATAGAAATAAATTGTCAGATTCAAATCTGATTATCTGTAAATCAGTCTTTTCCTTTGTAAAGCTCATTATGCAGATAAGTTGATAAGTTAATTTTCCCTCACAATACAGTTGACATAGTTTCTTTGGTATTCAAAACATTCTTGGCCATTCCTTTTTCTTGCTACTTTATTTCTACATTATTTTTTTTAAAGATTATAATGATGAAATCTGTTAAATAACTTTTAACTGAAAACAGCTGAAACCTATTAAAACGATAAAAAATAAATGGATAGACAAATGTAAATCTGATTTCTGTATATCAGTCTGTTCCTTCGTAAGGCACATTATGCAGATAAGTTAAATTTTCCTCACACTTATAATTAACCTCGTTTCTAGGACATTTTTGTTTTTTTGCGCCATTTAATTTTTATATTATTTTTAAAAATTATAACCAAAAAATCTGTTAAATAACTTTTAACTTAAAATAGCCAAAATCTATTAAAGCAATAAGAAACGGATGATAGACAAATGTAAATGTGAGATCTTTAAATTAGTCTTTCCCTTTGTAAAGCACATTATGCAGGTAAGTTCATTTTTCCTCACACTTATAATTAACCTTGTTTCTTGGGTATTTGATAACATTCTTGGACATTCCTGTTTTCGAGCTACTTTATTTCTACAATATGTTTTTAAAATTGCAATTATAAAATTTGTTATATAAATTTTAATTTATAATAGATGAAATCTATTAAAATGATAAAAATGAATGCATAGATAAATGTAAATCTGAGGGTCTGTAAATCAGTCTTTTCCTTTGTAAAGCACATAATGCAGATAAGTTAACTTTTCCTTACACTCCAATTAAAAAACATTCTTGGGCATTCCTTTTTTTTGCTAGTTTATCCCTACATTATTTTTTTTAAATTATAAACTATAAAGTCTGTTAAACAAATTTTAACTTAAAATAGCTGAAACCTATTAGAACGATAAGAAATAAATGATACACAAATGTAAATCAGCCGTCTGTAAATCATTCTTTTCCTTTATGAAATGCTTTATACGGAGAAGATTTCTGTGTAAATATTCCTTTTTGGATAGTTGAGAATATTAAATCTACATTTATTATATTGTTTAATAATGTTTAAGTAAAAAATAATTTTGAAACCATTATTAATTATTATTATTAAAATGACATAGAAATAAGTGGACAAATAAATATTTCTTTATTAAAAAATTTCAAGAATAAAATGAAGGAGAAATGGACATCTATAACATTTTTCAAATCCAAACAGAAATCGAGAATCAGAATCGAATTTGATCAGATTAAGAATTTACGGTTTTACTTATTTATTAATACCCATTAGGGTTATTAAATAATTTAGTATATGTAATTAAATATGGAATTGGGTAATATAACAGAACAGATTAAAAAATGTAGATTTATTGTTTTATAAAGATTTATAAGGCTTAAATCATGAATATAATATGATTTAATGTAATTTCATAAAATATAATATAATTTTCCCATAATAATTTTTTAATATAATATAATTAAATTATATAATAATATGAGATAATATAATTACATAAAATATAAAAAGTTGTTAGTAGTTGTTGTTGGATTATAGAAAAATTAAATGGATACATTTTTTAAATTCACACATATAAGATTACAGAAACACAAATCTAGACAAAACAAGATAAAAAAAAGTCTTTACTGAATTTTTCCGAAAATTATAACACCAAAGGATTAAAAAAAAAAATAAAATAAAAAAAGTTAATATTCTATATTAAATTCTATATAATAAAATTCTTTATATAACATTTTATGTTAAAAAAATCTTCAAACACATTAATACGGATCAGTTAGATTGAATTTTAAACCAAATCTTTTTTTGTATCTAAAGAATCGAAATTAATAAAAATAATATTTTAATTTTTCTTTCAATTAACACAGAATCAATTCATTTATAAAAGAACTAAATTAGTCAATTGTTTTCTTCTGTGCAACGAATTTTTAGTCACTCAATACATAAAAGAAATTAGTAGTTATTTGATTTCGCTAGCCAGTGCGGCATGCAGGAAAAGCCGTGCACGTGGCCGGCTCCGATATCACGTGACTTCCAAGATGGCTGCTGGTGATTTATCGAGCGCTGGGTCCTGGCCATTGCACCTGATCGTCGTAGAAAGAAGAGCGAAGGCGTCGTTAACGGTCAAAGGAACGGAGATTTGCTGGCAAACTGCCAGAAGGTCGCCGGAAATAGCCTACTTCTCTGGCACCGTGCCAAACATCCGAACGCTCTTCCGATGCCCCACGCACGCGCACACGTGTCCGCCTTCTATTCTTCTTCTTTTCCCTCCATAGAATTTGTTTTTCTTTTTTTTGCTGTCGTTTACGCTCGGACATTTCCCCGTTTTCAAGGTCCAGAGGAAGATTTAGAAGGCTGCGTGGATGAAGATGTTTCGGATTTTGTATGGAAATGGCGTTTGGGTTATATTTATTTTTATTCCGGCTCGTAGTAAGGAGAAGTTGGAATTGCAGTTGTGTTGGTTTGTTCTGATGGGTTGTGGTTGTTGGAGATTTGATGCAGTGGGATTATAATAAATGTTACAATGATTTATTATTTATTGTACTTATTTACACAGTTACGTTTTATTATAAAATTACTATTCCTTAAAAGAATAGTAAAAATTATAAGAGATTTAATAAAAAAAAAAAGATAAATAAAAATAATAAGATACTATTCCTATACAACAAGTTGAAATTGCAGTTGTTCTGATGGGTTGTGGTTGTTGACGAGTGATGCAGTGGGATTAAAATAAACGATACAATGACTTATTATTTATTGTGTAACTCATTTTGTTACAAAATTATTATTCCTATTTCTGTAAAAAATTACTATTCCTTAAAAGAATAGTAAAAATTAAAATAGATTTAATAAAAAAAAAATAAATAAAAATAATAAGGTACTATTCCTATACTGAAAGTTTAAATTGCAGTTATGTTAGTTGTTCTGGTTGTTGGAAAGTGATGCAGTGGGATTAAAATAAATGATACGATGATTTATTATTTATTGTATTTATTTAGACACAGTTTTATTGTGTTGTGTTCACAGTATTATTTACTATTCCTTAAAAGAATAGTGAAAGCAGATTTGATAGTATTAATTAAATTATGCTTAAAAGGATATATTAATTGTAGTAAAATTAAAATAAATAAAATAGTAAAAATTAAAATAGATTTAATAAAAAAAGATAAATAAAAATAATAAGATACTCTTCCTATACAGAAAGTTGAAATTGCAGTTGTGTTGGTTGTTCTGATGGGTTGTTGTTGTTGGAGAGTGATGTTAGTGGCATTAAAATAAATGGTACATTGATTTATAATTTATTGTGAAACTCGTTTTGTTACAAAATTATTATTCCTATTTCTGTAGAAAATTACTATTTCTTAGAAGAATAGTGAAAGCAGATTTGATAGTATTAATTAAATTAAGCTTATAATGGCATGTTAATTGTAATTTGATATTTTTGTTGTATCACTTTCAATTAAAAGTCAATAATGCCTGTTTAATTTTCAGTATCAAATGTGTGGTTAAGAATTTTATTAACAGCTAACAATTTATATTTCAAATAAAGTTTGTAAAAATGAAAATAGATTTAATAAAAAAAGATAAATAAAAATAATAAGATACTATTCCTATACAGAAAGTTAAAATTGCAGTACCAATGGGTTATTGTTGGATAGTGATGTAGTGGCATTAAAATAAGTGATACAATGATTTATTATTGATTGTGAAACTCGTTTTATTATAAAATTACTATTCCTTAAAAGAATAGTAAAGCAGATTTGATACCATTAATTAAATTACGCTTAAAATGACATGTTAATTGTAATTTGATATTTTTGTTGTATCACTTTCAATTAAAAGTCAATAATGCCTGTTTAATTTTCAGTATCAAATGTGTGGTTAAGAATTTTATTAACAGCTAACAATTTATATTTCAAATAAAGTTTGTAAAAATGAAAATAGATTTAATAAAAAAAGATAAATAAAAATAATAAGATACTATTCCTATACAGAAAGTTAAAATTGCAGTACCAATGGGTTATTGTTGGATAGTGATGTAGTGGCATTAAAATAAGTGATACAATGATTTATTATTGATTGTGAAACTCGTTTTATTATAAAATTACTATTCCTTAAAAGAATAGTAAAGCAGATTTGATACCATTAATTAAATTACGCTTAAAATGACATGTTAATTGTAATTTGATATTTTTGTTGTATCACTTTCAATTAAAAGTCAATAATGCCTGTTTAATTTTCAGTATCAAATGTGTGGTTACGAATTTTATTAACAGCTAACAATTTATATTTCAAATAAAGTTTGTAAAAATTAAAATAGATTTAATAAGAAAAAAGATATATAAAAATAATAATATAATATTCCTATACAAAAGTTGAAATTGCAGATGTGTTATATGCCTGATGGGCTGTTGTTGGAGAGTGATTAAAATAAATAATACAATGATTTATTATTTATTGTGAAACGCGTTTTGTTACAAAAATTACTATCTCCCATTTTGACATTTTGTTTCCCATAAAATTATGGATATTGTTTTCAAAAGCAAAATTTTTTGTTTTCTTTGATCAATTCCAATGTTTCTTATTGGTTACTTCAAAAAAAAAATTTTTTTCACGAATTCTTATTGGTTTATTTAAATTTCTTTCATAAGCTAATAATTATCCAATGAAATAATTAAACAATGTAATATTGTTCTAAAAGATCGTCTGGTGAAAGCGAAGACGATTTTATTTAAAAATGAAAATTAGATTTTTTCAACAAAAGAAAATCATTTAGAATTTTATAGTTTATTTTTAATACTCTTTTATTAGCTTCACCTGTATATTTGTATGTAACTGACTTTTTTCCCTGGAGATCTGTTTCTCCTCATATACACTATTTAAGCTGCAAAGAAACATTTACAGGCATCTTTCAGAAAGAAAACAGCTGATTCTTTTTAATACGCTTTCATATTAGTTTCACCTGAATGTTTGTTTGTTTGTAACTGTCTCTTTGGGCTCGATTTTGCCCTACTTTAAACGATCAGATTTAATTTAAACGTTGTAGACTTATGAAGGACCAACGACACTAAAATAGTTTGGTAAGTTTATTATCTCATCATGACTAAGATCGCCAGGATTAGAGATTTTATTTTAACTTATGAAGAGCAATTTAACCCATGTAGAATGAAAGCATTCAAACCTACGTGGGACAATGGATGACGCGCCTGACTACGGGTCCCTGTTCGAATCCTGGCTGGCTCGACATATTCGCTTTTAGCCTTTGTTTTACTCACAATTACAATTACACCTCATTTAAATATTATAGTTTAAAAAAACTAAAAAACACGCTTTTAGAGTTAATCAAACTAAAAAGTAAAAAATTAATTAATAGTTTAAAAAAAAAAAAAAAAAAAAAAAAAAAAAAAACGCGTTTAGAGTTAATCAAACTAAAAAGTAAAAAATAAATTAATAGTTTAAAAAAAACTAAAAAACACGCTTTTAGAGTTAATCAAACTAAAAAGTAAAAAATAATTGTTAACATAAGAATAAAATGACTGACGAGAAAATGAATGTCACTGTTCTAAAAGCGTGAGGTGCTTTGTATGACATTTTTAAACTAATTCTGTATTTCGGAATGAAACTAGTGAAAAATTATAACGGTTGATATCGAGCACCCCACGCTTTTAGAAGAGTGATATTAATTTTCTCGTCAGTCATTTTATTCTTATGTTAACAATTATTTTTTACTTTTTAGTTTCATTAACTCTAAAAGTGTGTTTTTAGTTTTTTTATTTAAGACTGCTGTTATGCGTTATGTTCTTACATTAAATTGTACATTTTATGATTATTTTGTTTAGATTAAATTCTAAATTTTATGCGCTGTGTTCTTACATTAAATTCTGAACGTTTTATTCTTATATTAAATTCTAAATTTTTTTGCATTTTTGTCCAGTCAGTTATTTTTATTTATCTTTTTTTTTTTAATAAATCTATTTTAATTTTTACAAAATTTATTTTAAATATTAATAATTAGCTGTTAATAAAATTCGTAATCACACGTGTGATACATAAAACAAAACAGACATTAGTGACTTTTAATTGATTGCAAAACAACAAAAATATCAAATTACGATTAGTATAGGATTTTAAGCATAATTTAATTAATACTATCCAATCTGCTTTCACTATTCTTTTAACAAAGATATTTAAAAAAAAATTACTAGAAAAACCTAATAAGTGCAACCATGGGGCAAAAATATTAGATACCATTTTAAAATAACGAACAAAATTTTAAGTAATTTTGGAATAAATAAAATTTTAAAATCGTCTGTAAGAAAAAAATAGTCGTGAATGCATTTCTGAAAATGAATTTAAAACTTATTTGGGTATTTTTATGATTTTTTTGGGTATTTTTTGTTTTTTTTAATTTTTTGTTTTGCACTCATGTCCATAAATTAAGGATAATTCAGAATCGCACAGAAATTGAACTCTAAAATAAAAATTTCACCTGTAGAATTATCACACACATCTTGAAGAAGAATATGCAAATTACAGGAAACCACCAGATGGCGCGGATGGCTCGTTTGGGGAGGAATTATTCTTGGTTCCAGAACTGACCTGCATGTTCAGAGTGTAACGATGACATTCCACATCTATCGGGTACCATCCATCTATGTACGTTTGCTTCAGGGCGCCGTGGGTGCTGAATTTCTGTTTATGGATGACAACGCCCGTTCTCACCATGCAAACATTGTAGACGAATGCCTTCAATTGGACGATATCACCCGTATGGATTGGCCAGCATACTCACCGGACTTGAATCCAATAGAGCATGTGTGGGATAGGCTTGGCCGACGAATTGCAGCCCGTCAACCCCCCACCTGTCAACCGGAACTTCGGAGGGCATTGCTTGATGAGTGGTGTAATATTCCCCAAGATCAGATTGATAATTTGATACTCAGCATGCCTAGGCGTTGTAAGGCCTGTATTGCATCGTCCGGGAGACATACTCCATATTAACCATCATACTAACCATGTTTATACAGTTTTTGTAAATAGGGTCTTTTTTTTTTTTTATTTGCTCAGGGAGTAAAAATCGCAATTTTTATTAATTATGTCAAACATATAGCATCTTTTTTGCCCTTTACCTTTTGTTTAATAAATAGTCTTTACAAATAACTAAATTTGTTTTGCTTCCGTCTCTTTCTTTGCCTGAACTCCATTATCCTTAATTTATGAACATGAGTGTATTAAAGCAATTCATTGTTCTTTTACATTAAAGCCTTTTATTAAAGTAAGTTATATATGAATGAAATGTATTAAGCGTGAAAACTCTATGATTTTAAGCATTCTTTTTTAGTTTTCAACTTTTATCCAACCAAATATTTGTGTAGATTTTTAAAGTCAAAGTTGCAACAGATGACAACGGATGATGTAGTAACAGGATTTAAAAATTTTATTACCTACAACTGCCTAGATGAAAAAAGTTCGCTTTTCTCCTAAGTTATTTTTCTCCTAATTTGACCTTTGCTCATTCTGTTTTATTTATTTATTATTATTATTATTATTTTTTTATTACTTGCAACTGACTTCATCAACATCTACACTTTTGAAATTTTTGTTATTTTTCATTTTTAATTTTATAATTTTATTAAATAATAATTCTCTTCTTTAAAAAAGGGGCATTTAATTATCTATTTTTCTTATTAACTCAAAGAGCATGAGACCACCGCTATGTTTCAACATTTTACAATGAAGGAGCTAGTGGCCAAGGATCTCCGTATTAATCTACAATAAGAGAGCATTTAAAAACATTCAAATATTTTTCTTGTAAGCTATTTCGCTAACTTATGTAAAGGTATAAATGTGGCAGGCATGTGCATTTTGCAAATCATGCAAATTATTGATTAACATGAAAAAATAGTTGACATTGTCATAAAGCCCAGGGGTGATGTCACAAAATATTAAAACTGTACATAGTTATTGCCTTTGATTAATAATGAAAAGCTAAATCTGAATCAATTTAAAAATATTCCAATTCTTAAGGGATACCTCATACTGTTGGCCAAAGTTGTGTATGTAAAAAAAAAAAAAAAATATTAAAAATATAAATTTGTTTTCCTATTTAGTTTGTAAGGCTACTTTCACATGTTCAAATTATTTAGTTTTTCACATAAATTTAACTAAGAACAATCGAAAACTAAAATTATATTTTAGCTGTTGCTATTTAGTTTGTAAAGCTACTTTCACATGTTCAAATTATTTAGTTTTTCATATAAATCTAACTAAGAACAATCGAAAACTATAATTATATTTTTACTGTTGCTCATAGTTATTGCCTTTGATTAATAATGAAAAGCTAAATCTGAAACAATTTAAAAATATTTCAATTCTTAAGGGATACCTCATACTGTTGGCCAAAGTTGTGTATGTAAAAAAAAAAAATAATTAAAATATAAATTTGTTTTCCTATTTAGTTTGTAAAGCTACTTTCACATGTTCAAATTATTTAGTTTTTCACATAAATCTAACTAAGAACAATCGAAAACTAAATTAGTCAAAGTAATTTATCAAGATAAACTATTATTACTGGCATAGCTATAAAAATAGTCATAGGATTGATAATTTCACTTTTAATTATTTGACCCATATATGAAACATATTCTATGTTAGAATTTAAAACTAAAACTCATTTTCAAATTTTAATATATGTAGACTTGGGCCGCTTGCAAAAGACGCATCCCAGCCGAAACCCCAATTTATGTAGATTTACCCCGGTTTCAACTGATGCATCCCGGCCGAACCTACAGTTTTGTTAGACTTCTCTACCAGTCTAACCAAAGCTGAACTTTTGCAGTGGGTGTCTAGGGGTGTATTTCCAAACCGAAATAAAGAAGCGTTGGTTTTCTCTCAACAACACATATTTAATGAATATATTTACATTAATATTTATAGAAAGTATTGATATATTCACAACCATTTTCTACCACTGCTTGACGCAGCATCTCCCATGTCAGTTAGCTTTCTCCTCTCGCGCCCAACTACGGGGTTTTTCCCTTCTTTCAGGGCCAGAGTTCAAGGTCCAATACTGCCACTACATGGCAAAAGGTTGGTGTGAAAGGCACATAGTCCGTGAAGTGTTTCCATCTGGTGCTTAGTAGGCAAACAAATCCTAAATATATCGAGTGTGAACATTTTTGTTTTATTTTATAATTTCATACTATGATTATAGAAAAAAAAATCAACAGTTTCACATTTAAATTTGAAATTATTGTCTTCTCTAAGATTTATGTTTTGAGTTTGAAACTGTAGTTTCATTTAAAAGTTACACTTTTAGAGAAGAATTATCTTAATAAAGTGTTTGAGGTTGTTGGCATATAAGGTATTAGTATACTACTTGAATGGATAATCTTTTAGTGTTGGTTATAGGAGAATTATCGATAAAGTGAAAAGAATGGTCCAAAATTTCCATATTTTCAATGGCATCTTTCTTGAAATTAGTTCTGTGATATCATTGAGATATGATTTATACTCCCATCTTTGACCGATGCATATTTATTATTGATAAGAAAAAAAAAAGTTGATTAATCTGAAAGTTTTTTATAAGAATTTAATAATTTATTTATCTATTCCTAAAAAAGTTTTGTATCTTCGTAATAATTTGACCAATATTTTTATTTATCATTACGTAATTCATTTTTAATTTTTCAATTTTCCCAGTTATGAGTGATAATAAATTTAAATTTTTCTTTTAAAACATAATTTTAATTAAGACAGATCAAGTGAGATGGTAAATCAATGTTTAAAGGATAATATAAAAACTACAAAATGTTTAATATTTCCATTAGAAAATTATATATCCAATATTATTTCGAATTTCTTTTTATCATTAGAGTGAAAAAAGGAGAAAAAATTCAACAAAATAAACAAGAATAGTAACCTTGAAAATTGCTATTTGCATTTTAATTATATTTTTGCTGTTGCTATTTATATTGTTATTGTTTCTTATCCCACTTGGCTGGCAAAGCCCACGAGCCCATACGTACTCATGATTGAAGGGGAAGGAAGCAGCTTCTGTTGTGATGGAGCACCCGTAGGTAGAAGTCTGACTTTGGCTCCGTGACGCTCTTACAGTCATAGGAGACCGGGACCTGCGGCTTAAAGTGGATTCCGAACCACTTTAAGCATCACTCCAAACATCCATGGCACCGCCGGGATTCGAACCCGAAATCTGTGGCCTGGAGCGCCAGAGAGCTAGACACTCGGTCATTCAGGTCCCAAATTTGTGAATGCCAACGGCACGCGGTGGTCACCCACCCAAGTACTGGCCGCGCCCAATGCTGCTTGACTTTGGTGATCTAACTAGAACCGATATATTCAGCATGGTACGGCCGTTGGCATGCTATTTATATTAAAATATAAAAGTGCTGTTGCTATTTGTAATTATATTTTTAATTTGATATTCTAATTCTACGAAACAGTGTGGGAATATCTGCATACATTTTATAAAAAAAATATTTTTTTAAAGCTCAAAAATATGTATTATAATGAGTATTTAATTTAATTTTTGTTTTGCAGGCGTTTAATTTTATATCTGAAAACTTAAAGATTAAATGGAAATAAGTACCACCAGAAACAGTTACTGTACAATTTAGTACAAAATTCCACAAATTTATTTTAAAAAAACTAGAATAAATACATATGTATGAAATTAATCTTGTTTATTTGAAACAACTGGGGGCAAGCTATCAAAATAAAATTCAGAAATATCTGAATATTATTTATTATTTATTTACAAGCATAGGTCTCTATTTTAATATGGTAGTAGTCCAATAAAATTCCAACAAATTCTTTGTTATGCATATTAATGTTAAATGAAACAAAGAAAAAGCGGAAAGAGTTCCAAAAGTAATAAAATGAAGCCGATTAAAATTTAAAAAAGTAAGAAATATATAAAGCATATTTATTGAAACAATAATGAATTAGAATGTGTATTTACATTGATTATTCTTAATTCAACCGAAATGGTACATCTTAAAAAATTACCTTTTTATTTCAAGTAGAAAACTATAAATTAATTTACAGATACGATTATATTCATTTAAAGACATTTCTTTTGAAAAATTTGAATATGGTCCAATAATAATATATTTCCAAATGTTAATTAATTCATTTGAGCATATAGGTAAAAGAGGAAAAAGTATGAAGTATCTAGATATGAACAAAATGAATTAAAAATTCTAATATTTGTAAGATTTTGAAAGAAAATCTAACACAACCTACATGATCAAATGGAAAATACAACCAAAAAACTGTCATTATCTTTTGTTGCATATAAATTCATATAATACTAAAAAATTTTTATAAAATTATTATATTATAGAGAAATTTTTAAGTCATGCTTGAAGGACTGCCGTGCTATAAGTGATTTTCTCCAATTCTCAAACAGTGTTAGGGCAATCCATACATTGTAAGAATCCATGTTATACGAATAATATAATTATACGAATTATAGAAATACTTAATGAATACATAATAATTAGTACAATACAGTTTCTTTTTATAATGTAAATTTGTGATGTTACTTGTCTTAAACTTTTATATATTTTCTTTTTTCATCTAAATCACGATTAATTGGCATAAAATTAAAAGTTGTATAAAAAAGGTAAGAATTCAATTATGATTATATAGATAACGCAAGAAAATCAAGAAGAGTCCTTGCAGAAATTATTTTCAAACAATCGAAATTTTCTTAAGGAAAAGAATAATAACCCTGTCAAGCAAAAACCCACGGACGATGCACTTAATACTAGCAAAAGAGAAGAGAGGCGTGGTTCTGACGTCAGGAGTACGTCATCGATCGAATTCAATGCAATGACGTCATGTATCCGGATCTTGCATTTAAAATTCAGTCTTTTACCACAGTCTTGTTGAGAAACGGAAAAGAAAATTGCACAAGTTTGTATAATTAATTAATTTTTAAATCTCAAGACTTCAATAATTTCTCATGAATCACTATTATTGTTTTTAGAAATAAAAATAAATGAATTAAAGTAACTATATAAATTATTTATTAAATCTTATTAGTAGAATTTTTTTTAAAATAAAATATATTAATCAAAATTTTTCCGGTCATAATGTAAATCGTATTATTCCATTTCTTTCTCTTAATGGATATACGAGTATATGAGGTTTTACTTCAAATATTTGATTTTAGAAGTAAATTACTTTGTGAATTAAATTTTACGTTTTAATTAAATATATGATCGTATTTTATGAATTAATTATTCAACAATGAAACTTGAGGAATTTGAATGACGCGAAATTAAACTATTAGAATAACACAGAACGATTACAATGATAACGATTTAAGTTTCAAAAAATTAATCGTAAAACGAATACGAAATTTTCAGAAATAAAAATTTGTCAGTAGTGAATTTTTAAAAATAATATTTAATTAACATAAAAATGAGTTTAATTTATAATATACATAAAAAAAAGCAAAAATAGATTTAAAAAAAAAGATAAAAATTCAAATATATTGTTGAAAATTTATAAAATTTGGCTTAAATTCAAGTGTTTTTAGGTTAACGAAATAACATTTGTCACCAAACATAAATACCAATTACCGCCAATCATGGTTAAGCCAAAAGCCAATTTAAACGACATGTTAAAACTGATTGATACTAAATTTGATGGCGATGTACATATAAAGCTAGCTGGAGAAATGATAAAAATCTTTCCAAATTCCGAGGATCAACATCGAGAGATCACTCGCTTTCTAAATTCTAATGATATAGAGTATTTTGTAATTACTCCTAAATTTCTCCGTCCAATAAAGGCGGTCATCAAGGGTTTGCGTCGGGACACAGCTCCGAATGAGATTAAAGCCGCTCTGGCTGATAAAGATTTTAATGTCGAGAAAGTAGTACAGCTGACCAGGACTAGGGATAAGCAGCCTCTCCCTATTTTTCAAATCACATTGCCACGATCGAATAAAAATCAAGAAATTTTTAAAGTAAATCGTCTCCCTGTATTTAGCTGTTGTAGTTGAGAAATTCAACAAAAAGCCTGTTACACTTCAGTGTTTCAAGTGTAATTTTTTCACCACAGTTCAAACAACTGTGGCTTTAAAGCCCGGTGTTTGAAGTGTGGTGAGGAACATTCACATAAGGACTGTAAACTATTTGATAAGCTTGAAATTCCAACTTGCATTAACTGCGGACAGTCGGGACACACAGCCGCCTGGAGAGGTTGCGCCAAGTTTCCCAAAATAAAAGTTAACTCTACCAAGAACGCCACATACCCAAAACGCGTATCAGCCAGACAGGTGACACCAAACTTTTCCTATACTTCGGCAACGAAAAATCAACCACCATCTCAACAACCAGCCACCATCAACAATGACTTCTCCCAAAATCAATTGATTCACTTACGGAGCATCGCGGATCAAGTCCCCTTTATCCAAAATGCTTTGCTACTTATGAAAGAATTTGTATCCATTTTCTCGGAATTAAAAAACTCTGGAGAACTTCTCCAACAAATTAGAAACGCGGATAACAAGGTAGATAAATTGCAGGGCTTCATTAATGGCCTAGCAACTCAAACAACCCAAGTTTCCAAGTTCTAAGTTTTTATTTTTACTTTAAAATTATGCAATGTGTTTTACATTTACTATGGGCCTTGAGCCGACTGACAATATTTTTATGTTGCAACTAGGAGGTTTGGTCGCTTCGCGACCAAGGTACTCCGTTCACCTACACCGATTCACATAAATACTATAAGAGTAAAATCTAAGATAGAGTGATACAAAGAAAATTTCCAATAAAATAGCAATCCTAATGTTTATAAAATAGTACAATTGACGAATTAAATAAATTACCACATTTGGCACACAATTACGAATTTCATACAAATCACTAACGGTGAAAGTTTTCTTTCTAATCTCCTAATGCCGTTAAGTTTAATCCAAATAACTACGTGGAAAAAATAAGTGATTTTCAAGATAGATAGATAGATAGATAGATTTTTAAATCTATGACGAAATTTGCTGGATGTAATCCAGCAAATTTCGACATAGATCTAAAAATCATCATTCATAACAACTTTAAATATAATTGCACCATTAATATTTTCACAGCTTTATTTAAATCTGAAGTCAGCACAGGCTGCGAATTTTTCTGTTTCAAATAGGACAAATTAATTCACACATAGAAGGAAAAATTTTCTAAAAAAATAACTCCTCTTAAAAACTGAATTTCTTGGTATATATAAAAATATTTTTTTGGAAATTCTTGGAAATTTTTTTCGGAAACTATAAATGCTTCAGCATCAATTTGGATAGACAGCCAATCAAGTCTATCTTCCATCCTTATCCTTATCCCAGCATCTAATGCCCAAAGAAATCCTGCAAAAACTTTCGAACAGTGGTCCATCCAATTGCCTCGGTTAAAAGCACATGCAGAGTACACAAAAAGCCTTGCTGCAAAAGCCACGCAATGAGAAATCATAGCAAATTTTTACTGAGTACGCAAAAACAAACATGGCAAAGCTTTGCTGAGTATGTATGATAATGTGCACACATTGTAATGACTATGCAAAAAGCAAAAAGCAAGCATGGTACAGCTTTACTGAGTACGCAAGGCAATGAGTACACAAAAGTCTTGTTGTTGTTGTTGTTTCTTATCCCACTTGGCTGGCCAAGCCCACGAGCCCATATGGACTCATGATTGAAGGGGAAGGAAGCAGCTTCTGTTGTGATGGAGCATCCGTAGGTAGAAGCCTGACTTTTGCTCCGTGACGCTCTTACAGTCATAGAAGACCGGGACCTACGGCTTAAAGTGGATTCCGAACCACTACAAACATCCATGGCACCGCCGGGATTCGAACCCGAAACCTGTGGCACCGAGCGCCAGAGCGCTAGACACTCGGCCATTCAGGCCCTAAATTTGCCAACGGCACGCAGTGTTCCCAGGTGGTCACCCACCCAAGTACTGATCGCGCCCAATGATGCTTAACTTCGGTGATCTAACGAGAACCGGTATATTCAGCATGGTACGGCCGTTGGCACACAAAAGTCTTGCTAAAGCAAGCGTTTTAGAACGCGACATAATTATTCTTTAATATCCAATTTCATTTCTCAAAATTGTTTTAAATAAATGTCTATTAGAGGAGTTGCAACAAAACTGGAATCATAGCAACATATGGCAAACAATTTTCGAAATTATATCTAAATTCTACAAAACTCATAGAATTATTTCTAGAAAACAAAATTATGTTTATAAGTGATTCTAGTGCCTTCACAGCATCTTTCAAAAGATTTAACTTTTTAGAACAAGATTTCTGCTTCTGAAGAACCATTCCACTATGCTACTACTGGTTCTGTTACAGAATCATGGTATTTTAAAACCCTCTTTAAAATTTTTATGTTCAATGGCGCATAAATATAACATATAACTCATCTAACATACAACTCAATGTAATGAACTTTATGGAAGAAAACGAACAATTAGTCGAAATATTAATTGAATTTTCTGCACCCCTTCTTTCACTTTAAATAAAAGTATTCTGTTATTTTATACACCATAGAATGAAAGCTGTCATAATATTTTATGTACCATTCCATGCTATATTTTCATATAGTGTTTATAACCATTGTTTATTTCTTCTCTATCGTATACTTTTCGTTTCACTCACGCTTATGTTTTATATAATACCATGGCATATTTTTCTTTTTTTGTATTATAATTAATTGTATCTCTGTAATTGAAAGTCAAATTTAATTATTTAATTGTTATTACTTTTCTTGTCTCACTTTTTTGACTGATTGGGAAGGGGGGAGACTATATAACCCTGAATACAGGAGGTAAGGGATGGAGAAAAGTAAATTGGTTATTGGTGCTTTATTTATAAAGCGAAACGAGGTCAAATAAAAGCTAAAAAAAAGCCAAAGCTCCCGCAAAAAAAAAGCCAAATCTGTAATACACTAATAAACATGGTAAAGAACATTTATGCTATACATTATGCAATACATTTGCATCATCCAATGATGTCAACACAACGTCATGAGTATTTATAACATGCTTTATTTTATGCTCAACGCAGTATCCTTCATTAATGTAAGGCTTATAGGCTTCATTAAATTTTTCCTGGTCATTATTTTCTGATACTCTTAAAATAAATTTGATATCCCAATTTTGAAACTTAAGACTTGTTTTGTATCAGAGCATTTCTAGATTGAAACTTAAGAATACATTGAAACATTTGCATTTAAACTTAATTTAACAAAAGTTTTGCTATTTGAAGAGTAATATACTGGCAAAATTGTGATTACTAAAAATAAAATTAATAAAGACTACTTAATAAACATGTTGTTAAAAGCAATAAATAAAGCAATAATCCAAATAATGCATTAAAATTATTTAGTAAATTTTAACAAGATCGATAAAAGAAAATTTTTGAAAGCTTTTTTTGTGTTAACATACAGCTGCTAACAACTTTTTTTAATCATATATAACAGCGAAAACAAAAGCCATTTGACTAATAAAAATTGAAAGCAAATGTTACGTCTTAATGCTATAAAATTGACACAGTAAAAACTAATATTAAATCAATGCAATATAAAGCACCAAATTAAATCCTTTATTTATTTTTTTATAATCTTTTGATAATAATATAAAAGGAATAAAAAATAAAATTTATAAGTAACAAATTTTATTTATTTTTTTCTTGTTCATGAAAAAAGTGAAAATTAAGTTACAATTCCTCTTTGAGATTATGGGATTTTACAAGTCTGTAAAATATAAAAGAATAGAAAAAGAATTATTAAATAGTTCAAATTAAAAATAATTTTAGTGCTTGTAAACATTCATTATATTCTAAATTCCCTCTTTTTAATTTCATTTTTAGATATAAAGAAAAATAGCTACATAGTTACTATTATTATTGATAAAAAGATACTTATTTATTTTAATTTTACATATAGAGTAAGAAGTTTGATTACATCAATCTATAGTTAAATTTCGATTTAAAATATCTGTTTAATTTTATTTTCATAATACTAAATCCTGTTGAAAGTCTTTTACTTTTCAGTTCATTTGCTTTAATTACATAATTTTGAAGTGACTCAATAAATAATAATTTCGTAGTAAAACTATATTATTAAATAGGACTCTTATAAGATGTGTATTTGAAATCTAGGAAACAAAAGATTATGATAATTTAAATTATACTGCTTTTCAAACACCCCCCTCCCCAAAAAAAAAAAAAATGTTAAACGAATAAATTTAATGGAAAATCATCATTAAAAATTTCTTTTTATTCAATAATTTTTTAAAATAAATAATCATTTTTAAATTAATAAAAAAAAAGAAGTTTTTTAATTTTATCATTAATTTAAACATGTTAAATGAAAACATTTTTATTACGAAAATGTTCATAAAAAATTGAATCACAATATATTATTTAAAAATAAACATTAATGAAAGTAATATTTTATTAAATTAAATTGTATTGTATTGTATTAAATTAAATTGTATTGTATTAAATAAAATTTTTATTTAATAAAAAAAAAAGTGTATCTGATTTCATTGGTTCAGTAAACTACAACTTACATACCTTAAGTTGTAGTTTACTGAACTAAACGAAACAACTTATACCTATTTCACATATTTTTGAAAATATGTGAAATAGGTATTTGTAGAGTAATTTATTTTTAAGTGTTATTTCATTACATTTCTAGTTTTTGTGACTCAGAAATAAATTGCCAAATCTATAGGGTGGGATGTGTTTTGAATTTGTTGCTAGGAATATGAACGTCCCTTCCTTTCTATCCCTCCACACGCAAAAAACTTGAATATTGAAAAGACCGATCAAAAAATGAATGGTTCATTAAAGTGAAGGACTTTACCCACCCACTACACTGGATCTTGAGTGAGTTATTTGTAACAAAATTTAAGAACAAATAAATTCATTAAATATGTTTTAATTTTGGATTCTTTGTATTGATGATTATTAAAATCTGTAAAACCTTCAGTATCTGAATGAATTAGATTGTTGAGCATTAATTTTATTGGAATCCCTTTTTTCTTATAGATTGATCATCGATTGTCTCCCAGACTTTTCCTTTGGTGTTAGATCATAATTCACTAATATTTTTCTTTCTAATGCAGCTGGAAAACACTTAGACATGGACGTTTTGGATGCCTTAAGGCAAGCGCTGCACAGACGTTACTCACTTTGCATTACCCAGGGGGCGCGTGTAACTTGAAGATACGGACGCGGAGTAACAATGCCCCTGCAACGCTCTACGATCCTATTAGGACCGGGACCTACGTCTTAAAGTGGATTCCGAACCACTACAAACACCCATGGGCAAAAGCGGGATTTGAACCCGATACCTGTGGTACCGAACGTCAGAGCGCTAGCCATTCGGCCACCAGGCCCCTAATTCACTAATATACGATGATTTAATTTTTTCCCGTATAGTTCTCCTAAAAGGGTGAAGAGGAATAGGACACTGTCCAGGAACCTCTTCTGTTCCTTTTTTGCCAGAAGATCTGCCCTTTCGTTACCATCAATTCTAACATGTGATGGAATCCACTGGAAAGTGACGTATTTACCATTTTTATTAAAGAATTTGATATCTTGTTTTATTAATCTCTTAATATTATTCACCTATTTCAATTCATAAACAACTTTCATGAAATTTCTTGACAAAAAAAAAAAAATAAACTTTCATCAAATTTCATTTTTTTTTAAAAGAGGGATAGGGCCTCTTACATTACTGTAATTTACTGCATGAATTTAAAGATAAAAAAAATTACAAGAATTTATTATGTTAATTGAAATAAAGACAATGAGTATTATAAACCTATATTTACGTTGTAAAGAAATAGGCAACATTTTCTTTTTAAAAATGAGAAAATATTTCAGTTTCTGATACTAAATTTAGAGATAAACTATCTATAAAACATGATGGAAATATTTGAATTTGGAATCAGTTATTTTTAATTTAATGGTTGAGAAGTTAGAATTAGATTTAGGGTACTTATCTGGTATATAAATGTGAAATTTTTACTTGGGTAAGTTAGAGAATAACTCTTTAGAAGTACGGAATTTCAAGAAAAACAAGTTTGATCGTGTGACATCATTACAAATCGAAAGTTCTTAAAATCTTGTTATGTCATACCGGAACGTAGGAAATGGCAGTTTTTGGCAATCATGAGAATCAAATCAAGCGGCCAATCACCACGCATGGCTACGTTCACACCTCGCAAGCTGTACGACCTGCACGAGGTTTACTTTATTTAATTTCGGTTTTTATTTTGAACTTCGATTGGCTGAGCGATTGAAGCGGAAAAACGTGTTCATGCTGTCGCCATTTTTTGCCACCGATCTTCTGGATAGCATTTCAACATTTATTTAAAAATTACTTTGTTAAATGGTTAAAACTATAAAGAAAGCAAAATTAAAATTTATTTCAATTTAATAATTCTGAATAAGTATCATACGATTGAACAAGAATTATAAATTAGTATCTTATGATTCAAATAAAGATTCAGAATTCTATTCTGAATTAGTGATATATGATTGATTACAAATTTAGAATTTCTCTTCTGAATTAGTATTCTATGATTGAACAAAAATTCAGAATTGCTACTCGGAATTAGTAACATAGATGTATGAGAACTCAGAATTCAGATAGGATGAGAATTCAGTATTGGTGTTTCTTTAGTTCAGTAATAATTCAGAATTGTTGTTTCTTTAAGTTCAGTAGTAATTCAGAATTATTGTTTTTTTAGTATAGTAATAATTCAACATTCTTTCTGAATTAATAGTTTGTGATTGAATAAGAATTTATAATTATCCTAAATAAAGTAAAAAATAAGCAACTAAATTTTCTATTGTGAATTCTAAGAAAGTAACGTATTATCTGATTTAGCATCAAATAAGAATTTAGAATTGCTATTTTCAACTGTTAGAATTCAAAACTGGACAAATAAAAATGATTTTGTTTTTATTCTCATATCAACAATAAATAGAATTAATTACTTTAAAATGGCAAAAGAAATAATTATGTTGGATTAATATTTCCATTGAAATGAAATGTGTTGGTAATAAAGAATATTCTAAAACTAATAGAAAAATTTTGCTGCTACTTATGATTGATGTACAAAAGTACCTTTTATGAAAAATAATTTTTTAAGAATATCGATAAAATAAAGTGACCAATGCAAACAAAAAGTAACAAGGCATGTTAAAAATTCAAAATTGAGTAACTGAAGCAAAGAGTTTTTATAATTTTTATAAAAACGAAAGATATATTTATTAACAGCTAAAAGAATAATATATAATTGAAGAAATGAAATTGGAATAAATATAAAATAAATAAATTTTAAACAAAAATGTACAATATCTATATATCGCTATTTATTGATCTATTACTACAACTGTTATAAGATTATTCTCGTTAACACACTTAAAGTAAACTTCTTTTAAATGAGAAGTTCTTCGATTTTAGAAATATGAGTGAACAAAAATGGCGGCAGGTGATGACTTAGTGGTGACTGCAGCTTTTACACACTTGTAACTGTGTTTCGAGTTCCATTTTTTGCTCAAATGAAATAAAGTGGCAGTTTTTTCCAGTCTAATCTTTTTTATGATGAAATCAGCAAATTTACAGATATAAATTTTTTCCCTCCTTTATTGTAAAAATGATTGGATAGTATAAAATGACTTTAAAAGTGCCTGGTGGTTATTTAGGTTATTAATGCTCAATTTACCTAAATTGATTTAAACTCTTCCAGCCAATTCCGATTCGTAATTTTTTCTGCATTCCAAATTATATAATTTGCAGTGACTCAGTAAAAAAAATCAAGCAGGAAAATTATGGGCCTTCCTTTAAGTAATGTAAAGGGAAATATTTGTTATTGATTAAATAAATATCTATCTTCTTATTATGGCCTGAAGTAATGGATATATTGATTCAATACTACTATAAAATAATAAATTTTGAAGGTAAATATGCTATATAAGTACGTTTTTCACGCAAAAGACTAAATTCAGAAATTTTAAGATGTCTACTTAAATATGATAGCAATTTATCATAAATATTAAATGCTTCTGACGCCTTAACACAATTTTTAGTTAAAAAATTTGAATTTAAATTTTAAAATTTTATGAATATTTCAAAACTGTTTCAATTTTATTTTTACATTCTTTCAAAGCAAATTTATTAAAACCTATATGCAATCTCATATTTTAGATTATATGGCAAAACTTTTTCTTTAAATTGATTTGTCTCTTTTTTTCGATTTGTATTAATGTGTTCGTAACGAAAAACAAGTTTTTAAAATGTGTAATTCGAAATGGCTGCAATTTTGCTATGTTCTTTTATGTGCAAAACTGTGTGTATAACTAAATGAACCTTAAATAAGTTTACTTTATTTTAAGTTGTATTTGAACTTGGATATATAATTCAAAAAGTTGGTTTTTAATGTTATGAATTGAATTTTAAACCATGATGGTTCATTTTGTAGTAATAATAACATGCATATTTTTCATTTACTTTTAAATATTTCTAATTTCTCATAACTTATGTAAAAATTATAATAAATGACTTATTTATATATTTTTTTTATCCAAATAGCAGATTTAAAACCAAACAATTTAAATCAAAAATTAAAAATGACTCTGAAAATGGCCAGCGCCCTTAAATTTATTATTTTCCCTTATTTTCCCGTAGTATTTCGTTCTTATAACAAAGCCCACCAACCCAAGTTGTTGATATACTGAGGGATGGCACTTTAGAGTATCAATAATATCTTCTGAATTAATGACAGTAGAAGGACAAGACTACTGCTTTACATTTACAGGTTTGGCCAGCCAAATTTACATTTTTGCAAATGAAATTCACTCTTTTCAAAATTAGGATTTTATAGATACGTTAATACTTGTACATATGTATGTTTATAAAAATGCATATGCTTATGTACGTCTAAATAAGTATTTCTCTATGAGTAGGAATGTATTGGTATGTGTAAAGACGTATATCTAAATATCCATAAATTGTATATTTTTCAGCATACACGATTATGTAGGCACCCTCAATAAAAAGTGCATATTATTTAACTATGTAATGCAAATTTATTTCTACTCGTCTATATGTGCATACGTGCGCACTTATTCGTGTGTTGATTCATGCGAATAAATGTTTAAATGTGTATGTCTGCATGTATTCCAATGTATCTATGTATATATATATATATATATATATATATGAATGTAAATGTTTGAGCATATATTTAAATATGTAAATGCGTATATATATGGCTGCATGTATATTTATTTTTAAATATGCATGCATATGAGTTTGTGCTTGTGCTTATATATGTATTTGTACATGGGTCTACGTGTTTATTTGCACATTTATGTATGTTTGTGTCATTGTATATGCGTAAATTTGTGCACGTGCATGTGGATATGTTTACTTGTACGCTTATGAACATGTATGCATTTGTACACATTTATATGTTTGTGAACCTGTGGGAGTGTATGTTGATGGGCGTATATATTGTAAAAATGTCAATTTGACTTGCCAAACCTGCATATGGCATAATGGTAAAAAGACCAGAAAATTTCGAACGAGCTGTTCAACTGTCGATGTACACATTTTCACAAAATTGAAATTATGGAGCATGCTGATGCTAAAAAATAACTCATAAATGCATGTTAATTGTGCTACTAATACTTAGCCCCAGGCAATTTATGAAGACTAATGAGGATAACAGGTTCTAGAATTTCAGAGATTAAAATCAGATACTATTAGATTAAGATAATTTTCACAAGACTTTTATCCTAATTGATTTCTTACAACATTAGTTCGCTTTCTTTTGGAATTTATTTATTTATAATGTGCATTTCAAAAAAGAATATTGAAGAAACTACATTTTAAAATTATTTTATTTACTAAACATTTTGGAAGGGACTTCGTTGATAATAGAATAAAAAAGCTTATTTGTATAATAACTTGTAATATATTTACAAATTGAGATTTTTTTCAATGTTGTGATATTTTTCTTCCGTATTTCAATTCGTTATTGTTTTCCAGATAATAAAATTACTTTAGGTATAAATTGACTTTTGAAAAATTTCAAGAATTATAACTAAAATTTTATTTATAATTAAATCGAAAAAAATAGATTTAGAATGTTTTAAAATAGCTTAAATATTTTACAAAAGACTTTAGTTTTCTTTTTTAAAACTGCATATCTATAAATAGCATTTAATAGCCCAGATGCATAAATAACATTTATTAGTATTAGTAAACACATTATGATAAACATTTTCACGGAGAAAAGCAGTTTAGAAAATATTTTATCGATCAAATACTGAATCAAGGAAGATTAGCTTAATTTCAATGAAAAATCAAGTAGATCAACTATCATCTAAGAAAACCATTTTCAACTATATTTTAACTACCCAAGCCAAATATGATGAATTTTCATAAACAACTCTTATGATTATAGGATTGTTGTTCATTTAAGATGTAATTGGCGGATAGAAAACCGTTATTATATTAACACGAAAATAAAGAAAATACTATTGTAGCATTTTTCCCACGAGAAGAGATATTACATTTTTGTTCCCAGTGTATTCTTAAATGCATAATACTTATCACTCAAATCTTATAGCAGATAAACAATGTTGTGGGTAGTTACATTACAAGCAATTAGTGTTTTGTACTAACGAGAACAACCTGTCAGATATATACCTGTCTGAATATCTATTATCGAATATCTATTAGCGATTGTCTATGCCACCTTCACAGGTCGAAATAATTATAGATGAGATATGGACTACGTGATGAGTTGTCATATCAGGATTGGGGATAGACCAAGGGCTGAGGAAGTGTCGACTCTAATGAGAAGTGAGGGAAGCTGACCCCTCCCCTTTTGGACAAATGTTTTCAAAGAGAAGTTTTTGAATAAGGAAAAGAAATTTCTGCAACGAGTCGACAAGAAATATTGTTTTTCTCTTTTTCTGAAAGTGACTAAACATATATACATATATATATATAGTGCTTGTAAGTAAAAATTAAAATGCTCCCATGAACCTAAAAGTGGCCCTCTTTTTAGGCCGTTATAGGCCCAGACGATACATAATATTATAACTTATAATTTTTTAAAATTGAAAATTGAAATTTTTTAAAACTTATTTAATGGAAATTATTGCTATAGTTACTTATATAGATTAATTATATGTCACATTTATATCGAAGAAATATTAATAGATTAGAAATCTTTAAACGTTAATTAAAATTTTGACATAATCAAGCATACCTTCCCGTTTTTATAATTACATTTTGTCTATAATAAATGAAAAAGGAGTTTATACAATAATATTTTGTATAGCAATGCAGTATACTACAAAACTATCTTAACAATTATGAATATGTACATTAATTCGTGTATTTAAATAATTTATTGGAATTTACAGAATAAAGCTAGGGATTCTTTATATTAAGAATTATTTTAATTAAGAAAATTTTTTATTCATTAACTATAAAAATAAGTTTAACTGGTTAGTAAGATAATAAGAGAAGTCTCATGAGCCTGATAAATTCACAATTTAATTTAATAATTTAATGAAATTATTCATAATGCTTTTTTAAATAATGAAATTTAATAAATATTAATTATATTTAATATTTCTTTTTATTCCGCAAAAATATAAATGATAATAGTGATAATATTATAATTCTAATATTTTTAATAAATACTTTCATTAAAAAATAAATAACTTAAAGCAATTTTAGAATTTAAATCCATTTTCATGCAACAGGAAGTAAAAAAAACCTACTAAATAACATCCAGCTTTTCAAAAAGGAACTGAAATGAAGTGACGGTTTTATGGCGTTATGGTCAGATAGATTTTTATATCTGTAAACATGAAGAAATCAAAAACGGCCTCTTTCCACGTTTTTATTTCCTTGGAATGTTCTATTTCCTTTCATTTCGATTTCCATCTTTTTTTCTTTTCATTTCATTTCTTTTTTTTTCAACACGGGATTTTTTTATTTTCTTGTTTACGTTCTTTTTTAGCAGACGATTTTCTTCCGCTGTGGAGACGTCACGGCACGGGATATAAAATTCAACAGAGAGAAAAAAAAAAGATTCGAAAATTGAATATGTTTTCACCAGTTCGTCTAGATTTTATGATCGATTTGCCAAATCCCGTTCGGTTGCCTATTTCAACGAGTATTCTTTTAGCATTCTTCTTCATATTTAGAATGCTTGGATAGCAGACGGTAGCAAAGAATGTGGAGCATCCATTTTTTTCTTCTTTTTCTTCTTCTTTTTATTTTTATTAGAAAAAAAAATCAGGCAATTCGCTCGCTATATTACAGGCCATAAAAAAGGATTTAGAGGGAAGGGAGTTATGAAAAATTATTTTTACCTTTCTGGTATTTTTTTTTTATTTTGCAGTTTTTTCCGATTGGATTTTGTGGATGAATTTTAGAAAATAATTTGTGGTAATAATTTTGATTTTTTAAACTTTTTTTCGGAATTAAGAGAGATATAGTTTAATAATTTTACATTCAGAAAAAATTTGTTATTATTAAAAACATCTTAAAAATATTTTTATACATTTATATTTATATTTATATAGATTTATATTTATATTTTTGTATATTTATATTTATATTTTTATATATTTATATTTTTATTTTTATATATTTATATTTTTATAAATTTATATTTTTATTTTTATATATTTATATTTATATTTTTTTATTTTATATTTTGTTTATTTTATATTATTTGTTCTTATTATTTATTTTATTATATTGTTCTTATGTTTTTCCGATTGGATTTCGTGGATGAATTTTAGAAAATTTATTTTTTCAGAAAAAAAATTGTTATTATTAAAAATATCTTAAAAATATTTTAATTTCAATAAAGTTTGTTTCAAATACAAGAAACCTTATAGATTCATGGAAGGAGGGAAAAGGAGAGGGGCAGCTTCGGTTGTGATGGAGCACCCGTAGGTAGAAGTCTGAGTTGGATCCGTGTTGATGAAGAAGGAGGACAGTACCTTCCCGGAGAACATTTCTAGAGGGAACTACACCGCATTTGCGTATAGTATGGGAGAAAATCTGGAAAACTCATACTGGGAAGGCCTAAGGGCCTGAATGGCCGAGTGGCTAGCACTCTGGCGCTCGGTGCCACAGATTTTGGATTCGAGTCCCGGCGGTGCCTGGTATGTTTGTTGTAGTTCGGGAAGGTTTAAAGGGTTAATCTCCTTTAAACTGTAGGTCCCGGTCTCATATGACTGTAGAGCGTCACAGAGCCCAGTCAGACTTCAACGAGCATTCTTTTTCATATTTAGAATGCTTGAATAGCAGACGGTAGCAAAGAATGTGGAGCATCCATTTTTTTTCTTCTTTTTCTTCTTCTTTTTATTTTTATTAGAAAAAAAAATCAGGCAATTCGCTCGCTATATTACAGGCCATAAAAAAGGATTTAGAGGGAAGGGAGTTATGAAAAATTATTTTTACCTTTCTGGTATTTTTTTTTATTTTGCAGTTTTTTCCGATTGGATTTCGTGGATGAATTTTAGGAAATAATTTGTGGTTTGACTTTTTTCAGAATTAAAAGAGTTGTTCAAAATATAATTTAAAAATTTTAGGAATGTATTTTTTCAGAAAAAAAATTTGTTATTATTAAAAATATCTTAAAAATATTTTAATTTCAATAAAGTTTGTTTCTTATGTTTGTTTGTTTCAAATATAAGAAACCTTATGGTTTCACGGAAGGAGGGAAAGCGGAGGGGGCCCCCGTAGGTAGAAGTCTGACTTTGCTCCGTGTTGTTGAAGATGGAGAGCAGTACCTTCCGGGAGAACGTTTTTAGAGGGAACTACTCTGCATTTGGGTATCGTAAGGGAGAAAATCCGGAAAACTCATACTAGGTAGGGCTGAGGGCCTGAATAACCGAGTAGCTAGCACTCTGGCGTACAGTGCCACATATTTTGGGTTCGAGTCCCGGCGGTGCCTTGTATGTTTGTTGTGGTTCGGAATCCCCTTTAAGCTGTAGGTCCCGGTCTCATATGACTGTAGAGCGTCACAGAGCCCAGTCAGACTTCAACGAGTATTCTTGTAGCATTCTTCTTCATATTTAGAATGCTTGGATAGCAGACGGTAGCAAAGAATGTGGAGCATCCATTTTTTTTCTTCTTTTTCTTCTTCTTTTTATTTTTATTAGAAAAAAAAATCAGGCAATTCGCTCGCTATATTACAGGCCATAAAAAAGGATTTAGAGGGAAGGAAGTTAAGAAAAATTATTTTTTACCTTTCTGGTATTTTTATTTATTTTGCAGTTTTTTCCGATTGGATTTCGTGGATGAATTTTAGGAAATAATTTGTGGTTTGACTTTTTTTCGGAATTAAAAGGTTTGTACAACATATAGTTTAAGAAATAAAGAAAAATAAAGATTACGTATTTTTTTTTTAGGAAAAAAATTAGTTTTTATTAAAAATCTCTTAAAAATATTTTAATTTCAATAAAATTTGTTTCTTTCGCACTTGGTCAATTTCATCATCTAGACCCAATACAAGAACCCTTATGGTTTCATGGAAGGTGGGAAAGGTGCGGGGGGGCAGTTTCTATTGTGATGGAGCTCCCGTAGGTAGAAATCTGACTTAGCTGCGTGTTGTTCAAGAAGGAGGTCAGTGCCTTCTGGGAGGACTTTTATGGGAAACTACCCCGCATTTGCGTATCATGTGGGAGAAAACCCTGAAAACTCCCTCCAGATAGTCTGAATCAAGATGTATATTTGCAAGATGCAAGATGTTGACAGTTTTACAGATTTTCCCGAAATTTTCAATAAAAGAAAATTTTCTATATGCACGCATGCTCTTAAAGATGTTTCTTAAATTATAAATTCGTGAGAAAAAGTATTGATCCAACGTTGAACAACCTTTTTATTTATAAATTACAGGTAAATTTGACATCTTTAACGGATGATCCAGTAATAAGAAAATATAACATGGCAATTTAGAAAAATGAACAATTTCGAACAATTTTTCGAACAATGAAAAATTTTTGTGGTGACCAAAATACTTTTTCATGCGCCCAAACATTTTAGATTCCGTAATTATTCCAACTTACAAATTCCACAAAAAGTGAAAGACTTTTTATGTGTTTGTCCCAATAGGCAGAAAATTAAAAGAGTGTTCAAATTCCTTCGATACGAATATTATATTAAAAAAAGAGGAAAATTAATTATCGGAAAAAATAAACAAATTAAATTTGTTTTTAATATAAAGTTATTCCTTTGGGTCATATAGCTTAATCTTTTGGGATTTTTTTTGGACGTTATACTCACACATAAGAGTATAACGTTGCTACTGTATGATCCTTGTGGCCTTTACAAAAATTGCATGGGAAGAAAATAAGGAAGAGTATAAGTTAATAATTAAATCCCATTAATATCCTAGTGACCAATGGGAACTTCCATTTCAAAAACTTTTATTTAAAATAGGCTCACATTTGCCGCATGGTTTTAATTATGTGCCTTTTGAAATTTACATAAATTACGTTATGCTAAAATTAACGATTTGCCAATAACAAATAACGTACTTTAAATTTCACTTTAAGTTGTCTGGCTTTTAGAATGTAAACAGATTATTGTTACAATGTTCTCAAAATAGCGAGATGAAAGTAAATCTAATTATCACTTACATGTGAAGTGCATAATGTGAAGTAATATATGGGACTATATATATAGAACTATGCATACGGAACTACATATATTTACAATGGAACCATACATATAGTTACAATGGAGTTATATATATTTACAATGAAACTATATATATTCACATATATATAATTCCATTGATGAAAAATATGTGTGCACAGGACCAACTGAAATTCGTAATGATTTTATTGGTTTATTATTATTATTTGTAAGCTTAGACTGCTCAGGAAGTTGAGTTCAAATTAACTTCGTTGAAATACTAAGAAATCAGACTGTCAAAGGCTTAAGGCAGAAAGGAAAGGCTTACCTTCTTGCACGGTAGAGGCAACCGTGAGCACGTCGTCCCTTATCCACGAAGTCACTGTGACGTAGTCCTTTACGAAGCTCGGTACATGGCACGTGAGCACGGCCGTATTTCCTCGGATAACGTACTCATCGTACACCTGCACCTCGTAGTACTGCTTCACCACTGCAAAGGAACACATAGCATGTTTTAAAACAAAAAAGTCATTGCCAGCTTTGCATTTATAATAAAATAAAAAATCTTAACGATTGGCATTATATTTAGAAGTTATGCATTATATTTAGTTTATATTTGTTTATTATTATTATTGCTTCCTTCTATATATATAAATATAAACATATTAAGTGGTATTTTTAAAACTACGACAGTAAGGCTATATTGAAACTATTTCTTAATAAGCCTTATCATATATTTAGTAAGCTCGTTTTTATGTTATGTTATGGCTACCATGACTTTTATTATAAAAGTACCTTATTATTAAATTCCTTCTATTAGCTTTTTTACTCCTTATTTATATCTTGATTCCATGCCTTTTTTTTACTCTAGTACACATCGATATAGGATATCCAGCTCAATTTGTCTAATTTTTCAATTCCTACTATTAGTTCACACTCTCCCTATATATATCTTGTTCAAATTTTCAATCGTTGATAAAACACATTTTATTCATCCACTCAAGTTCAAATACATTTTTTTTAACTTGTAGTGGATGACACTGGATGTTAATACAGTTTTTTCAAATATTAATTTATTAATTGTAGTTTTTTTTAGATTTAAGTTGCATGCATCTACCAATAGAGGGCACCAGATAAACTTAAAAAAAAATGAATGAAAATTATTTATAAAAGACTTCTTGCAATATAGTGAAAAAAAAAAAGAAGGAATTGACTTAAAATTTTTTTTTTATATTACTTGTTTTACCTTAAGTACATACATAATTTTAATAATAAAATATTTCAATATAATGTATATCCTACTAGTCATTTGTAACACAGATCAACGAAAAAGATTTTTTTCATGATTTAAGATGCTTCACATGTTTATTGTACTGATCATTAAAAATATTAAATCATTTTATCATATGATCATTTATCATATCATCATCATTTTATCTACATACTCCATTCATTTTTGACTTACATAATATTGAAAATATACAGTGCAGTTAAGTGAAAAATCTTTATGAAGAAAAGTAAAAATGTATTTACAATTCCCTTTTTTCAATGTTATCTTGGAAACGTACTATACTCTTCCTTCTAATTATCCAAAGGTTTGTATTCTCTAAATCATTTGTCGGTAAAAGCTCGAGAATATTTATTTATTTTATATTATGTTAATGGAATCAAACGAAAACACACACAAACACACAGAAAAAAATCTCGAGGAGAAGAGAATGACATAGAAAATCTAGCAACTCACAGTAGCGCCATCTAGATAATAGAGAGTTTTTGCATACCGTACGTTAGTTACCGTAGGACGTCCGTTAGCTTTTTCTCCCTAGCGCGCATGCTCATAGGAAACAAAATTTCCTATGAGCATGCGCGCTAGAGAGAAAAAGCTACGGTATGCAAAAATGCAAAAACTCTAATATCTGCTTACTTGATCAGGTTATTTATAAAATACTTTGGATAGTAAAGTATCATTTGTCATAAGAATCTTTGATTTACACAAGCGGTTTGGAAACTTGATGTTCTCATAAAAAATTTTCACTTACTGAAAATATATTCAATATATATATATATATTTATCACACCTTTATTCTATACGTTTATAGAATAAAGGTGCTTTCTGTCAGAAATGATATTTTATTGTCCCTGTGATATTTTATTGGGAATTTTTAAGTTCATCATGTAAAAATCATAAAGGATATCCCAGATTATGAAAAAATAATTTCTTTATTGAACAGCATAATTTCTGTTTATTATACATTGGTAAGCATTAAATAAATGCCTCAGTGAATTTTTAAAAAAAATTCTGCCTTTTTAAAAATATAATTTTTAATGTAATAATTTACATGTTTATATGTTCTTACAATTAAATCTGATATATAAAATACAACTTAATGAAGCATTATTTTTTTAATAAATAATATATTGCCAGAGCAAGATATAAATATATGTACTTTATTTATATAGTACGGCAATAAGGATAAGGATAATAATATAATAGGGTAATAATATATTTTAAATTATTATTTGCATTAAAAACTAAATAAGTTTAGAAAGCAGATGTTTAAAAAAAAGCAAGCAATTATTTTGTAATATCTAATGAAAATACTTTTTTTTTCACAATTTAAGACCCATTAAATTGCATTTTTAGCTGTTTAAAATAATTTAAACATAATATTATAGAACATTAATATCATTTGACTGTCTACATTTTATTAAATTACTAGTTAAACGAGAAAATTAAATATTATATGTTATATATATATTCTAACAAAATTTTTTTAATATGATAAAGGGAATTATCAGTTGTATATTTTCTTTTTTTCCAGTCCTCTTTAAATTGACTTGTAATATATATTTAAAATGCATTTAATTTTTAAAATTTCAACACCTTTCCCAACTTGAATATATGGTTAATGTTATGTTGAATATAAGATTAAATTTTGCCCCTCTTCAAAGCACAAGACAATGAAAGAAAATGAAACTTAATGTATATCTTACAATTAAAATTTTAAAATGCATTTACAATTTCTTTGTTGTGTTTAGATCAGTTTAAGTTCAAAATAACACAGGATTTCCTACTTATATTATACTTCTTTTAAATTCTGTATTTTAAGATAAATTTTAGTAAAATTTTGTCTACCCTATCAACGTTTAACACAAAAATATATTCAAGCATTCATAATTTCCTTTGTACACAAAATATACATCACAATAAACTAGCAAACAACCTATAGTCCAAGATAAATATTAGAATAAAAGAAAACAGCATTGACACTTTTTTGTTTTGTTTTTGTTACACAAAAGTTTTTTAACATTTCACCAAAAAAAAAAAAAATCTTTAAATGTAAAAATTCTCCATCCGTATAAAAATGTTTAGGTCATTTCATTGTCAATAGCATTTAGAAAAAAATTAAAATTTTAACAAAAATACCTTGATTATTCTCAAATATCATCTTGCCGTTTTCAAGATGTAGTAAATCATATTTTGTGTAAAAACGACTAAAGTGTTCAAAATAAAAATATTATTCCTTTTTGGTAGGACATTTCTATTATAATTAGTATAAGTTTTTTTCTCATGGCCTGCAGTAAGAAGGAATACGATTTCCTTTTCAAAAACAAGATTTCCGAAAAAAAAATTACATGAGGTTGTCAAAAAACAACTTTTCCAACCCAATTAGATATTTAAAATGAAAACATCTTATAACTCAGTAGGTATGGTTACTGAACTGAACGTCATTACGAGAATCTTTATATCCAAATACTTTATACACTAACAGAATACCCAACAACATTTCTACCACACAACTGTTGCAGATCCCAGTGCATGGAAAGAAAATGTACCATCCTCTGACACTCTAAAGTGAGATATTAAACACATCCCAAAGGGAAGAAAAGAGGAAGAGAAACAAACAGTGGTGGCCGAACCTCCCCACCCCCACCCCCCTCTCTGGGATGGGATCAGTGTCCGGGCGGTGAATGTGTCTATCGTGAATAAGTGAAATCTTGTGAATCGGGTCTGGGAATGACCTTCACTCAACCCTGCCGCTAGAGTAAAGATAAAAATAGAAACTCCGTACGACGGTCGCAGCAACATCGATTTTCTAAGTTCCCTTTCTGGGGGTTTTCTCCAAATAGTGTGGTAAGTGAAACAGTTTGGTGCCAATAAGTGAAAGAAAAACCTATGCAAGGCAACAGATTATTAGGTCTTCTTTTTTCCTTGTCAACATATATATTTCTGTCTGTGTTTGGTTAGCATGTATGGTTATTTTCAATTTTGAATGTGATGAAGAACAAAATAATTTAAGCTAAGAAGAAGACAATTTAGAAATAATAGAAAAATGTTATTATTCTTACTATAAGAAACAAATTAACAGGTCTCACTTCTTTTACACCAAAAGACTATGTTATTTGTTGTTGTTTGTTAAAACTAGTAATGTTGTATTCATTAGTTGTTATTTGTTAAAAGAAGATGATGAAGAACAAAATAATTCTGTCTTAGAAGTAATAGAAAATGTTATTTTTCTTATTATAAGAAACAAATTAACAAGTTCCATTACACTTATACCAACAGTCTTTGTTATCTATTGTTGTTTGTTAAAAGTTGTAATGTTGTATTTATTACTTGTTGTTTGCTAAAAGTTGGAACGTTATATTTATTAGTTGTTGTTTGTTAAAAGTTGTAATGTTATATTTATTAGTTTTCTCCAAATAGTGTGATAAGGGAAACAGTTTGGTGCTAATAAGTGAAAGAAAAACCTATGCAAGGAACAGATTATTAGGTCTTCTTTTTTCCTTGTCAACATATATATTTCTGTCTGTGTTTGGTTAGCATGTATGGTATTTAAAATTTTGAATGCGATGAAGAACAAAATAATTCTGTCTTAGATGTAATAGAAAAATGTTATTATTCTTACTATAAGAAACGTATTCCCAGCAGGTCCCAATTCTTTTGGTATGAAACCAAAAGAAATGGGACCTGTTAATATGTTTCTTATGGTAAGAATATTTATAATATGTTTCTCAGGGTGAGTTTCTGTTATTTGTTAAAAGTTGTAATATTGTATTTATTAGTTGTTTGTTAAAAGTTATAATATTGTATTTATTAGTTGTTGTTTGTTAAAAATTTTAGCGTTGTATTTATTAGTTGTTATTTGTTAAAACCTGTAACGTTGTATTTATTAGATGTTGTTTGTTAAAAATTGTAATGTTATATCTATTAGTTTTCTCCAAATAGCGTGATAAGAGAAATAGTTTGTTGCCAATAAATGAAAGAAAAACTTATTCAAGGAACAGATTAATAGATCTACTTTTTCCATGCCACCATACATATCTTTGTCTGTGTTTTGTTAATATGTATGGTTATTTAAAAATTTGAATGTAATGAAGAACAAAATAATTCTGTCTTAGAAGTGTTATTATTCTTATTAAAAGAAATAAATTAACAGGTCCAATTTCTTTTGTACCAAAAGTCACTGTTATTTGTTGTTGTTTGTGAAAAGTAGTATTTATTAGATTTAAAATACTACTTTTACTAATTAAAATACTAGATACTAGTATTTATTAGTTGTTGTTTGTTGAAAATTGCAATGTTGTATTTATCAATTGTTTTTTGCTAAAAGTTGTAATGTTGTACTTATTAATTATTATTGGTTTGTTAAAAGTCACTGCAATTCGTTGTATTTCTTTTTTTTTTTTTTTTTTTGCGATGTTGTCATTTCTTGTTGTCTCTGTTGTTTAATGCTGTGTTATCTTAGTCATTTGTTGGTAAAATTTTAAAACTATATTCCTACCCTATACTAAGCCCAGATGTCCCTGAAAGCCAACTAATCAGAAACCTATGTGTGCAGTAGATTAGACTTCTGATTGATTGTAATTCTGCAACGTGCTATCTTAGTTTCTGGTAGGAGCCTAGCTTAAAAAATTCTTCATTGTTAATTGTTCTTTCTTCAAGAAATAAATTATCCAGAATGATTTCTTTCAAAAATATTTGAGTAAAAATATTTTGAAAACTTCTATATTTTAATTTTAAACTTTTAAAGTTCTTATGTTTTTAACTTCAAATGAAAAAAATATTTAAAATGTACAGTATTTTAAGGATTGGTAACGTTTCTTGAAAACTTTTGGATTAATTTTTTTTTCTTAGAGAAACCTTGTTAGTATGTACTGTATTTAAATTTCAAAAGTGATGAACAAAAAAAAAAGAGTCTCATCTTAGAAATGATAGAAAAATGTTATTATTCTTAATATAAGAAACAAATTAACAGATCCAATTTCTTTTATACCAAAATTCTCTGTTATTTGTTGTTGTTTGTTAAAAGTAGTTATGTTGTATTCATTACTTGTTGTTTGTTAAAAATATGTAATGTTGTATTTATTAGTTGTTGTTTGTTAAAAAATGTAATTTGTATTTATTAGTCGTCGTTCGTTAAAAGTTGTAATGTTGTATTTATTAGTTGTTGCTTGTTAAAAATTTTGATTTTGTATTTATTAATTATTGCTGGTTTGTTAAAAGTCACTGCAATTCTTTGTATTTCTTATTTTTTTTGCGATGTTGTTGTCTATTTTTTATTGTCTCTGTTATTTAATGTTGTAATATGAAGTTATCTTAGTCATTTGTTGGTAAAATTTCAATGCCCTATTCCTACCAAAACTAAGATCGGATGCCCCTCAAAGCCAACTAATCAGAAACCTATGTGTGCAAGAGATCAGACTTCTGATTGATTGTAATTCTGCGATGTGCTATCTTAGTTTCTGGTAGAAGTCTATCTTAAAAAAATGACAAAATTTGATTCAAATGAAGAAATGGACAATGATATTGCCCGCTGTGTAAAGAAATAAATTATCTAGAATATTTTATTTAAAAAAAATTTGAATAAAAATCTTTCGAAAACTTCTATATTTTGAATTTAGACTTCTATGTTCAAAAGAAAAAATATTTACAGCATTTATTTAATGGTAACATTTCATGAAAACTTTTGGTTGAATTATTTTCTCTTAGAGAAACCTCGTTTATGAAATAATAACGGTACTTACGTATTAACGGTACCTTGGCGACAGACTTGGCGGTTTTTAAGTGTCGCCAATCTTTATTATTTGGAATAAAAATAGGTACTTACGTATTAACGGTACCTTGGCGACAGTTGCGCCAATAAAGAGCACACGCGCCAACCGCAGCTACAGATTTGGCGGTTTTTAAGTGGCACCAATCTATTCTATTGGTTTGGTAACCTTAGTAGCTGTTAGATTGGCGACACTTAAAAACCGCCAAGGTACCGTTAATACGTATGTACCTAAAAATATTTTGAAAGCGTTTTGATTTTAAATGAAGTGTTTCATATATATTTTATTATTTGGAACAAAAATTTTAAGTGTAGATTGGCGCCAAATCTGTAGTTGCGGTTGGCGCGTGTGCTCTTTATTGGCGCAACTGTCGCCAAGGTACCGTTAATACGTAAGTACCATAATAACTTTAGAACTCAAGATTTTTTATTAATCTTATAGCTACGAAGCAGTAATCAAATATATTTATATTATTTGAGTATAAATTGCAGAGAAAAAAAAATCCGATAAATATTGTTCATATTTGGATGCTGTGTGTATGAACAAAATGAAAATAAAGTGATGTAGCAGTAGATTGTAAATGATTAAAATTATTTCTCTAATCTTTTTTTTTTACGTCATGCTTACTTTTGATCCATTTCTACATATCGTGAGCAATTGACCAAAGGAAAGAATTTTTCAGTTAGGTATTTGTACATCTTATGATAACAAATCCTCAGCACTGGCATCAGAATACAGAGGCGTGACGATTGTAGACAAAACAACTTTAATTATTATGTCTATTTCCATTTTTAGAGTCAGACAGAGCTAGAAACAATACCAGACAACCCTGACCGAACTGCAGTAGTAGCTCTTTTCATACTTATAACAGGACATGACTGTTTGGATGAACACTTATATCATATAGGTGTATATGACCATTCCTACTGTCGTCTTTGTGGCTTGAAAGAGCCTATATAAATAAAACACCTGCAATGTTGCAAGACACTCCGTGGAACTGACTCCGAGATTACAAGATATTGGCGTGCCAGAGAACTTTTTTGGTGGAGGGGTGACTTCGGTTTTTATTTCTTCTACTTTGTTTTGATGTTTTTTGGGTACTTACGTATTAACGGTACCTTGGCGACAGACTTGGCGGTTTTTAAGTGTCGCCAATCTTTATTATTTGAAATAAAAATATTTTGAAAGCGTTTTGATTTTAAATGAAGTGTTTCATATATATATTTTATTATTTGGAACAAAAATTTTAAGTGTAGATTGGCGCCAAATTTGTAGCCTCGGTTGGCGCGTGCGCTCTTTATTGGCGCAACTGCCGCCAAGGTACCGTTAATATGTAAGTACCGTTTTTTGTACTTTCTTTGTTGTATTTGTTTATATGTATATACTCCCGCCATTGGAAATAAAAAAAATGTCCATTAAGTCTCTTCATGAAACCGTAACTGACTCTGCTAACAAATCCAAATTTGTTCCCTCCTGCACTCTATTAGGCATGTCACCTATTAGTGATACATTTATTTCAAATAACTGAATTTTTAAATACACGCTAAAAATTAAAAACCATACATGGTTTTTTTTTTTTAAAAAATGAAACAATGTATCTCTTTATGTTTGTTACTGAAATGGCCGAATGGCTAGCGCTTTGGCGTTCGGTACCACAGGTATCGGGTTCAAATCCCGGCTTTGCCATGGGTGTTTGTAAATCCACTTTAAAAATAGGACCGTAGAGCATTGTTTCCGTGGCTTACCATCAGGTTGCATGCGCCCCTAGGTAATGCAAAGTGAAATATCGGTGCAGCCCTTATGGCGAAAGATCACGGTCTATTTGCCAGCTGCATTAGAAGAAAAAAAATGTTTGTTACTGAACCTACTACACTCGCTGATAATTTTATAATGGAAAATAACGATTTCATGTCCCAATGTCCTTTTTCTATGATGGAATGTCAAAGATTTTTAAAGGTTGATTGATTTGCAATTATTGTTATCATTGCATTTTGAGGTAATGAAGAACATTGAAGTTCCAACCAGCAGTCTGTTTTCGTTGTGAAATACACTGCCAAAATCCCACCGATTCCATTCACTTTCCAAAGCAGATACTATAGTACATATCATCAGGGGGGCAATGAAATATCATCTTCTTACAGACTAATCAAATGTATATGTTATTTTTCTGATGAACATCGATGGAAATCGTGTTCTACTAATGTATGCCACAAGTAGACCCACAATGGGCGATGAATGGAAAACATTTTTTGGGAGGCTTAGTTTGGGTTTGATTAGTCACTCTACATTCATTGTTTTGCACACTTTAGGTTAATTAGACCGTGACCTACAATTTAATGTAGGTCCGAACCACTAACAACTATCCATATCACCGCCAGAATTCGAACCTAAAGTCTGTGGTACCAAAGACTGGAGCACATTTTTGGAAGGAGTTTCAGGAATAAAACCGGAAAATTTTCACCAGGTAACCTGACTAATGATTCGAGACGCTTTATACTCATGATGATGTAGTGATCATTGGGAGTGACATTGTCACAATCACCATCAAATCTACTTGTTTCTGAAATCAGTAATTGACTGCAATGATTTAACACCTGCGTATTCGATCCTGATGCTTTCTGTAAGCTAGGCGCGCATGTTACCACTTGGTTACGAGTCAAGAATCGGACGTCATTATTGAACAACAACAAGGGGAAAATAGAAAATTTATTTAAGGAACAATTAATTAAATTAGCAATTACTAAAATGTTTTCCTTTAGAATCAAATAAAAATCGAACATTGAAGCAATACAACTGAAATCCTATTGAGTAAATTATTGCCGTAATAAATACTCAATATACATCACTGATTTTTAGATTTGATCATTCATCCGAAAAAGCGGAATCCAGTTACAAGTATCTAGTTCGAACACTTTAGAATGTTCGAATATTTACCACGTTCATTTGTTGCAACTTCCTTCCAACCCTGAACTCAGATTCGGTTATAAGTGGTTCCTAAATGAAGCGGACGAATCTCTGCGTTTTCTAACTGCCCAACTAACTGAGCATAAAGAACTGGAAGAGCAACAGCAAAAAAAAGGCAGAACGAAGATTAATTTTAAGCCTTCTAATTTTCTTTTTCGAAATTCCGAGGGCGCATTAAGTTGATCCCGAGGAACTCGAAGACATGCATTGGCTAATTGTTTTGCAACAAGCTGTCCGTCGGATTCATTAGTTTCTCTGTCCGGGCGAACGTAATGTGCCGGGGCCCTCCTCGTGCCGTATAGCCGGAGGGGGCACTTTGCCGGGCGCCAAGGCAATTATCCGGTTCAGCCAAGCAGAAGTCGATTAATTCCACGAAGGCAATTGGATGGTGTTCACAATTAAGCTCATGGTGAAGAACTCACAGACCCAATGTCTTCGGTATGCAAGGAATTCTTTTATTCGGTGTGTTTTGGATTATCAGAATGTTGCCTTAATCATCGGAATTTTTTTATTCTCTTCCTTCATTTATGCTTTGTTTCAGATCCAAGTCTTGGGTGTTGATATTAAGAGAGATACAGTTTACTCATATGCTTTTCAAAGCTTTTTAGTTGTATTCCATCATAATTATATTAGCTGTTATGTTAGTAGAAAATATTTCTATAAACTTTAAAATAAATTTTTAGTTTACGTTTAATAAAACCTAATAGTGAATGCATTAATTTATAATTGCTTTATATCAAATTAAAACTTTGTATTCCAGGAATAGTCCACAGATGGCAAATAAAGGGAATGCATTCTTTTCCATTACTTCTCGAGAGTAACTGCTCCGAACGTGCGTGGCATATTGGAGAAAACCTGAAATTTTCCACTATCAGCTTGACTGCCGATATGAGGCGTTTATACAGGCTATAAACGCCTCACGCACAATCGCTATCAAATTTCCTCTTTTCTGAAAATATAATGGACGCCTCCAGCATATTCAAACCTGATATCTCGTGTACGTTAACACCAATTAGGTGAAATATTATATTGTGTACAAATGCCAGAAAGTTAGAATATGAGTCCTACTGAATGCTATATATATGCTGCTGCATGAAATATTATATTGAGTACAAATACTAGCAAGTTTAAATATGAGTCCTCATGCATGCCGGCATGAATCACCTGAACTATCGTATTGTGTAAATATACCAGCTGTAAACTAGGCTGTATACGGTAGCATTTGTTGAATGAACTATAAAAACTATAATGCAAAAAAAGTTGCAGCACTTAAGGACAATCATTTGCATGAAATTTGAATTTCTTATAACATAATCTGCGGCTGCAAATTTGCTGCAGAAACTTTTATAATATTTTACGACTGATGAATTTTACTGGTAACTCTATTTTCTGTGTGAAAACAATCTATGGAAAAAGTTGCCTAATATAAAGACTATTTATAATGCGATATATAGTTATCATACATATGAAAACCTTTATATGTATACTCTTGCATAGATCCTCCCTCACTGCCTTCTACCGTATATAGATAATATGCTACCTTATTATTGTTTATTTACACGACAAGAACTTGAGGAAACAAACAGAAAACTGATTAACTTGATGTGTGTTCTCCATTAATGATTTCAAACGTTTAGAGAAAAAATTCAATTCCTATTGTAACATATTACAACAGCCAACGGCCGTACCATGCTGAATATACCGGTTCTCGTTAGATCACCGAAGTTAAGCATCATTGGGCGCGGTCAGTACTTGGGTGGGTGACCACCTGGGAACACCGCGTGCCGTTGGCAAATTTGGGACCTGAATGGCCGAGTGTCTAGCGCTCTGGCGCTCGGTGCCACAGGTTTCGGGTTCGAATCCCGGCGGTGCCATGGATGTTTGTAGTGGTTCGGAATCCACTTTAAGCCGTAGGTCCCGGTCTTCTATGACTGTAAGAGTGTCACGGAGCAAAAGTCAGGCTTCTACCTACGGGTGCTCCATCACAACAGAAGCTGCTTCCTTCCCCTTCAATCATGAGTCCATATGGGCTCGTGGGCTTGGCCAGCCAAGTGGGATAAGAAACAACAACAACAACAAACAACATATTACAAAAGATAACAGAATACTATAAAAAATATAGAAAATATTAAGAAGCATTTGAAAAGCTAAAGACACATCCATGGAAAAAGTTGGATTATTCATCTAATCAACAAAGAAAAATCCGTTAGCTATTTCATTATGTAAATACAAAGACCTTTTAAACTGTATATGCAAAAATTAAAGTACCTATCACTAAAAGACTTCTTATAATGGATCGAAGGATTATGTCAAAGTATTGTAATTCGAAATATTGACATTAAAACCCACAAAATACTTGAAAAAAAAAAAAAAGACTGTAGCGTAAAGAAAAAGTTAAACTGCGAGATAGTGTAGGAAAAACAGTAAATATATTTCCACTTCTTGTGTTGTTGTTGTTGTTTCTTATCCCACTTGGCTGGCCAAGCCCACGAGCCCATGCGTGCTCATGATTGAAGGGGAAGGAAGCAGCTTCTGTTGTGATGGAGCACCCGTAGGTAGAAGCCTGACTTTTGCTCCCTGACACTCTTACAGGCATAGAAGACCGGGACCTACGGCTTAAAGTGGATTCCGAACCACTACAAACATCCATGGCACCGCCGGGATTCGAACCCGAAACCTGTGGCACCGAGCGCCAGAGCGCTAGACACTCGGCCATTCAGGTCCCAAATTTGCCAACGGCACGCAGTGTTCCCAGGTGGTCACCCACCCAAGTACTGACCGCGCCCAATGATGCTTGACTTCGGTGATCTAACGAGAACCGGTATATTCAGCATGGTACGACCGTTGGCTCCACTTCTTGTAGTCTGTTATAAAGCATATTTTGAATTCTTATAGTTCTTTTGATGAATATGAAGATGCCCAAGAAACAATGCGAAAGTAAAACAAAAGTATAAGTCAAGATTCTGCTTCAACTTCACAAATAAAAACTAATCTGTCAAATTTAGCTCAGGCTTGAGACAGAACTGGAATGTTAGATAGAAAAGCAGCAATTCTTATAAACACAGCTTTAGAAGATAGGGGGATAATTACCAAAAACGCTTTTTTTAAAGTAGTTGATCAAAAGAAAAGCAGTGAGTTTTATCTTCTTATTGGCGTGGGTGTCAGCAATTTACAGCATAATAAAAAATTATTATGCAGCAAAAGTGTGGTATAAAAATTACTGTTTGAAGAGCATAATACATCAAACATTGCAAAAAAGTGCATATTTTATCAGAAAAAAACTTTATCTTAAATTTCAGTGGCATTTAATGAACCACAATTTACAATAGCGGTTTCTGATAAAATACTTAAGGCGATATTTTAAATATTTCTGCTGAAATTGGCACAAGCAGTAGAGCGATGCATCTAATTTGTTGCTAAAGCATCAGATGCAGTGGGTGGTAATATAACGTATGTAATGGATTCATTCCTAAAATAGCAACTTTGAATTGCATTACGTAAATTTGAAATCAAAGGTCAATATCTGAAACGTCTTTGAGGCAATTAACCAAAAGATTAAAAAAAGAAAGGGTATGAAAATAATGATCTCAATATGCATCCACCTACACTTTATAAGTTCTGGTTTGTTTTCACACAGATTCGGTTTGATTTGGTTTGTCGCTCTATGGTCATCTTATGCACACGAGGGCTAAACAGGTCGGGACCTGTAGTTTAAAGTGGATTCCAAACCACTACAAATATTAATGCTACAGCCGTTTCACACAGAAGGCAAATGAAGAACTGCATGAAAATTTCTCAATTTCAAAATGTTATGGAGATTTCCATGATAAATTGGCTGACAAAGATTACGCTATAGGAAGCAAAAATTTTCAACTTTTCTGTTATGAAGATGAATTTCTTTTATAGAAAAGAAATGAAAGAATTCTTAATTATAGCAAAGATTATAAAATGAATTTTTATTTTTGTAAAACAAACATTAAGTTAATTTGAATTTTCAGAAGATTGAAATCAATTCTGTGTAAAACATTTTTAGAAAATAAATTCTTTTAATATCCTAAGTTAAATATTTTCACACTTAATCAATAGAAACTCACCAGAATTAAAGTTTTTTTTTGTTGTTATTAAATAAATAAATAAATAAAAAGAAAAGGAACAAAGAAAGATCAAAATGTGTGATCTAGATAATTGAATGCCGCACAATAAATATTCATACAAGAATCTCCACCAATATCTAATATTGCCATCCTCCTCCAGCACTTCAAACAGCAGCCCACTGACCAGCCAGCGAGTTCGTCAGAGGCGATGAATGGGACCCTGGAGATGGTGGGAGTGCATTAACCGGCCGGTCTCAATGAAAGAATGAAGGTATCGATTAAAAGAGAGAAGGGGAAAATAGTACCAGATAAATAACGAGGGAGGAAAAGATTGCTCTGAGCGAAGACGGCCAAAGTAAATTACTCAGCGTCCAAGATTGGGGCCCTGCCCAATTAGGCCCTGTCAGGAATGTGGATTTATTTGTGCCCCCTCCCCTTTCCTTCTGAAGTGTGGAGGATGCCCAATTAGTTTTCTTATTCCCTCACGCTTCGTATGGTCTCTGTTTTGTGAAGGTGCTGCTGTAACTGTGGGGTAAATAACATTTGGAATATTTTTGTTGGATTTAACGATGAACAAAATAATAGACTGTATTCACACTCATGTAATTGAGCTTAAGTTGGAATACATTGTTCAAAAATATTTGATTTTAAGCCATTCAGTTGCTCGAACAGGAAGTAAATGATCGTGCTATTCTGTGGTTAAAGTGCTCACGTTGATCCACTATATGAGACTTCCCAGATCAAATTCCCATGCTTTATCTTCTTATCTGAAATGGGCTCGCATGCCTTGAGGAAGTATAATAATTTGGCAAAGAAATTAACTATTAAGCAAAGGGTTTGCTTTTGCCTTTGTTGCCGTATGAGTATAAATGGTGGCTTATAAAAAGATAGAAATGTAAACTGGTACCAGATTTGGTTCGTCACTCTACGGACATTTTTGTACACACTTTAGGCTAATTTGAACGGGACATACAGTTTAACATGGATTCCGAACCACCAAAAAACATCCATACCATAGCCAGCATTTGAACTAGAAGGCTGTGTTACCAACTACCACAGCGCTAGAGAATTCTGTTACTATGTTATTATTCAATCCAAGAATTATGTTATTAGAGATATGTTGTTGATTCAGAAGAGTTACATGAACTTTTGAAGCCGGATCAAATATATACATAAAATTCACAATTGCTCTTGCAAAATATTATATTTTGTTATGGTCAGTGATTGCGTGGATTAAACGAATGAAGGTAAAATAAATTGTTGTTTGTTCCAGGAATGAGTTTTAAATGAAATCTTAACAAGAGATAATGTAGAGGTCAAGGTAAGGGAGATGATGTAGATGTCGAGATAAAAAAATAAAAACATGTTATATGCAAAGAACACTTTGCACATACACGTTGGAGAAATCAGGAAGGGAGGTATGTAGTTGCAATGCCTTTCAGGGATAACCCGTCATGTTTAAACCAGTCTAAGGATGTTGCTCTTAAAAGATTCAATTCACTGTGTACTCGTTTGTCTAGAGATGCAGAATATCTATCACTGTGCAAAACGTTTTTGGAAGAATATCGAAGATTAGATTTGAAAGAAGTCGAAGAGGATAAGGAACCTGGTGTTACATACTATGCGTACCTAAAAGAGTACTACAAAATTAAGGGTAATTTTCAATTGTTCTACGTTGGCTACGCATGTCACTGAACTCATTACAGTACAACGGCAGAGTCATACAAGACGATATATTTTCGATCATGATAGAATTCCGAAAGTATGTTTATGGCATGACGGCAGATGTCAAGATGATGTATATAGAATGATCCTGATATTCGAGCTAAAATTGTATTCATAGAAGGTTTAAGTTAATGATTCACCTAAGACGTATGACAGTTATATATGGTCCTGTGAATGTGCTATATCTTGCTACGAGGGAGTTAAAACAATTGTTAAGGATGAAGCGAATAGTTTTCTCAAAGTTTATCCGTTAGTTCGCGAAGTCTTCTATATGGATGATGTATTATGTGAAGCGTCAATTTTGAAAGAGGCCAAAGAGTTATAGCACCAACTTATAGCGAAATCGGGAATGAAGATTCATAAGTGGTGTGTTAATCATCCAGAACTTTCGGACAAAGACAACAACTTTTCGAATCCAGATGAGATCAAAACTTTGGGGGTGGCATGTAAACCTATAAAATAGAGTTTTCCTTTCAGAGTTAAGGTGGAACCTAATAGTAGTTACCCTGAAAAAGCGTATTATTTACTATAGAAAGACTTTTCGAACCCTTAGGTTTTCCTGCTCCTGTAGTAACTAAGACCTAAGATTGTAGCGTCTTAAAATTGATTGGAGTGATCCGCGTCCAGTTGAAGAGAACAGTTTCAATTTCTGAATGCACTAAATAATATAGACAAATTGAATATTGAAAAGAAAAATTATTATAGAGGAGGCTACAATGGTTGAACATCATGGCTTTGCTGATGTTTCAGAACGTTGCTCCATAGCATCAGTTTACAGCAATTCAAAAAATTCATCTAGATAGACATTGGTAGCAAGCAAATCTCGGATTGTCCCTAACGATTCCCAGACTGAAATTGTGTGTAGCGGTCTTGTTATCAAAGTTAGTGAGAAAAGTCATCACTGCCTTGAAATTCGAAGTAAATCAATTTCATCTTTGAAGCGATTCTATGATCGTGCTACCTTGGTTACAGAAAACATTTCATCTCAAAACATTTGTTCAAAATAGAGTGACAACAATTCAAGTTTGGTTTGTCGCTCTACGGTCATCTTGTGCGCACGAGGGCTAAACAGACCAGGACCTACAGTTTAAAGTGGATTCCGAACCACTACAAAAATCCATGGCACAGCCGGAACTCGAACACGAAACCTGTGGTACCGAGCGTCAGACCGCTAGCCACTCGGCCATTCAGGCCCAAACAATTCAAGAGTTTTCATCTGTTCAGCAGTGGCATCACTCGGCAGAAAATCCAGCAGACATCCTATCTCGAGAAATGGATCCTGAAAGGCTATTGAATCACAAATTGTGGTGCAACGACCTAGACTTTCTTTCTGGTAATGATTGTGCTGGTCGAGTGATTCCAATTTCAGGAGAATGTGAGGCATTCAATTCAGAACTTAAAACTCTATATTAATTACCTGTGTTTAAAATAATACTAAATGCATGTTTTATGCATGAACTAATTAATTTGAGTAATAATTATGTAACTGTTCTTCAAATTTTGAGTTTCTTCAAATATTTTCAGGTTTTTATACAATTCAAGAAATTCTTTTGCTAAAGTGTCAATTGGAACTGCAGAATTGGACAATGTTGAAGCATATCTGATTAAGAGGATAAAAGACCATGAGTTTATCTAGGAGATTTCAGAGAAGGGATGTGTGTAGCCCAGTAGTAAGTTAAAAAATTGAAATCCCTTCTAGGATTCAGATGAGCATTACGTATTGGTGGCCGATTGAGTAACACCGATTTAGTATTTGTAAAAAGGTACAGTTAGTACTTTTGCCCAAAATAACTTTCATAACTTTACTTTTCTTGTATATTTCCAAAAACATATCTGCATATTGGTGCATCGGCATTACTAAGTAATGCTCGAGAGAAAGTTTGGCCACTAAGTGGTAAACAACTTTGTCTTACGGTTGAGACAAGTACATGGTCTGTTTCAAAGCTACATCAGTCATTTCGACTCAGTTAATGGGTAACCTACTTAGAGTTATTCATGATTATTCCTTTTACTGTTCTGTTGTGAACTTTTGTGGTCCATTCATGGCTAAAATTAAAACATTCATTAAGAAGGTATAAAATATTTCATCCATAAGATGAGAACTTGCCAATTAACACTGTTTGCAATTTTTTGTTTATACATACAAAAAATAAAAAGGTACCTGAGTGGTTCAGTTTTCTAATGACATGCACGTCCATATACATTAAACTGGATTTGGCATTATACTGCACAATTAATTTTAAATATACTTAAAATTTTATTGCGACTAAAATTTTCGAATTGCTATGGCCGATAACGAAGAAGCAAGGTTTAACCGACCATTGATTGTTACAAATAAATCTATTTCTTACACGAAGCTCTTACAAAGCGTTACATTGAAAAAAAATGTAATACAAGAAAGGAACCGTATAGTAAATCATGAAAGAGTGTATAGAAACCTGAAGAGCAAAATGCGGCAAATAAATGTAAGTGGAAGCATAGCCCAAAAAGAAATATAAAGAGAAGTTGACAGTGAGGGGAGGAGAGGAAACATGTGGCTCGGTGCCACAGGTTCAGGTTCGAGTTATCGATGGCATCGGAATGGATTTTTATAATGGTTAGAATCAACTTTAAACCGTAGGTTCCAGTCTAATATGACTGTAGAGCGTTGAGCGTCGGGGTAACAACTTTACCCCGTAAAAAGAAATAAACATCTCCTGTCTAGAAATCTGCCACAAGGCAGGCGGCCGTGGCCCACCACTGATGATGATCACATATTTAAATCCGAACCACTGCAAAAATCCATGGCTTGAACCCGAAACCTGCGGCAATGAGTGATAGTCATGTGCATCAGGCCCCGATATAAACATCCATATACACTAAAACTGAATTTGGGCACTGCTGCACAAATAATTAAAATTTTATTACATACTAAATTGTATCGAATTGTTCGAATTTCGAATTGTTATTGTCAATAACGAAGAAGCAAGGTTTAACGACCTTTGATTGTTTCAAATAAATCCATTTCTTACACGAAGCTCTTACAAAGGGTTACATTGAAAAAAAAATGTAATACAAGAAAGGAATCGTATAGTAAATCATGAAAGAGTGTATAGAAACCTGAAGAGCAAAATGCGGCAAATAAATGTAAGTGGAAGTATGGCCCAAAAAAAGAAATATAAAGAGGAGGTGACAGCGAGGGGTGGGGAGGAATTGACATTCAGTGTCAAGTCGCATGAAATACGATGGCCCAAAACTTTGCTCGGAGGTTTCTTTCTCCGTTTTGTTTGAACGCTAAGGCACCCCGCAATATTTGAGGTTTAAAAGCTGAAGCAAGTTGTTAGAACACCGCCCGGAGGCACCAAAGTAGCAAAAAAAGAAGCAAAGAAACTCAAAAATAATAATGAAAAGAAGTAGTGGGGGTCTTAAAGGAATAAAAAAAATAAGAAGATGGAAAGAAAAATTCTGGGTCGCGAAATATACAAGAAAATAAATAAGAGCCATACAATAAAAACTGCCCCATAATTCTTCGGTTTGACGTGTAGGCCCGGGTTTTTTTTTTGTTGTTGGCATTTCGCCAACGAAAGTGATTCCCGGAAAAACAGGACGGGAAAGAAAATCAGTGGACATTTTTATGAGAAGTTTGTAATTTAGGAAAAGGTAAGCAATGTTAAATCTATCTCCTTAAATTCCTGATACTTAAAAAGAACATTTGTACAAAATACTACGAAAAGAAAATATATTCTATTCATATTTGTTAATTGAAATATTACTAAGGATTATATTTCTATATTTTACTCCAATTTCAGCAGCAACACCTGGATAAATTATGTATTATTAGCATAACTTTTCCTTGTAAAATATGCGACAAATGAAGAAATGAAGAATTTAAATTGAGTCGAGTCAATAATCTTACAAAGAATCGCAAGCTCAAACCGTAGGCAATCTTCTTCTTCTTCAATGGCGTAACAGCCCCATGATGAGCCAAGGCCGTCTGCCTACTGACAGATTTTGAGAAAGAGATGTTTTATTTTTACGAGTTAGGGTTGTCAGCCCTACGGCCAATTCTCTACAGCCATGTTAGACCAGGACCTACTGTTTAAAGTAAATTCCGAACTCCTAAAACATCTATGGCACCGACGGGACTCGAACCCAAAGACTGTGACACCGAGAACGAATACCAGTCCACCACGTGGTCCTCAAGTTCCGAATCACTCGCTAACATATCGGCGCCACAGGTTTCCGTTTCGAGTCTCGGCAATGTCATGAACGTTTGTAGTGGTTCGAAATCCACTTTAAACCATGTGTACCGTTCTAATATGATTGTAGAGCGTTGGGCGTAAAGCTGACACCCATACCGTTTAAAAAAAGGAAGTCATCTCCTGTTTCGAAATCTACCAGGTAGGCAGACGGCTATGACTCACCATGGACTGTAGTGCCAGGGAGTTAGTTTGTTAGCTATTTAAGTTACTAGAGAGTTTTTGCATACCGTTACCGTAGGACGTCCGTTAGCTTTTTCTCCCTAGCGCGCATGCTCAGTTTCCTATGAGCATGCGCGCTAGGGAGAAAAAGCTAACGGACGTCCTACGGTAACTAACGTACGGTATGCAAAAACTCTCTACTATCTAAAAAAGATCGTACCGCAGGACTAATAGAGGTTGAATGGAGAAATTGAAAAATTCTTCGACATTTGAAGTCTTACAGAAATTATAAAAGTGGATATATAACTGTAGACTTCTAAGTCGATGAAGAGCACAAACAGAACGATTGTATATCGACTCTCTCAGGAAAATGAGAACCAAAAAAGCTGAAAACTGACTCACTTCTTTGTTGTTATTGATATTTATCCTCAACTGCGCGCACAGCCAAGTGCAACTATAGTATAGTCGATCAACGTAGAATTGCACTGATCAAACAAGAATTATTTTTAATAATGCATTCTACTTCGAGCTGACTACGCAGAAGCATCTGAAAACATTTAAAACAGGAGCCTGATGGCCGAATGGCTAGCGCTCTGGCGTTCGGTACCACAGGTTACGGGGGGATTAGGATTTATTTATATTAATGAGTGCATAGGTAGAGAAGGATAAGATTTAAAGTTGACGCATAGTTCAACTGTATTATATGTGAAGATTATATATTTATTATTTATATTTATATACTATTTATATTTATATACTTTTATTTATATTTATATACTATTTATTTATCACACTTCGTTATGAATAAAATAAATACACAATGGTACTTTTCTGAAAGCGGGCCTGAATGGCAGAGTGACTAGCGCTCGGTACCACAGGTATCGAGTTCGAATCCCGGCGGTGCCATGGATGTTTGTAGTGGTTCGGAATCCACTTTAAATCGTAGGTCCCGGTCTAATAGGATCGTAGAGCGTTGCGGGGGCATTGTTACTCCGCGTCAGTGTCTTACCATCAAGTTACACGCGCCCCCTAGGTAATGAAGTGAGTAACATCGGTGCAGCCCTTATGGCGAAAGATCATGGTCTATTTGCCAGCTGCATTAGAAGAAAAAAAAACATTTAAAACAGCTTTAGAATGCAATCAGTATTGTAGGACATCACACAATCCGACAGTAAGTATTCACGGTCTGGAGGGTACCATTTTTCTGTGAACAAGACCTCTGCAGTACACTGTATGTGCTAATAAAATTTTACAACCCCTTGAGTTGCAGTTTATTTAGCTGAAACATAAGTTTGTATTAAGCATGCCGGTACGATTAAACTCACCTCCCCTGACGTGCACGTCCCTGCTGAGCACGGTGCCCACGACGTTGGCCGCCTCGCACCGGTACACGTCCGCGTGCACGTCCTGCCTGTAGTGCTCCGGCCTGAAGGGCCACAGCACCAGGGTGCCGTTGGGCAGGATCTGCCGGAGTCCGGGCACGTTGTCCGCGAGGGATCCGTCCCGCAGCCGCCAGCGGACGCGCGGACTCGGGTTGCCGTAGGCCAGGCAGTCCACGGACGCTCCCGTCGTGTTCAGGAAGTCCACCTGGGAAGGGGGCTCCGAGATGAACACGGGGCCCATACGCTTCTCCATGCCGCTCTCGAACCCTGCAAACACACACAGAACATCACGTCCTTCCTTAAGTTTATTTCATGTAGATCATATACATAAACAAAAAATACAACGTGCATATGAGATGATATACATATTTCATAAATAGAATTTCCTAATATGCTACATATTTCATAAATAGAATTTCATAATGTGCTACATATTTCATAAATAGGCCCGTAATTGGTCTTGTGATTAATGGTTTAGGATTCTGAATTAACAGAGTTTTATAGTTATAAAGATATGTATATATATATATGTATAGTTGGGACTCCTATAGGACACGTTGAATGCAAAAATACATCCCACTTCTGCATCCTAAATTCTTGATTGCGCTTATGTTACGTGTTAACCAACTCGTATGCACAATAGACTGCTCATGAAGGTAATCCTTCCCCGTATGAGTTCAATAGGTTCTAACATTATCATCTTGTAGGATGGAGTCAACAGTTGCATCCACTTAAGGATGAATTGAGTTAAGGCAGTCTTCTTTATATACTAGATGAGCAGTATCAGTGTCTCTTGTGGTGATATGTAGACCAGCGAGTCTAATCAGACAAATCAACGGCAATCATTATATTCATCATCAGACAATCATTATATTCATATTATAGTCCGGATACATTATATTTATCAAATTTGTCTCTTTCATGATATATTGCGATAATAATATAGTGGATTCCCAGTTCCCGCCAGAACAACAAACTTCTTGGTGTCTTTATCGCAAACAAAATTATATCTTTCATTTACGATTTGGTATGAGGGTTTCACATGATTCCTCCTCCGTGTAGCTTTCTGATGAGCCAGCCTTCCAGTGGCTGATACAGAAAACGACGTAGTATTAACTGGTGTGACGGTTCTGTTTCTACTTGAAGTTAGCAACAAATATTGTTCGTCAACTTGTAGCTCTGTTTCATTGCCTTTTATATTTCCATGTTCATACTTTTGCAGCATCTGCTTCTACTGTCCAATTATTTATTAGCCAGTACTCCTCTTCCAATTATTAGTTCTATACACTTTAATTGCTTTGATGAATATTCCTTACGCTCTTTGATTTATACATTCTCTAATGTTGCGTTTATTGTATTGCATTGTTTTAAATTTTTCTAATAATTTACCTTACATATTTTTATATATTATCGCATTTCATATATCCCCTTTTTTAATTTTTAATTTTTTTTTTGTTATTTTCTACTGTTTTTTGTAATTTTTTCCCTTATTGTCCATTCTGTAACGCCAAAAGTGGATTTTCCGAAATTTTTCCACCTCCATCGTGCGTTCAATCAATTTCAACCATATCATTCCCAAACGATATAGGGGCATCTCAACTCTAAGCACGGTGATGTGGTGTAGTAGTAGTAGTAGTAACTCTATTTCTTATTCGGCTGTATCTTCTAGAATATAATTTTGTTCTTGAAAGACATTCCATAGTTTATGAATTACAAAACGGCTCACTTCATGCTACATAGGATTAACCCTTAGCCGATTCTATTCAGTCAATGGCTAGTAATTCTATAGATGGATAAAGTCACTACTCATATTTAATCCATAAGCACACACACTGAAGTCAGAAATATACCTACTCTATTTCTTTCACAGAAATTTCTAGAAATTTGTCCGTATTTATAGACGATATTATAAGTACCTTCCTGGAAATACATGGGATAGGAAAACTACGATAAAAACTGAAAAAAGTGAGGGTTTCATTCTGACTGGGGTGCTGGGATCTATTCGACCCTGTACGAATGTTATCATTTTGAAGAAATTCAAAATAGAGATAATGGCAATGCATCAGCACGAGCAGCAGATACTGATGGATGCTTATGTGAATTTCCCCACGGACAGCAAATTAAATGGAAGTTCATATTTTTCTGAAATTGATAGAATTTCTGAGAGTCAACATAAAAAAAAATCGGACCAGGAAGTAAATAAGTTTCAGATTTGAGAATAAAGAATATAATAACGAGTTTTATTCAGGGGAAAATGGATCAAAATGGAAAATAAATACCTCCTTTAAAGTGTGCAAAAATAATTTGCCAATATTTTGTCACACTTATCTGGTGGCAAGGCCATTTACAGAGCTTGTATTGGTTTTCTTTAGATTATGACTCAAAGTAATTATCTGAAAAAATTTGCTATCTAAATTATATGAGTATTTTTAGAAGATATATATATATGAGTATTTTTAAAATGAATAAACAATAAATGTATTCTATCTTGGTTACAAAAATCATAAAAAAGGGTACTAAATATTCCAGAAAAGCAAAATGTCATTAGAAATCAGCAGTTATTTGCCTATGTAAAAAGTGGCAGAGAAAATCCGATAGACAGACATTATCTGCTGGTAAAAAATATGATAAATCTTTAATAAAATGTATTTCTTTACCATATACAAAAGACGTTCTGAAGAAAATAATAATGATTAGTACTTTATAACGGAAAAAATGTCAAAAATAATGTAATTTATATGTATGCAAGAAATATAAATTGGAATTCTGAACTGATTTCTGGTATTGAATAGTAACATCGTCATGCTTTATTTTCTCAAAATTTTCAAATAATATAATTCAAAGATTTTATTATAATTTGATAATAATTTGACAAGAAGATAATATTTATTTTGCATATAAAATGATTAAATGTGTCGTAAAAAATGTACTCAAAACGAGAATAAAAAAACTAGAGGTAAATTAAATTATTATTTTCTATTTTGAAATTGCTGCTTGAATGAAATAAAACTTGTCTCATATATAAGAAATCATTCAAATATTAACAGTAATTTATTTATTACTTATTTTTTGTAAACAAAGTTGAAATATTCATAATAAGTTATATTAAAAATTAATGTCGAATCAACTCCATGCGTATGCTAGTGTCATTAAAATTGAATGCTTGTGCTAAAGGATTAAAAAGTGTTTCTCAAAATTGCACTACGCTATTTCTACTTGCAGAAGTGGCAAAATTTATTTTTGTGACATGTCTTATGATGTTAAGCGACACCAGGTCCATTAATTTGTGTAGTATTTTGGTGTAGCACTATTTTTCACGTATGCAGGAAATTTACTTCATTTTGGTCCTGTAATCACAATTTGACTGCCTTAAATTTGAAAATCAGTGTATTATAAATATATAAAAAATAATTGTAAAATAACCTTTTAAAACAATCTTTTTCTTTTCCTATTGCTATATTCATGTGATAGTAAAATAAAGAAGATCAACAAAAACCTAAAGATCTTTTGAAAAGATCAATAGTGAATTTTTAATAGAAATTCAAAAATATAAGTTTTTGTAACTTCAAATTGAAACATTAAGAAAGTCACAAGACATTAATTGATGAATATGGCATCCTACATGTACTACAAATAATTAGAACGGAAAAATTCATATTAATAAGATTAATAATAAATACTAATAAGAAACAATTTGCCATTGAATAACGATTTTTAAACGACTGATATTGAAGGAATGAGAGAAGAAAATTGATATTGAAGAAAATTGTATTCGTAACAATTCAATATTTCATGAAAAATCCATTGATCATTTGTGGATATAGTAAAGATAGTCATCATAAGATTAGATTCTATGCCTTTTAAAATGGGGGCTTAGACTTGAAAAGGAGCAGAGAGATATCATCCTTAGAAATGTTTCTTAAAACGTGCAATAGCAAATATGGATGCAATATAACGGTTGTGAATCTTGGGTAATGCTCTTAGGCTAAAATAACTGACGTTTGAAAACAAAACAACTCAACACGTGAACTGAAATAATCTGACAGGGCGTTTTACATGAGACACATTGAAGACAGCAACAATATTTGCCATTGCAAAAGCTTGTCATTTTGAAAAACTATTATCTAAAAATGGATAATCCTAAAACTGGGATTATATGAAAATAGATTAGGATTCCAGTTTTAAAAATGAAACTTAAATACAGCAGGATTATTTAATGTAGCATAATGATAAGCAGCAGTTGGAAAAGTAGGCATTCAGCTAGGGTGGTATTTCAAAGCACAACATACAAAGTACCTTGTCGAATGGCTTATGAGCACGGATCCACTCAATCATCAAACTCTGTCGAAAACAGAAATCATCTACATTTAACCCTTTAGCACCCTTCTCTGCTACGTTGTAATAACTCACACATGTTATTTTAACTCAAAAGTAATCATAGATGAATATGACGTCCATAAATCATCTCATCAACATTCTGTAATGGGCAATGCTTGAAGGCATTTCTCAATCTGTTATTACCTTCCATTGTTGAGCTAGTGTTGTGGATGACGATGTTTGATTAAACATCGTTGCAGCTAAACAAATCTCATGCCTGTTTTCTCATTCTGTTAATGAGGATTAGAGCACTAGATTATAGTACGATATTTTTTTGTAACTCAACGATAAATGTGTACGCTTTACATGGCCAAAGAGGAAAAGAAAATGAAAAAAAGACATCTATGATCTTGCATGATGTTGCTTTACTCCTCAATAAGTTGGCTGCCTCATGGTCCATTTTCTAACTTTTGGTGCCATAGGCTTCAGGTTCGAATCTTGGCAATGGCATAGATGCTTGTTAGTGGTTCGGAATCCACATTAAACAGTAGGTCAAAGTCTAATTAGCCTAAAGTACGCAAAAATGACAGTAGAGGGGTCAACAAACTAAATGTCCTCAAACAAGTTGACATGATCTTGTTAAACCTTTTCAATGTTTATTTGGGAACATAATCCATATATGGGCATTTATATATGCCCTTTTTCTTTTTTAAAATAATTGATACTTCATGGTATTTGAATAATATTTTCCGAGACATATCAGAGATGAATCATTTACATATTCAAACATGTTTTACATATCTTGCGATTCTTTGTTAGGATTACTGTCATTTCTATTGTTGTTGTTGCTTCTTGTGTTGCAATTTCAATTTATTGAAATATATATTCTTTCTTACAGATACATTTTCATAATTTTGCAAATTGAATTATTTTATGGTAATCGTTACAAATTCAAAAATCAATAAACTCATTAAGGATATCAGTTGTTAATATTAATATTGCAGATATTGTTTAAAACAATGCTACTAAACTAATTATCTTTTCTTAAATATCGTATACAATACAATAATAATTGTGTTATATTCGTAAATCAATTTCTGAGATTCATGATTGTGATTCAAAAATTCGAAACAAATCCTTCAAATATCAGTATGGAATAAATACATTTGTCTTCATTCCAGAACAAAATCTGTCTAGTTATAGTTTCACAAAATATTCTCATGAATTATTAATTTCTCGGAAGAAGAAATGGATGAAGAATTCAATTGTCGCAACATTATGCATCAATGCAATTCCATACATTTCCAGGTAGTTTAGAAGACATAAGATATAAAGTTTATCAAATTGTAGATTCTTAGACTATGAGAAATATAATACTTCGTAATTAATTTTTCTATGTCCTTGTAAAATAACCGTGTATATATATTTATATATAATGCCTTTTTCATAGTGTTTCCTTTATTGTTATTTGTATTAAAATATTCTAAGGAATAAATTTTACAGAAATCTTGAAAGGAAATTCAAATTTATACAAATTCTACTCGGAACTCAAATCAATGAATTAATAAAAAGCTAAAAAATTTATTTTCTCTTCAAAATTCCAGATAAATTTTATTATTTATTTCATACAATCATTAACTATTATAATATTATTTATTTATTGCTCTAATTAATTTTTATAATGTTATTTAATCAATGCATATAACTTGAAATTAGTTTGCTTTTCTCATTAAATTATAAGCATTTCTTAAAAACAAATAATTTTTTTTAATACAAGAGTTTTTTAAAAAATTTTTCGTCTTTTAATTAATCTTTCCATTACTGAATAATTCACCTTGATATTATGTTTCGAAGCAAAACATTATTTTGCACATTCTCTTTATACAAATAATATAACTTAACTTAAGAATATCAGATATACATGTACACTGTGTGAAAAAAGTAGAAGGACAGACATTTTTTTTGTACAATATGCTTTTATTTTACTGCTTTTGATCTGATTTTTATAGAGAGTTGTTTTGTTAGAGTTTTAATTTACGTTAAGTGAAAGTTAAATGAGATTTTTTTACTTACCACTATGTTAACTTAGGAATGCAATACTTAATAACTTTGGGTATGTGAAAAAAGTAGAAGGACACGTCCAAAAAATCTATTTAGAAGCTGTTGGAAAGTTTATAGGTAAGTGTTTTTTTCTCTTTTAATTCATTTTTAACAAGAATAAAATATTTAGCTAGAAATTCATAGTTTTTGTTGGTTTTAGGATGCCCAGAGGAATACCCTTAAGTAAGTTTCAGAAGGGCCAAATAGTTGCCTATAAAAATGAAGGCAAAGGTGGGAGAGAGATTGCACGGCAGCTACGAATCAGTCCTAATACTGTTTCGAACTTCATAAGAAACCCTGAAAGTGACAGAAGAAAAAAGAAGACAGGAAGACCAAAAAAACTCACCCAACGGGATCAACGAAAAATCATTCGTGAACTCAAAAAGACTGGTGGAAGTGTCGGCAAGGCGCAATTTCAATCAGGAATTACACATGTAACCAAAAGAACTGTCTATAACTACATAAAACGCTCAAAAAAGTTCGTCTTCAAAAAAACGGATGCACCATCCGAAGTGGAATGAAGGACACATGAAGAACCGACTGCAGTGGGCTAAAAACCACATGTCCTGGAGCTCAGAATGGACCTCAGTTATATTTTCCGACGAGAAAAAATTCATTTTGGATGTCCAGATGGTTATCAGTACTATTGGCACTGTCTTGGTATTGAAGAAGAAACTTATTCTACTCGACAGATGGGAGGAGGTGGTTTAATGGTATGGTTAGTAGTTGGCTATGGAGGCAGGACAAGTTTAGTCTCTCTAAAGGGTACACAGAACCATACAGACTACATACAGACTCTAAACTCAAATCTTTTCCAGTATGGTACTGAGTTAGGAGGAGATGACTGGATTTTTCAGCAAGATGGAGCATCAATTCACACTGCAAATGGTGTTAAAGATTGGTTTGCAGCAAACAATGTTCGACTTTTACATTGGCCTGCTAAAAGTCCTGATCTCAACATTGTAGAGAACATATGGGCAATGATTGTACGTCGTGTTTAAGAGGGTGGAAAGCAGTTTGAATCTGTAGCTGAGCTGCAGAAATCATTAAACTTTGTATGGGACAATTTTTGCCAAACAAAAATTCAATCTTTATACAGTTCGATGCCAAATAGGATCTTCGAAGTAATTCGAGCCAACGGGAAAAGAATTCCATATTAATTTATATAGTACACCTCTTTTTTTAGAGTTGTCCTTCTACTTTTTTCACTGATCATGAGATCGTCAAAACCAATTTTTTTTATTAAGTATACTTTTTTTTTAATTGTGTACTTTTTTGTTTTGTCTAGATACAGGTATCTGCATGTAAAAAGGTTGTGAATAAATTAATTGTTTAAAAAATGCGTCATTATTCATTTATCAAAAATAATCTAATGTCCTTCTACTTTTTTCACGCAGTGTATGTTAATATATGTTCAAGCATATATATTGAACGTATTGCCTCGTTCTGCAATCATAGTTTATAAATATTATACTATCAATTATTAACTGATACTGAATTATTGTAGTGCTAGATGGATTTTAAAAATTCGATTATCTATCAATCATGTTGTGAAATACGTATTTTCAAGGATGCAATTTATTTTTGTAGGGTTCTGAGACATGGACTTTGAGAAAGCGTGATGAAGAGTTGTTGAGAGTATGGGAAAGAAAGATTTTGAGAAAGTCGATTTGTCTCCATGAAGCTTCACATTCCCTTTTTCGACACATTATCTCTTTAAAGATAATGGGAGTTGAGGCTCACGGGGCTGCATGTATATCTTGAAGACGATAAGAACACTTGGATCGACGGATTTGAAAGCATGCATTTATTGTTTCACAATTCATTGCTGTCGATATCTAAGAGTGTAAACCAATTTTCTATGGTCCTTGGTGAGGGAGGTGAGTTTCTAATAGTTAAGCTATATGTAGCTTACCATGAAATTGTGGAGACAGTTTTACTTCAACTTGTCGACAGGAAAAACTGTTACACTAAATTTCTTGATATAATGAATCTTAAAAACCAATGTTAAATGATGAATCCAGTGATGATACATTTAACAATGTTGCTGTGGTTGAACCCAAACATAACAAATGTTGAAATTCGTCAACATGATATCGCATATATCATGTTGACGAATTCTTGATTCTATCTTGACGATATCTTGATTATCTTGATATCTTGATTCAATCTATTCGAATCTTGACGACGTCTATTTAATCTTAGAGTTTTATCAGAATCAAAAGCTTGTCATCTGTTTTTTGAGCAAGACTGTAATAAGATGTACAATGAGGGTACATCGATACAAGAGTGGATAAGTAGCTGCACTGATAACACTACCATTCTTTCAGTTCAGCTGTTTCAGTAAATTTAGCAAGCAATTTCTTACAGATTACATCATCATGTAAGTTTTGTGAGGTATCTATAGATTTCCTTCACCATCATAGTCCCAAGATCTTTTTCTGTTTAACAATGATTGGAATTTAATTGACAGTCGTTTTGCCACCTGACACAACTATGCTATCGAAAATGCTGATTGGATTTTTTTTAAATTGTTATACACAAAAGTATTGCATAAAGTTGTCAACATTTTAATAAGTGCCAAATATTGTTTCTTAATATGAAAAAAATATTGACAAAAAAAATTTATATTTATCCCTGTCAATGATATTTTTTATCATGTGTGAACATGATGGTGTTCTGGTTAAGGGTACATGACGTTATCCGAAAATGAGGGCCAAGCAAATAAAAATCCATTACAAATTTTGGCGGAAAATAGTAATTTGGGCCGCTTAAGTCTTGAAATGATTCATGAATAACGATAGTCTTAAGTAATTTTCAGGAGAATTTGGCTTTTGATTGAAGTGTTTTGTAGTATGATTTTGAATTACTTTTCATGTTTTGGATTGAGATTTTAAATATTTGTATTTCCAATGGCTATAAGTACTCCTAGTGAGTTGATCAATTCCTTCTTTTTGATGTTTCATATTTATCACTTTTGGCATTTTATGGTGCCTATTGAGTAGTATAATGCTTCTTATTGTATTTGGAATACTTCTTTCTACGTTTATGCCTATATTATTCAAACTTTGATATATTATTTTGGGTATTGTATAGGATATATAATAGAATCCGGCATGCTTCATTCTTCATTTACGACTAGAAATTTACAACTTGATATATTCTTTTGGCCATTGAATGTGATGACGTTTCTTGTAGAATTTGGAATACTTCATTCTTTATTTACGACTACATTTATCTTACTTTTGAATATTCGTTTAGAGATACTTGAGCAATTGCTTCTTCATGAAGTTCTTCATGTTGCATTATAAAACATTGGCATATTCCTGAGTTTATTCATCCGTTCTCGAATGTTCACACATGATAAGTTGAAATTTGCCGAGCAAACTTTCTGCATTTTTAATATTTTTTTTACTTATTATATTATTATAAAAAGTTATTTTCACTAAATTAATATATATATCGATCCAGTTATCAGTCCTCAATGCAATCCTTAATGCATAAAAAACCCTACTGGCATATCTTGTCGATGCTATCGCAACATCAGCAACAATACCTCAAAGCTAAACCACCATAACAAACAGAACTTGATCGAAACGCATTAAAACAACGAGTTGCAGTTCCAACCAAGAAGTTGATAAATTCAACTCTCTTTTTACTTTTCCTGCCAGAAAAAAGAAGACAAGGAAGAAGAAGAAGAAGAAACAAAACTCCCAATCTCGGACACGAGTCCGAAGAGCAGCGTCCGAGGGATCAAGTGGTCACTCCAGCGAGATAAAAACACCCTTCCGAGTAATTTGTCAGCGCAGAAACAAGCCCTCCCCCCCTTCTCTTCGATACGTCTCCGTTATCATCTCTTCGCTTTATGGGTCAGTGGACGCACTCTCGTCGGTCACTTCGGTGGTCACTCCCGGCGGGTGTAGGGGGAGGATAGGGGTGGAAGAACAATCGATTGGACCGTTTTCTTGCCAGAGGGAAAAGTTTAAGATGACGCTTTTCCAGCCCGTTAAGAATCGATTCAAAGAGGACCGGAACAAAGTTGATTAATGAAATGTATAAAAGATGGCGGGATCTCTTTCTCATCTTCTTCTTCTCCTTTGATAGAGTTGTTCGCGTAAGCTGTTGAGATTAAGATTGAGTGGTCAAGATGAAACATTGAAAAGAAAAGCCATCGCATTTCTTCCACAGTAAATAAAAAAATTATGTAAGAAAAAGTTAAATATTCTTTTTTCTTCATGTATTTACCAGTATCAGTTGTATATGTCAGCCATAAAAATAGTTATTTGTTACCATTTCAATGAACGTCCTCCTTTCTCTGCACCATTTTTTGTCAATTATATTTTATACGACAAGAAAGAATATTATTACAGAGATATTCTTGAAGATGGTTGAATATTATTATAGAGATATTCTTGAAGATGGTTGGATATTATTATAGAGATATTCTTGAAGATGGTTGATCTATATTTGAATTATTGATGGCGACACCTAGAAGTAGCACCTAAATGTACTGCCAATACATCAGTAAATAAACATTTTATTAAATGCATGTGTGATGAAGATAGTGATTGAACATAAGCTGTTGAGATTAAGGTTGAGTGGTCAAGATGGCACATTGAAAAGAAAAGCCATTGCATTTGTTCCGTAGTAAATAGAAAATTGCTATAATTAGTTATGAATGCAACAGTTAAATATTCTTTTTTTCTTCGTATACTACTGTGCCCAGAAAGTAAGACCAATTATTTTTTTTCAAAGCTCTTTTTTATTTACTCTTCCAAATTTATTTCATCGCCTTCAAAGTAATCCCCTCCGGACACAATGCACTTATGCCACCTTTTTTTTCAATCCTCAATGCATGCTTAAATGTCATCGGCAGCAATGGCCTTCAAAGTGCGCGGCAATTCACGTTGAATCTCGTCAGTCGACTCAAAACGGTGTCCCATTCCAGTGTATTTAAGGACCAACAATCTGTGAAACTCTTAACGCAATTCAGTGCTGGAGATGCTAAAGTTTGATCAAATGTTTTCAGAGTAGGAAAATCTTTCTTAGCAGCCAAAAAGAGAATTGGTATGAAAAGTAAAATTAATATGTCCATCAATATTAGAAATCAGAAATTTAAGTTCTACGGTGAATTAAATAATATAGATTCAGTTATTAGTCCTCAAAGCAATTCTTGATGCACCAAAAATCATACTGGCGAACATTGTCGATGCTATCGCAACATCAGCAACAATACCTCAAAGCTAAACCACCATAACAAACCGAACTTAATCGAAATGTATTAAAACAACGAGATGCCGTTCCAACCAGAAGTTGATAAATTCAACTCTCTCTTTACTTTTCCTTGCCAGAAAAAATAACAAGAAGACAAAGAAGAAGAAGAAGAAGAAAAAAACTCCCAATCTCGGACACGAGTCTGAAGAGCAGCGTCCGAGGGATCAAGTGGTCACTCCAGCGAGATAAAGACACCCTTCCGAGTAATTTGTCAGCACAGAAACAAGAACTCCCCCTGCGATACGTCTCCGTTATCATCTCTTCGCTTTATGGGTCAGTGGGCGCACTCTCGTCGGTCACTACGGTGGTCACTCCCGGCGGGTGTAGGGGCTAGGGGGTAGGGAGAGGAAGAACAATCGATTGGGCCGTTTTTTTGCCAGAGGGAAATGATTAAGATGTCGCTTTTCCAGCCCGTTAGGAATCGATTCAAAGAGGACCGGAACAAAGTTGATTAATGAAATGTATAAAAGATGGCGGGGATCTCCTTCTTTGATAAAGTTGTTCGCGAAAGCTGTTGAGATTAAGGTTGAGTGGTCAAGATGGCACATTGAAAAGAAAAGCCATGGTGTTTCTTCCGTAGTAAATAAAAAAATTATGTAAGAAACTGTTAACTATTCTTTTTTCTTTGTATAATTACTAGTGTCAGTTGTATACGTCAACCGTAAAACAAATAAATTATTACCACTTGACGGAACGTCTCCATTTCTCTACACAATTTTTCGTCAATATTACTCTATCAAGATTGTTATTATAGAAATATTCTTGAAGACTACTGATCCATATTTGAATTATAGATGGCAATAAATAGAGTAAATAAAATAATAAACCATTTTATTAAGTACCTGGTCGATGAAGATAATGACTGTCGTAACGTGTGATAACGTTTTTTGTAGAATTTGAAATACTTCATTCACGACTACATTTATCTTATTTTTGAATATTCTTTTAGAGATTCTTGAACAATTACTTCTTCATGAAGTTCTTGATCTATTCAACATTTCTATATTCATATGGCTATTTGAATTTGGTCTGCATTCTTGTAGTATTCCAATCAATTGCTTCATATATCTCGTGTATTATTAAACCTTGGCATATTTCTGAGATTATTCAGCCACTCTTGAATGTTCCAACTTGACAAGTTGAAATTTGCCGTGCAAATTTCAGCATTTTTAATATTATTTGTTTATTATATTATTTTTACTAAATTAATTAATATCGATCCAGTTATCAGTCCTCAATTCAATCCTTCATTCACAAAAAATAATACTGGGAAACCTTGTCGATGCTATCGCAACATCAGCAACAATACCTGAAAGCCAAACCAACCATAACAAAGCGAACTTGATCGAAACGCATTAAAACAATGAGTTGCAGTTCCAACCAGAAGTTGATAAATTCAACTCTCTCTTTACTTTTCCTGCCAGAAAGAAGAAGACAAAGAAGAAGAAGAAACAAAATTCCCAATCTCGGACACGAGTCCGAAGAGCAGCGTCCGAGGGATCAAGTGGTCACTCCAGCGAGATAAAAACACCCTTCCGAGTAATTTGTCAGCACAGAAACAAGAACATCCCCCCCCCTCTGCTTCGATACGTCTCCGTTATCATCTCTTCGCTTTATGGGTCAGTGGGCGCACTCGTCGGTCACTACGGTGGTCACTCCCGGTGGGGGTGGAGGGGTGGAGGACGAACAATTGATTGGACCGTTTTCTTGCCAGAGGGAAAAGATTAAGATGTCGCTTTTCCAGCCCGTTAGGAATCGATTCAGAGAGGACCGGAACAAAGTTGATTAATGAAATGTATAAAAGACGGCATGGATCTCTTTCTCATCTTCTTCTTCTTCTTCTTTGATAGAGCTGTTGAGATTAAGGTTGAGTGGTCAAGATGGCACATTGAAAAGAAAAGTCATCGCGCTTCTCCCGTAGTAAGTAGGAAATATTTTTGTAATTAGTTATGTATGCAATAGTTAAACATTCTTTTTTCTTTGTATACTATAGTGCCCAAAAAGTAAGACCAATTATTTTTTTCAAAACTTCTTTATTTATTCTTTCAAATTTATTTCATCGCCTTCAAAGTAATGCTCTCCGAATTTAATGCACTTGTGCCAACTTTTTTTTCAATTCTCAATGCATTCTAAAAAGTCATTGACACCGATGGCCTTCAAAGCGCGCGGCGTTTCACGTTGAATCTCTTCAATCGACTCAAAACGGTGTCCCATTCCAGTGTATCTCTGGACCAACAATCTGTGAAACTCTTAACGCAATTCAGTGCTGGCTATCCTATAGTTTGAGCAAATGTTTTAAGAGGAGGAAAATTTTCCTTAGCAGCCAAAAAAAGAATTGGTATGAAAAGTAAAATTAATAAGTCCATCAATATTAGAAATCAGAGATTTAAGTTCACCGGTGCATTAAATAATATAGATCCAGTTATCAGTCCTTAAAGCAATCCTTGATGCACAAAAAAACCCTACTGGGAAACCTTGTCGATGCTAGCTCAAAATCAGCAGCAATACCTCAAAGCTAAACCAACCATAACAAAACGAACTTGATCGAAACACATTAAAACAACGAGTTGCAGTTCCAACCAGAAGTTGATAAATTCAACTTTCTCTTACTTTTCCCTGCTAGAAAAAAATAACAAGAAGATAAAGAAGAAGAAAAAGAAGAAGAAACAAAACTTCCAATCTCGGACGCGAGTCCGAAGAGCAGCGTCCGAGGGATCAAGTGGTCACTCCAGCGAGATAAAAACACCCTTCCGAGTAATTTGTCAGCGCAGAAACAAGCCCTCCCCCCCTTCTCTTCGATACGTCTCCGTTATCATCTCTTCGCTTTATGGGTCAGTGGACGCACTCTCGTCGGTCACTACGGTGGTCACTCCCGGCGGTGGTGGTGGGGTGGTCGGGGTGGGGAGGGAAGAACAATCGATTGGGCCGTTTTCTTGCCAAAAGGGAAAAGATTAAGATGTCGCTTTTGCAGCCCGTCAGGAATCGATTCAGAGAGGACCGGGACAAAGTTGATTAATGAAATGTATAAAAGATGGCGGGGATCTCTTTCTCATCTTCGTCTTCTTTGATAGAGCTGTTGAGATTAAGGTTGAGTGGTCAAGATGGCACATTGAAAAGAAGAGTCATCGCGTTTCTTCCGTAGTAAATAAAAATATGTCAGAAAATGTTTAATATTCTTTTTTCTTCGTATAATTACTAGTATCAGTTGTATACGTCAAACGTAAAACAAATAAATTATTACTACTTCGCTGAACGCCTCCATTTTTCTGTACAATTTATAAGAGAGAAAAATATTATTATAGATATTCTTGAAGATGGCTGATCTATATTTGAATTAGTGAGGACGACACCTAGAAGTAGAACCTAAATGTACTGCCAATGCATCAGTAAATAAACATTTTATTGAATGCCCGGCTGATGAAGATAGTGATTGAACATAAGCTGTTGAGATAAAGGTTGAGTGGTCAAGATGGCACATTGAAAAGAAAAGTTATTTCTTCCATAGTAAACAGAAAAGTTATGTAAGCATTAGTTAAATATTCTTTTTTTCTTCGTATAATAACTGTGCAAATTAATTGGGACAAGTTTCATTTTTAATAAGATTCTTTCTTTCAAGATTTCCTGTCTGAAACCGGTTTGAAACACATTAAGTTGCAGAAGGTGGTTGTCCAGGACTAGTTTAAACTGGTTTCATCAAGTGATAATCCTACGTAGAGCATTTTCGCGTTTCAGATGGCTACCGTAAGGAGCTGTCTATTGTATGAGCAAAATAAGCTTAGAACAGTTTCTCCAAAACGGAAAAATGAATGTGGGCGCAAACGGACACATCTCGGACAGACCAATTTCTTGCACGAAATAATACACTGCAAACCTTTCAAGACAAGTACAGATCTGTAGAGAGAATTATTAATTGCTGGTGTGAATATAGATTAATCTTATGTACAACGAAGGTAACCATACATCAACCGTAAAACGAATAATTTGTTACCACATTACTGAATGCCCTTCCCCTCTAATCTCTGCATTTTTTTGTCAATATTACTTTATATGCGAGAGAAAAACATTATTATAGAAATATTCTTGAAGATGGCTGATCCGTATTTGAATTATTGATGACGAAAACTCGAAGAAGCACCTAAATGTACTGCCAATACATGAGTAAATAAACATTTTATTAAATGCCTGGCTGATGAAGATAGTGATTGAACATAAATTGTTGAGATTAAGGTTGAGTAGTCAAGATGACACATTGAAAAAAAATTCATTGCATTTCTTCCATAGTAAATATAAAATTTATGTAAGAAAAAGGTAAATATTCTTTTTTCTTCGTATAATTACTAGTATCAGTTGTAGTATACGTCAACCATGAAAAGAATTATTTGTTACCACTTCACTGAACGTCCTCCTTTCTCTTCACAATTTTTTTGTCAATATTGCTTTATACGAAAGAGACAGAATATTATTATAGAGATATTCTTGAAGATGGCTGATCCATATTTGAATTATTGATGACGAAAACCAGAAGTAGCACCTAAATGTACTGTCAATACATCAGCAAATAAACCATTTTATTAAATGCTTGCCTGATGAAGATAATGACTTAATTTTATTTATCGAAGCATTTTATTCCAACTTTAAGTGGATAATTTCACCAATCAAGTTAAAGTTGGGATCATATATATTTTACTTTACCCCATACTTCACCTCTGTATCGCGTTGGTTTATTATTCCAGTGAATCTTTGGACAAGTTTTTAATTTACCGAATAGAATGTAGTTAGTCTGTTCAAGTGCACAGCAAGTTGATGTTTAATTGACCACATTTTGAATTTTTTCAGTGCTGTGGCCGCGAGTTTTTTGCGAGTTTTTGCGAGCCGCGAGTTTCGTCTCTTGTCCTGCTTGAAATAATGAATGCGAAGTCATCTGAAAATGCTTGCAAATGAATATCAGTTGTCCGGAAAAAATTTAATATTCCATCAACTATAAGGTGCCAATAAAGCTGGGACCCTGCAAGATCTCTGTGGAAAACCCCTGAAATTGTTCATGAAAGACTGGTCCTTTACTGAATTGCTACTATTCTTATGTTAAAAACATCAAGCAGAGTTTCTACAATGTTAGTATTTTCAATAACAAAACAATCTATTTTTAATTGAAGTATATTAACGTTGTAGAAGGTCTATTGTCCTTTAACATCTATTGAGATTAGAACAGAATATTTGCCTTAGACTGAGAATTATTTATGAAATCCCTTAATTTGAGTAGAACATGATCAACTGATTTTCTTTCTCTAAACTCATATTGTGATGAATAGAGCTTGTTCATTTGAAAAAGTTTGTAGTTTAGTCCTTGCAGTAAAAGTTGTTCGAAAACTTTTTCTAATGCAGATGTAGAGAAATTGGTCGAAAAGAATTAAGAATGGAAATTTTTTTGCCTTTCTTGTGAAATAATGCAATGAATCCTATCTTATGAAGTTTGGAAAAGGAGTGGAGAGTAAGGCATTTATTGAAGAAATTTAAAAGGGCTGAAGGAAAATGTTTCCAGACAATTTGTAAAATTGTATAATCAAAGCCATCGTAGACAAGAGCTTTTCTTTTGGGTAATGCTTGAATTAACAGCGCAAGTTCAATTTAAGTAAATTGGGTTTCTTGTATTAATTCATTATTATTTGTTGTTTGAGTCTGTTAAAAGGGCTTTCCTTGTGGGTTAAGACTTTTTAAGAATGTTCAGTGCTATATTTTTAACGTAGGGCTTGAATGGCCGAGTGGCTAGTGCTCTGGCGCACGGTACTACAGGTTTCGGATTAGAGTCCCGGCGGTGTCATGGATGCTTGTAGTGGTTCGGAATCCCCTTTAAACCATAGGTCCCGGTCCTAATAGGATCGTAGAGCGTTGCGGGGGCATTGTTACTCCCGCATCCGTGGCTTATCTTCAAGTTACACGCGCCCCCTGGGTAATGCAAAGTGAGTACGTCTGTGCAGCGCTTGCTTTAAGGCATCCAAGACCAAGCTGTCTAAGTGTTTGCCAGCTGCATTAGAACAAAAAAAATATTTTTAACGTTTCCTTCAAGTGGATCCCCAATTTCTTTAAACAACATTACTGGTGGAATTTTGTCTCTGCAAGTGCTTTTGAAAGGAACGTAGAAGAGTTTTGCGTACAGAAATTATTCCATTTAGTTCTCTTGGATTTAAGAATTAATTGCTTGCAAGATAGCTTTTTTTCCTTAGAATAAATATTTTGATTCTTGGCTCTAATCGTTTTCTGTGAGCTTTATCCGTGACATCCGAAAATGAGGTCCAAGCAAATAAAACTCCATTCCGAAGTTTGGCGGAAAATGGCACTTAACTTAACCCTTAACTCTTGAAATGCTTCATGAATAACGTTAGCCATATGGAATTTTCTGGAGAATTTGGCGTTTGAAGTGTTTTGTAGTATATGGTTTTGAATCGCTTTTCATGTTTTGGCTTGAGATTTTAAACATTTGTACTTCCCATGGCTATAAGTACTCGTAGTACGTTGATCAATTCCTTCTCGAAGTTTCATATTTATCCCTTTTGTTTCATATATGCCTATTGAGCTGTATAGTGCTTCTTATGTATTTGGAATACTTAATTCTTCATTTATGTCTAGAACTTTCATATATTATCTTAATTATTGAATGTGATAGTGATTCTTTTAAAATTTGGAATACTTAATTCTTTATTTATGCCTAGAAATTCTAAACGTTGATATATTCTCTTAACTATTGAATGTGATAGCGTTTCTTGTAGAATTTGAAATACTTCATTCTTCATTTATGTCTAGGATTATGAAACTTTAATATATTCTTTTGGCTATTGAATGTGACAACGTTTCTTGTAGAATTTGGAATACTTCATTCTTCATTTATGACTTTTATCTTACTTTTGTTGATTTTATCTTTCTTTTAGAGATTCTTGAACAATTCATTCTTCTTCGATGTTCCACCAAATGATACCACCATTATGATTCTGTATGCAAAACCAGGATTCCTCTGAAAATGCAAATCGGGATTCTACCTACTTCCATATTCGTGGTTATACACCTCATAGTAAGAGCTGCTATGTTCTCACATTATACACCTATTGTAAGAGCTGCTATGTTCTCACGTTATACACCTATTGTAAGAGCTGCTATGTTCTCGCGTTATACACCTATTGTAAGAGCTGCTATGTTCTCGCGTTATACACCTATTGTAAGACATGCTATGTTCACATATTATACACCTACTGTAAGAGATGCTATGTTCACACATTATACACCTATTGTAAGAGATGCTATGTTCACACATTATACACCTATTGTTGCTATGTTCTCACATTATACACCTATTGTAAGAGGTGCTATGTTCTCACATTATACACCTATTGTAAGAGATGCTATGTTCACACATTATACACCTATTGTAAGAGATGCTATGTTCTCACATTATACACCTATTGTAAGAGATGCTATGTTCTCACATTATACACCTATTGTAAGAGCTGCTATGTTCTCACATTATACACCTATTGTAAGAGCTGCTATGTTCTCACATTATACACCTATTGTAAGAGGTGCTATGTTCTCACATTATACACCTATTGTAAGAGCTGCTACGTTCTCACGTTATACACCTCATTGTAAGAGATGCTATGTTCTCACATTATACACCTATTGTAAGTGCTATGTTCTCACATTATACACCTATTGTAAGAGGTGCTATGTTCTCACATTATACACCTACTGTAAGAGCTGCTATGTTCTCACATTATACACCTACTGTAAGAGCTGCTATGTTCTCACATTATACACCTATTGTAAGAGCTGCTATGATCTCACATTATACACCTATTGTAAGAGCTGTTATGTTCTCACATTATACACCTATTGTAAGAGATTCTATGTTCTCACATTATACACCTATTGTAAGAGATGCTATGTTCTCACATTATACACCTCATTGTAAGAGCTGCTATGTTCTCACATTATACACCTATTGTAAGAGCTGCTATGTTCTCACATTATACACCTATTGTAAGAGCTGCTATGTTCTCACATTATACACCTATTGTAAGAGCTGCTATGTTCTCACATTATACACCTATTATAAGAGCTGCTATGTTCTCACATTATACACCTAGTTGTAAGAGCTGTTGTCCCATGCTGCTATATCAAAAGAAAGCTGAAGCAAAATTTATTTTGCTTATAAATCGTCAGACGTCATCACATTGTCCGTTCTGATGCTTGCCGTTCCCGGTTCAAATTCCTGATTTAGTCTACAAGGCTTGACTATATGATTCTGCAAGGCCGGGTCATCAGGTCTGGCTTTTCAGGTGTCAGTGGCCATAGGTAGCTGAGATCTTACACGCTGTTTCTTAAGGGTCCCTGGAGTCATCGATTCCATATTGTTATATAGGATCTTGACTAACGAGAGCAGCAATATTAATAACCCGTTGTTACTGTAAATCGCGATCCTGTCTTACTCAATTTTCGACAAGTTCTGGTGAGTGTTCCTCTTTTACACGAAGCATAATAAGAGTTTTACTCAGTCAACCAATTTACGAATGAGATTTCCGTATGAGAAACTGCAAAACTCTATTTATACAAACTGCAACTACACTCAAGAGCCAAAACATTATGAACACCCCTACATTTTGCAATGAACTCGCCTGGATGACGTGGAAGGCAAGTGATCAGATTGAAGTGGTATTTAACTGGCATTAAGTAATGGTATTAATCCGTGCCAAGGCGGGCCTACGCGCGCCAAAGGTGGGCCTACTCGTTATTGACAGAGGGTCATAATGTTTTGGCTCTTGAGTGTATCTTCGAGGTACATCTCATAGAAATACACCTCAAAATATAGCATAGTTTGTGAAACATCTTTTAAAGCATAAAAGAAATCTCATATATCCCTGATGCAAATCATTTTTAAAGTCCCTGTCTCAGTTTCATAATTCAACTTTTCCTACTTAAATGTTACAGAAAACGCTGCTTCCACTTGAAGTGTTACTTCCATTTAATGAAATTCCAAAAATCCAACGCTGCTAAATCTCCCTTATTACGATCCGACCACGCGCCATGCGAAAAAACGCCCGCGTTCTATTTACTTTCAAGACTTCAGTTCATTCCCCGTGGCTAAAAGAATTCACTTTGACCCGGGGTGAAAAAGCTCTGTGCCAGACATTTCACTCTCTCGTTTTGATGCGTACTTCATTCTCCGATTCCAAAAGAAGAACCCTTTTAGTTTAGAATCACTGTAGTTTATTTTGATAGCTTCAGAATCGCTCTTTTCTTTCAAGGTCGCTCCAACGCAGAACTTCGAAACGATATAGTTTTTGGTTTGTTTATAACTCTGCCCTCCCCTTTCCTTTTCTTTTCTCTTCAGCCAGCCAGAAGTTTTCGTGGTTTCGTAACGGTTATTTTTTTAACTCCTTTTAATTGCCACAGTTCTTATTTTTAAAAACTTTTGTGAACTATTATTTTAAATTTTATATTTACTAATCTTTTTACTACTGTAAATTCTCTCCGAGCGTGGGCTCGTTTAATATTCTTTCTTTAGCTCATCTTTTGGATTTAAAATTTGTTTTTAATAATAATTATTGATATGGAGGTACGGGAAATTCCCTGGTACTCCAACTAAACACCTACCGTTACGTTACGTTACGTATGAAATTCCACTTTCAAAAATGAACTGTTTAACTTCTTTAAATCAAAGTAAATTAAGATGTAATGACTTTAAATGTAATTGCATTCTGATAATTTTATCTGAAATTTAATTTTTTTTTATTTTTGCGAAAGGGAATGTGGAAAGTGCTACGTATAAATGTAGTCCGAAAAAGATGAACTTCGCTTACTCTCCGTATTTGTTGCATTACAAAAATCACCCTATGCTCTTCTTCAGTTTGTGAATGCCTCTCTTTTCAGGATTTAGGTTTGGAATTGCTCATTATTACTGTTTATTAATTTTAATTTTAACATATTTCCAACCAAACTCAAGTCATCCCATAAAAAGAACTTCATCCTCTAATATTTTCTAATTGTGAAAATGCTGAGATCTGGAAAGCTATATATAAAAATGTCCTCAAGACATTTGAAATGATGTGTTTAATTTTATATACTATATTTGATAGTTTATATTTATAAGAGTTTATGCTTATCATGGAGCTGCATTATGTCATGTACTAGCATGGCCTGATGCTTAACTTCTGAAAGAAACGCAGCAAAGCTGATACATTAATTTAACTGAAAACTCATGTGTAGGGCCATTGGGAGCCTCATTTAGGCTGGAAAAATCCTTCCATTGGATTTATGAAGTCGTGTAAATTATGCCACCTCCTAAGAATTTTAATCCAAATTGTGGTGACACTAGTACCAAAGCTGATTCATTTAAATTATTGTCGCATCATAAAATGATCAAACAAGTCATGCAAAAGTTCATAGGTCCATTATTGCAGCCCATGAACTTGCAAAACTTGTCTGATCATTTTGTCATTGGGTCCATCGTATGAAGAGCTGAAATGCACTGAAAAAGGGTTAAAATCAACAATTACATCATTGTTTTATATAGTTAATACAATAAATCTTCCAAAAATTGTTAAAATAATGAATATGCAAGGTTTCATTCGTTGTGGATAGTGTTGTTGTTGTTGTCGTCGTATCCCTTGAGGTGTACACAGAAGGAATCATAATTTTAGATTTTCCAAGGTATTGGCATTTGCAAGTAGGAATGGCAGTCTGATCCAGACTTCTTCGCCTAAGAATCTGCAATTTCATTAAGTACCAAATCCACACGAGCAGGGATCCACTGTAGGATACACATTCTGTGTTAGCAGTGGATTTATTCTAAAAAAAAGATAACGTTCTCAAGCTCATACTTGAGAAATCCTTATTAAAAGCCTGTAAGGCAGATCTTGAGTCTGGGAAGATAATAATTCCCTTACTATCATCACAGTGGATATATTATGGATAGTGGGATAAATATATTACATGTATGTCAGTTAATGATCTGCATGTAGATGATTTGGTTTGCTTTGTCGCACTACGATCAGTTTTTGCACACTTAGGCCTAATTAAATCTGTAGGTAGAACAAAACCGCCCAGACGAGTTTGTAGACGAGACGATTCGCAATGAATTAATCCAATCTTTCCGAGTTTATTCTCCAGGAGTAAACAACTGACACCAATGTCCTAGAGCCATCTACTACGTAATTTTCGATTGCTTTTCCTCTGTAAAGAAACACCGAGGAAGTTACTCTTGGCAGACTGGAGACCATAGAGGTTTTTTCATTGCTATGTTATTGTTATGTTATTGCTTTGCAGTTCTGATTACGTTTATATTTTTGTTCGGAAAGTTGATGCAGTTACTTTATGATGTGGCTCTATGATTCTTACGTTGCAATGAAGCCTTAACAGTTGCAATTGATCGGGTGAGTGCTTTTGAGTGCCACACGAAAATCATTTACTTGCAAATCTTGATGCCATTTATTTGCTTAATTATATTATATTAAATTTATTTTGCTACACTGGGCACCCGGCTTGAAATTTACTAATTATTCTAGAAAAAGCTCTTTACTATAGCTCCTGTTATAATTTTGGCATCGTATAATGGATCTCTAATTGTACCAATTTTCTACCAAAACATTTAAATCTTTTTCTTTTGTTGAATCTATAATCTGAATAAAATATGTATATTTTTTAGATTTTAATTAAAAAGACGAGGTTAAAACTGCATAGGTACTCCATAATTGATACGTCCATTGGTATAATAGTAGTATCGTATAACGGATTTCTAATTGTACTAATTTTCTACCAAAACGTTTAAATCGTTTTCTGTTGTTGAATCTCATACACTTAGATATGAATTTTAAAAATTACTTTTAATTACTTCAAATGTTTAAAATGCCCCTTATTAAATCTTAATGAAACAGATAATCAAATATTTATATATTGTTTGTATTTTAATTCAAAAGATGAGATTAAAACTACACAGGTACTCCACAATTGGTACGTCCATTGCCATTTCCTTGCGAATACAATGAATTGAATGATTTTTTTTCTTACAACACAAAATTCACCTCACTGTGGTCTTGATAAGGATGAAACGTGCTGAAAAGGAATGAGTAAAAAGTTATGAGGCACCTCGAACGTAGGCGAGCAGAAGGAGCAGGAGCGGCCAGTTAGGCGTGTTCCAAATCATGTTAGTGGGAGGAGGGCTGGACGGACCTCGTTCCTCTGGGGGCCACGGGGGGCGTCGCGGCATGACACTCCGCCGGCCTCGACATCTTGCCTGCAACACACAACACACGCTCCATTAGCCCTAATGCATATCCCGCACACTCACTAATAACGCTAATGGTGTACCCTCATAGGGGACACACTTTTACATTCAACTCCATTCTTACTGAAATATATAGTATGCAGATAATATCATCTTCGTCACACATTGAAGAGTTGTAAAATGTTGGTATTGATGATAGTTTGTTTCGCTTTACAATGATATGGAAAAATAAATGATACTCTGTTTTATGAGTTAAATTTCAGCAATCCCTCGTTATAACTGGCATTCGAGTATTTTGTTTCAATACTCACAAAGAAAGAATATAAATAAAAAAAACGACAGAATAAAGGCCAATATAATGGTAACAGCAATTGACAGTTTTGTAGTTTTTGTTCATTAAAAGTAAAGTAAGTCTCATACTTTTCTATTATAATCATAAAACCCAGGTAATATTATTAGTTATATTATTATATTAGAGATATGGTATATCACGGGTAACATATCTCTCATACAATATTTATATTACTAATATTATTATATTATTACCCAGATAAAATTGCCGGTTATAGTGCAATTTGTTTCTTAATCTCTCGACACATTTGATATTGCTAAATCTTATTGTTGTGTTTGAGATATGTTATATTACATCTATCAAATCTCTAATACAATACTTATATTACTTATTTTCGGTTTACATATGATAAATGGAAGAAAAACAAATAAAAGCATTTCTTTAACGCGCGTTACAAAATAAGGACATATGATACTAATTTATTTTATAAATTATTAAATTTATCATATTAGGGTAATTAATAATATAATGGCCAAGATAATGGTAACTGTAATTCTGTGAATTTTACAGTTTTGCTGATTATAAGTATGTCTCATACTTTCATATTATAATCATAGAACCCAGATAAAATTGCTGGTTATACTGCTATTTTGTCTCTTAATCTCTCGACATATTTGGTATTGTTAAATCTTATTATTGTATATTGGAGGTATGTTATATTACATATAATATATCTTTAATACAATATTTATATTACTAATATTATTATATTATTAAACAGATAAAATTGCTGGTTACGGTGAATATTGTTTCTTAATCTCTCGACATATTTGATAGTTAAATCTTATATGTAATATAACATCTCTCTAATACAATAATACTTATTAATGGTTTACATATGAGAAATGGAAGAAAAAAAAAGAAAAGCATTTCTTTAATGCGCGTTACAAAAAAAAAAAGAACATAGATATCAATTCCTTTTATAAATTATTAAATTTGCCCCTACTAAAATAATTATTATTAACTATATTTTTTCAAAATTCTAATTCTTAATTATGTTGATAATTAATGTATATAAGGCATCATGATTAAAAAAAGCGAAATATTTTAATAATTACGATAAAAAAAGTTATAAAATTAAATACAAATAAAATATTGGTTAATGCAAATAAAATTAAATGCTTTGTCCAACATCTCTCAAATCCTGCCACCAAAATCCCCATTTTGGCGATATTTTCAATCATTAACCATTTATTTCTAAATGCATTAATAATAAATGGTTAATACAAATAAAATATTATTAATTCAAATTAATAAAAGAGTTTTACTAATATTATAATAAAAACTGACATAAAAAAGTTATTTCTTATTTAAAATTAAGCATCATTAAAAACTACACTACGTTTTGATTTTTAGATATATATATATATATATATATATATATGGAATAAAATAAATTAAAAAATATTTAAATCCTTAATTAAGGAAGTTGATATTTTTTATAAATAATATTAAAAAGTTTTTGTAATAAAAACTTGTGATTTAAAATTATTTATGTTTTAATTACATAAGAATTATTTGATTTAATAATGATTGTTAAGAGATATAGAATGACAAAATTGAATACTACATTGTAAAAAAAAATTCACAACTTTTAATTCATGCATATTAAATAAAATATAAGCAAAATATGAATTTAATTCTTCGAGTTTTTGAATAAATAAGAATTAATTAATATTGTTATGAAATTCCATGTTAATTTGCTATTTTTATATCCTTTTCTTTTTAGATCATTTAATTTATTCCATTCATTTTGTAAAAAGCTGCTCAAATTTTGTTGCACAATGCTAAAAATTAAAGATATCGCCAAGTTGGCGATATTTGTGGCATGATTTGTGAGGTGTTTGATAATGTTGGTTGATGTAATTTTCTCTAGATCTAAAGAAAACTATGAAACAGCTGTAATGAACCTAGAGAGAGACAAAATTTCAAAGATATCAAACAAGCCCAGATTTATTTCGTTTCGATATTTAACTACTAATTTAAGTATAAAATAGAAAAATACCATCCATTTTGAATTTTTCAAAGAATAAAAAAATAATTAATATTATTACAAAATCCCTTGCTAATTCACTGTTTTTTAAGGCTTTGCTTTTTAGATCGATTAATTTATTTCATTCATTTTGAAAAAAAATGCTGAATGCTTGTTGCGCAATGCCAATATCGCCAAGTTGGCGATATTGGTGGCAGGATTTGTGAGGTGTTTGACAATATTGGTTGATGTATTTTTCTCTATATATAAATCTAGAGAAAATTAAGAGACAACTGTTATGAACTAGAGAGAAAAATTTCAAAGATATCAAATAAGTCCAGGGTTATTTCGCTACAATATTTAACATTTAAGTAATTAAGAGTAGAAGTTCGAAAGTTAATTTAATGTAGATACTACAAACCATTAAGAGATTTTCGAGAAATATTTAATCACTTCAATTACAAAATATGTCTATATCTGAGCAGCAATACAAATATAAACTATATGATATTTATTTATTATACAATTAATGTTTTCCTTCGTCAAACTTCGACTATTTATTCACTTAAAAACTTTCATAATTTCAATCACTAAAAATATTTTATGACTGAAGTTTTCCTTTCTTACTGGAAAAAATCTTAAAGTCGAAGCCTATCACCTTATTTTTCACTGCAGTCACTACTTTCAGAAATGAGAAGATTCGATTATCATTGGGACAATGTGCAGAAGCGTTTCGTATTGGTATTTCAGATTTTCTTTTAGAATTTTTTCTATTTTAAATCCCTTACTATTTTAAATCCCATGCAAATACAGACATATTGCATAAATATATGCCTGATAGCACTCTGGCGCTTGGAGTTCGAGTCCCGGCGGGGACATGGATATTTGTAGTGGTTCGGAATCCACTTTAAACCGTTGGTTCCTGTATAATATGAGTGTAGAGTGTTGGCGTAGGGCAACTTGGTATATTTGAGATTTTATTATCAACCTGTGATTTCATTTGTTATTGTCGTTTAATAATTATATTTCATCATTATAATTTATTTTCATTTGTCATTTAATAATTATAGTGTTAATAAAGCCATATTTTTTTTTCTTTGAAAAAACGAAAAAAAAAGTTTTTATATAACCGTATTTTACTTCGTTATATAAAATTCAATACAAGAAGATAACAAACAAGATTTCAATCACTATTATTTCTTATAATATAAATGCTGCTATAGACCTACGACGATTTGCATTTGAGACTAGGAATATTTTCAAACAGTATTTATAAAATTTCTCTGTTAGAAAAGTGTTTAAGCAATCGTAACTGCTAATAAACTTTATATAAAACCAACATTACCCATAAAAAGAATTATAGTGATGATAATAGATTATTAATATGATTATTAATAGATTATTATATTTATTCACTAATTAATCTATATTACTAAAAAAATATATTGATAAAATCTTGATACAGTTTTAAATGGAGAAAGCAATAATGAAAAACAGCACATCGTATAATATTTTAAATTAATTTTATTTAATATCTATTTCATTAAAGCCACTATTAATATTATTTTCTACTTATGGTTACATTATTTCATTGCCAAATATGTTTCGTGTATATATATATATATATATATATAGTAACTCCCCCCAAATCAATATTTTTGACAAGGAAACTTCACTATCAACAGACTTATATCCTGGAATAACAATATTTGTATCAAAATACATCGCACTATCATTATTAATCAACTATTCAGAATTAAATCTGTATGTAACAATAATGCTTTTAAAGAACGACAAAGAAATTAACTTAAAAGTATTGTTTTAAGAAAGGTATCTCCGAAACATTTATACGCCATTATTTTTTACTGTGTAATATCCTAGCTGATTATATTATTAAGAATTTTTGTAATGGTTTACAGTATCTAAAGATTCTAATACTGAAGGGTGTTTTAATTCACATTTCTGCAAAGAAATAATAAATCATTCCATCAATATCTACCCCACATTTCTCTGCCTCACTCTGCTCACTACCAAGAATCCCTGCAAAGGGCAATAAATCGCCTTATTCAGACACTCTATGTTTACAAATTATTGATCGTAATATGCCAAACCAATCACTCGCCTAATGTCTATATTATTATAGACAGCCACAAGGTTCTATCACGTGATTAGAATTTTGCTACATACAATAAGTTACATTGCCGAATTTGTTTTTTTTAGTCCTATTCTTACAGACTCTAAACGTATAATTTTTTTATCTATGTTATCAGAGTACTTCCCTAGATTTGTTTTTCACTGGGATCTACTCTTCTAGCGAACAAAAATAACTCGGCTTATAATATTCTGAAGGTGCATTCTTTAATAAAGCTATTCTGATGATATTATTATTAATTTTTTGGGTTAATTTTAAAATATTTCGTTTGGTTTTACTTATTTCCTAGACAACATGCTTCAACTTTTGCTGTACATTTTGTATAAATATCTGTGTTCCATTTTTTGATCTTATTATATATATTATATAATTAGTTACACCTTTTACTTTCGTTTTATCATGAATTCATTCCTTACTACAATAGCAGATATGTAGTAAATTCTGTATTACATAGGATGCTTTACAGGGACCTGCTACAGTACAACCACATTGTAATTTCAAAAAAAACAAAAAAACATTTAAGGCACCTCCTTCTTGAGCTCAATGGAAAGACTATAATATCTAAGAATTTACGTGCCTGTCCATACCACTGTAAATTGAAGTTTTAGTCGTGTTTTGAGCCTGATTTCCCTATTCCGGAAATCAGGACAGTTTTGTTCTTTTTATCTTACATAGTAATATTTAAATTTATAATTCATATCATATTATCAAGTTCATTTTTCTTATCACATCACACAACCAATAGTTTTCAAGTTGTGGGGTGCAATTCCCAAGAACGACAGAAGTTTGTTCCAAAGTAGAGATACAACATACTTCCTATAATTAATTATTCAATCATATTAAATAAATTAAAAAGCTAACGAAATAATATAAAGATTTCCAAAATTTAAGAAAAAAATTAGTTTTAATTGTATAGCATAAAGCTGGTAACTTTTCATAAAAATTATGTAGTATAAATAAAATGTATTGTTTCATCAAAATATGATAAATTAATACAGCTGCTATAGTTTAAAGTCGCTTGACACGTGGCCCCAAACAGATTTTAAAAGCGTCAGCAATCTTCAAAAATAGTCATTGCATACTGAAATTTTTGAGTGCCCATGTTTTAAATAGTACTCGGTATCATTTATATAAATAAATTACAACGGTGTGCCGTTTGGCAAATACAAGATAATGAATCGATTCTATATAGGAACATGGTTGAATCTGAGCCCTTCTGTAGATTTAGATTGTGAAATTCATTTCTTTGAACAGAATCAGCTTAAGGAGCACTAGAGATGCAAGTGCAGTAGATCACCACTATTTGCAGCTAACTCAAAGGAGACACATAACTGATACACCAAGTCACTTCAAATGTTCTCTTACAGTCGCTACTAGAAGATCAACTGTGCGCAGAGTCTTCGTAAAAATAGGTTGCATTCAAAACAAGTAGTATTGTGTGTACTCCTTATACCACACTACGGAATAGAAATCTGAATTGAGCAATGATACATGCCAAACTCAATATGGAAGTTTGTAGGAGGTTTTTTTACTTATGAAATCTACATGAAGCCCAGAAAGGACTAAAACTACAAGTGCAGCAGATTAACAATATTTGTTGTTAACTCTAAAGAGTCACAGAACCGCTACACTAAGCCACTTCATATACTCTCTTGCAATCGCTACTGGAAGGCTGCTATGCAGAACAACTGTGCTCAGAGTCTTCACGAAGATAGGTTGTATTCCAAACGATTAACATTGTGTGTACCTCTCCACCAACCACTGAACTGAACTCTCAATCATACAAATGCACACGTACACATCTTTCACTGAAGTGAAGATGTGCACATGTGCGCTAGTATGTTTGACCCCATAAGCCCACTCAACTGAAGTGCGAGTTAAGAAAAGTTTGTAGGGGGTTACTGACGGTGTCCACATGAAATACAATGATTACAAAAGAGGTTACAGACAAGTTCAGATTTTATTTGCAATATGACTCACGAAGTTCGTTGCTCTGGCTATGGCAGGACCCGTCATGATGCATGTAATATTCATAAACTAGCAGATCTGACAGGTACAAGTTATATGTTTGGATAGGTTTCTATTTGGAAAGTCAGGTATTATCTTCGTGATAAACATTTGTGCTTATGGATTGATTAGCACGTTCTCTTGAATTAAACCAGATTAACATGTTTGGGATATTCTAATGAGACTGCACTTAACCCCTCGCCATCTCCCCCATCTTCGAACTGCCTTGACTCAGAAATGGACTCTTTTGTCAACTGTGTTAATAAACACTATCATTTTGAACATGAAACATCGCTATGATACCTATACAGCTATATATATATCATCATCATTATAATCAGTGGCGCAACAGCCCAATGGTGGGGCCAAGGCCATCTGCCTACTGGCAGATTTTGAGATAGGAGATGTTTTTTTTTTTTGTTTGGAGTAGGGTTGTCAGCCGTACGCCCAACGCTCTACAGTCATAGTAAACAAGATCTATTGTTTAAAGTGGATTCCAAACCACTACAAATATTTATGGCATCGCCGGGACTCGAACTCAAAATCTGTGGCATCGAGAGCCAGAGCGCTTGTCTATATATATATATATATATATATATATATATATATATATATATATATATACACGCACACCTAAATCACGTTTCATATCGAAGCTGATCACATGTTAATGTTAAATACTATGTTTTTTTAGTATATTTCAATTTTCTCCATTTTCAACGCAGAAAATAAGCCTAATTTGTGAATTTCAACATGATATTTTCCGTACTTCAATAAGAAATTAATTATTTGTAATTAATCATCATTAAGATTTTTTATTTTTTATTATTATTTTTTTTTTTTTTGAAAGCCATTGTCTTTTTTTTTCTTCTAATGCAGCTGGCAAACACTTAGACAGCTTAGTCTTGGATCCCTTAAGGCAAGCGCTGCACAGACGTTACTCACTTTGCATTAACCAGAGGGAGCGTGTAACTTGAAGATAAGCCCCGGACGCGGAGTAATAATGCCCCCGCAACGCTCTACGATCATATGAGACCGGAACCTACGGTTTAAAGTGGATTCCGAACCACTACACACATCCATGGCACCGCCGGGACTTGAACCCGAAACCTGTGGTACCGAGCTCCAGAGCGCTAGCCACTCGCCATTCAGGCCCTTTGAAAGCCATTGTACGAGGAAGAATAATTTAGGAAAACATGAGCATTTATTATAAGCATTAAATATGAAGTTTATAATTATTGAAGCACTAATAATGAATTATATTATTAATAAGAAGTTCTATATAGAATATTTTAAATACTAAAACAACAAAAAAACCTTAAATAAGTATTTAAGGTTTTTTTTTAATGTTTTTTAAAATTACATAACAATGCATTTTTGGAACGCCCAGAGTTAAGGTAGCCTTTTTTTATTTTTGGATGCATAACAAATAAAAAATCAAAATACGCATAATATACGAGTATAATAAACATGGAAATATTTTAATAAGAATGGCATGTCTCATGTAAACATCTTAATAAGAATGGTATTTCTGAAATAACTAAACAAGAATGGTAATGGTATTTTAATAAGAATGGTATTTAATAAGATGATATTTCATTAATGATAGAAGACGTTAAGATGTTATTTTGTGTAATTAGTGCAGTAAGAAATTAAATATTTGTAATTAGTTATCATTATGTTTAACTACAATTTGTTGATTGTAAAGTAATAGAAATGTTCTGAATACATTAAATATGAATCAAAATGGTGCTATTCATTTATTGCTAATGTAAATTAAGCTGGAGCGAATAACAATTTCAATTTTAATTCATTCAACAGCTACAATGTTTTCCAAATAAGCTACTTAAATTATCCTTCCTCAAATGAAAACTTGTTTGTAGTCTAAATTATTCTCTCCCCCATATCCCTTAAAATGTCTGGGGGTGTTTTGTGTTTGTTTCTCTATATAGCATCAGGTTCATCATTTCTTTTGAACTCTGTAATATTGAAATGTCACATATGAAATTTAAAAATTGGAAACTAAAAGTTAACTAAAAATTCAAGCTTCTCTGATATTCAGAAATGAAAACGAAGAAAAACTCCCAGCTTGATAGATTTTTTTCTCAGCAGACCATCTATGTTGCGTCGATCCATTAACGGCTAAACTGTTTTCGATAAGAACAGAATGTATGAGATTTTTCACTTTACAGTAACTTTCACGAATGTCAATGATTTGCCGTGATCATTGAATGGGTTAAAAGCATTATTCAACCAAGAAAAAGTCCGAGTTTTGATTTGGTTTGCCGCTCTGCGGTCATTGTGTGCACACTTTAGGCTAATTAGACAGGGACCTACAGTTTCACGTGGATTCCGAACCACTCACAAACATCCATGCTACTCCCAGGATTCGAACCCTATGGTACCAAGAGCGATAGCCAATTGGCCATCAGAACGCGAAAAGTGCAGGAGGATGGTATCAAGCTTGAATGTCTCTGTACTAAGTGAAAGACTAAATTGACAAATTGGTACGAACGATGATAGGAGTGTAGATTATGGATCAAAGTATCGGTTTAAGTCGTTCTAATAGGAAAGAGTTTCTTCGCACAAGAAAACCACAGACTTTGCGAAAGCTCCTCATTATTCAGTCAGTATTATATAGCGATTGATTTACTATATCTTGTATAGAACTTGACATTATAGACTATGTAAATGTGTGAGGAGGAGGTTTGGTTTAGTTTGTCGCTCTGTGGTCATTTTGTGCACACTTTAGGCTAATTAGACCAGGACCTACAGTTTAACTTGGATTCTGAACCCCTAATAAACGTCCCTGGCACAGCCAGGATACGAACCTGAAGTATGTGGCATAAAATGCCAGAGAGCTAGCCAATTGGCCATCAGAATATGAGGATTGGTTTGGTTTGGTTTGTCACTCTACTGTCATTTTGTTCACACTTTAGGCTAATTAGACCAGGGCCTACAGCTAAACGTAGATTCCGAACTCCTAACAAACATCCATGACACAACCAGGATACGAACTTGAAGTATGTGGCATAAAATGCCAGAGAGCTAGCTAATTGGCCATCAGAATATGAGGATTGATTTGGTTTGGTTTGTCACTCTACTGTCCGTTTGTTCACACTTTAGGCTAATTAGACCAGGACCTGCAATTTAACACAGATTCCAAACCCCTAACAAACATCCATGCTAAGGACGAGGAAGAATGAACTAAGCATTTCTTCCTAACAATTTTAGAATCTTTACCAGTCAAAGAGATATAGATTTATGAATCTTCATTTTTGAAACAAATGCTGTTTTTTCTTTGTTGAAAAAAATTCACAAGGAAATAAACCAGAATTTATATTAATATTATTGTTTATTCATTAAGCTTTAACTAAAATCTCTTTCATTGATATCATATTTAACTAAAAGTATTAAACATAATGTTCACTCATCCTTCGAAAACCGAGACCAACATTTTTATTATATTTAAAACCAAAACCTAAAATGTGACAACCGAAAACCAAATACACGTGACATAAATCATTCATAAAAACGATTCGTGGCTGCATACGAAAAAGAGATAGCTGGAAGTAAGTCTCAAAAATATGGCCGATAATTCAAAGCGATTGCTTTTTTTTTTAATACTTTCCTTTACCACATCGTATATCATGTTAAGCCATTCCTCTTATATCGATTTTAGAGGCATATCTTGTTGACCATATATAAGACGGTAAAGAACAGACTAGTAGTAACTCCTCACCCAAAATTCGGAGAAACAAAATGCATCCACAAAATATACATTTGTAAACTTCTGTTTGCAAGTTTCTAGTCAAAAGTTTAGAAAAGAATTTTTCCAAAAGATATTCGATGTATTTGTTTTAAAGGTGTAGAAAATACACTTTAGTAAAAAATTTCAGACTCCTGTTTTTTTTTTATTTTTTACAATTGAATAGTTAAGTTCAAGATTATATTATTATAATATAGATTAGAGATTATATATATTATTATATTATTATATTATTATATAAGTTCATGATTCCTATTATGATTTATATTAGCATTATATTATTATTTTAATGATAAGAAATTTAAAACTGAGAAACTTTTTGGAAGATTTTTCCTTTGATAAATGATATGCAATCTTCCATTTTTAATTAAATGTGCCATTGCCCTGTAACATATACCCTGGGTCTTAATGACCGAATGTTTAGCGCTCTGGTGTTCGGGGCCACAGTTTTTAGGTTCGAGTCCCGGCGGTGCCATAGATGTTTATAGTGGTTTGGAATCCAATTTAAACCGTAGGTCTCGGTCAAATATGATCGTAGAGCGTTGTCTTGAGGTTTAGTCAGTCTTCAGCCCTCGTGGTTCCTCGCTAAAGGGAAGCTTCATATTATTCTTAGCCATGAACTAGTGGGTCTATTGGACCTGGTGTAGGTATTCCTGTACCAGAGGGATCCGCTGCACCGTATATAGCAAAAACAAATACTATTGTTGGCCTTTTATATTACTTCCACGTGAAGGTTTGTCGCTCTACAGTCCTTTTATGCACACAATGACTAAACAGACCGAGACTTACAATTTAAAGTGGATTCTGAAAAACTCACAAACATCCATGTCACCATCAGGATTCGAAGCTGAAGCACCAAAGGCCAGAGCGCTACCCGTTTGGCCACCACATCTCCCGGTTTGGTTTGGTTTGTATCTCTACGGTCAATTTTTTCCCACTTTAGACTAATTAGACCGGGATCTACACTTTAAAGAGGATTCAGAACCCCTAGCAGACATCCATGCCACCGCCAGGATTCGATCCTGAAGAATGTGGTTCCAAATGGCAGAGCGTTATCCACTTGGTAACCAGGCCACCCATGTGAAGGAAAAGAAATATATTCCTAGAGAACTTTCAAATCTAAGTTTTTGTCATATTGGAAAATTGTAAACATAATTTGACTTCTGATTTTATACTATTTCGGTTTGTAGAAGTTTTCAAATTGCCAAGTACACGCGAGAGAAAAAAAATCTGTTTCCTTTATTGACGTAGAGACAGTTGTGATAGGAGTAGTAAATAGAAATTACAGAGAAGCTAGTGATGTTCATGGTGTTAAAATATGGGTACTATATCATAGAATTAAAGGAAGAAAATGCAGTATAAGTGAAATGGAGGGTGGTTGATCTATTAAATTGACTAAGAAGGTAGAGGATGTTCTAGTAAAGTGTCTTATTTGAAAATCACAAATGGGTTTGGCTTGTGATAAGTAAGAACTAAAAATATTTGTTCAAGAATATATGGATGCCAATGGACTTCAGACCAGATTCCTGCGGCCTGGTAGCCAAGTGACGAGCGCTTTGGCCTTTGTACCACAGGCTTCAGGTTCGAATCCTGGCGGTGGCATGGATGTTTGTTAGTGGTTTGGAATCCATTTTACACTATAGGTCCCCGTCTGTTTAGCATTCGTGACCACAAAATGACCGTAGAACGACAAATCAAACCAATCAGACCAGATTTCAAAACAGCCTGCCAGCGGATAACTGGCACCAAGAATTTCTGCAAAAGCATTAATAGTAAATGACTCTCAGTAATAAATGGAATACATTCGTAGATTCCACAGCAAATATTGTGCGTAAATTGTCTGTCTTTTTATGATCACGCAGTATCTAATGCAAAAGAGAAATTATTAAACTATCCTATTCTGCCACAGATTATGATATACATGTAAAATATTTCTTTGAAAGAAAATAGACGATATAAAATTCAACATGCTTCAGCAATTGATAAATAATGAAATTACAATGACTAAGACAATAAAAAGTACATATTTATCTATAGCATATATTGCAGTATATCTTTATCAGTGCAATAGCCCCATAGTGGGCCAATGCAGTTTACCTACTGGCAGATTTCAAAACAGAAGATGTTTTCTTTTATATGATGTAGGGTTGTTAATCCTACATTCAACGCTCCACAGTCATATTAGACAGGGAACTACGATTTATAGTAGATTCCGAACCATTACAAATATCAATGGCATCCCCGGAACTCGAACGCGAAGCCTGTGGCATCAAGCGCCAGAGAGCTAGTCACTCGGCCATCAGGCCCCATAGTATAGTATGTAATATATAATAAAAATTTATATTCGTATATAATATATAATAAAAATATATTTTAGAATATAATATATAATAAAAATATATATTAGAATATAGTATATAGTAAAAATATATATTAATATATAGCATATAAGAGTAGCATATTGGATAATCACAAGATGATCTTATGATATGTATTCAATTAAATAATATTTATTTATTTATTTGATGAAAAAATATAACAACTCAAATCTCAACAGATTAAAACAAGATGCCGGTTCGAAGGAACTAAAAAAAATATAGATAATAGAATGTGACTTGCTATCATATTGTCTCTTGTAGATCAAAAAGCAATTAAATCTGAAAATTGTAAAATTCAGCTAATAAAGAACAAACAATTAATGATTTATATAAAAATGCTGTAAATTAAATATTCCTTTATTTAAGAAGCAATTATTTATTTTTAAAAGAAATACATTGAAATAAAAGCAATTTTCAACATATAAAAGTTACATGTAAGCAAAATATTACTTTGTATGAATCAAAATAAAACAGACTGGTATGCACATCAATATAGTTATGAAGTGTATTAGTTTGAATTTAAAAATTGGATTTTTTTTCATTTTTATTATTGTATTCTAATGGTGGCCACTGATGTCCCTCAATATGTACCTAGGGTCTTCCTACACAACACTTGTATAGCAAGGCCACAATTATCACAGGTCATTTCTTTCATATAGCATGCATAATTATTATTTTTATAAATCTACATAAAAAACTCTTTATTTCTGTTGTCAATATTGACAAGTTAAGTACTTGAATTATTAATTAGTTAATGGTAATGAACTTTCATCAAACAGTTACCGTTAAAAGATTAGAGCGTGGATCTCCATTACCCATAAGAATATATTGTTGGCAAATATAATATATGAAGGCAATTAATTGTAAAAAGTTATTAGACAATTTAAGATCAGTTGTGCGTGTCTAATCTTCAGTGTCCTGCAGGGCGGGGCAGACATCCCATGTGTAGTATACTCATGGATGGAGGGAAAGGGGCAACTTCTGTTGTGATGGAGCATCTGTTGGTAGAAGTCTGACTTGGCTCCATGTTGCTGAGCGGCCTGTTGGCCAATCGGCTAGCACTTTGGCCATTGGTACCCCATATTCAGGTTCAAATCTTGGTTGTAGCATGCATGTTGTTAGTGGCTCGGAATCCACTGTAGGTCCTGGTCTAATTAGACCTGCAGCCTGATGGCCGAGTGTCTAGCGCTCTGGCGCTCGGTACCACTACCCCCACAACGCTCTACAGTCAAATGAGACCGGGACCTACAGTTTAAAGTGGATTCCGAACCACTACAAACATCCATGGTTCCCTCCGGGACACGAACCCAAAACCTGTGGTACCGAGCGCCAGAGCGCTAGCCACTCGACCATCAGGCCCCATGCTCTTTTTTTTCTAATGCAGCTGGCAAATACTTAAACCGTGATCTTTTTATGCCATAAGCAAGGGCTGAATCGATGTTACTCATTTAGCACTACCCAGGGGGAGCGTGTAACTTGAAGATAAGTTACGGACGCGGAGTAACAATACCTCCGCAACGCTCTACGATCATGTTAGACCGCGATATACGGTTTAAATCGGATTCCAAACCACTAAAAACATCCATGGCACCGCCTGGACACGAACCCGAAACCTGTAGTAACGAACGCCAGAGAGCTACTCACTCTGCCATAAGGCCCCACATTTATATTAAACACAGAACTAATTAATCAGCTAAATGGAAATTGGAAATTTAAATTTGTGAAATAGCTTATCAAATTAACTTTATTAATTAAAAATATCAATAATGAATAATTTAGCATCATCAATAATTAATATAATGGCTTTTTCAAATCAGTTTAATAGCATGTACATTTATATTAAACACAGAAATGACTAATCTTTTAAATGAAAAAAAAAATTAAATTTCTATTGCAAATTAATTACTGTATATTAATACTAATTGGCTTTCAATAAAAGAAGTAACTAATTATCTAACAAGCAATATTTTTTTGTTCTAATGCAGTTGGTAAGCACTTAGACAGTTGTCTTGGATGCCATAAGCAAGGGCTGCATCGACGTTACTCATTTAACACTCATACCCAGGGGGGCTCGTGTAGCTTGAAGATAAGCTACGGACGAGGAGTAACAATGCACCCACAACTCTCTACGATTCTATTAGACCGGTACCTACAGTTTAAAGTGGATATTCCGAATCACTACAAACATCCATGGCACAGCCGGGACTCGCACCCGAAACCTGTTGTACCGAGCGGCAGAGCGCTAGCCACTCGGTCATCAGGCCCCATGATTGTTTCTCCAAATGTATCTGGCAAATACTTACACCGTAATTTTTTTATGCCATAAGAAGGTCTACATCGATGTTACTCTTTTAGCACTACCCAGAGGGCTCATGTAGCTTGAAGATAAGCTGCGGACGCGAAGTAACAATGCCCGCGCAATGCTCTACGATCCTATTAGACCGGTACCTACAGTTTAAAGTGGATTCGGAACCACTACAAACATCCATGGCACCTTGGACCTTTTAGACCTGACATGAGTGATATTACCACCACAACGCTCTACAGTCAAATGAAACCGGAACCCATGGTTTAAAGTAGATTCTGAACGACTACATTCATCCATGGCACCGTCGGGACTCGAACCCAAAACTGGTACCGAGCGCCGCAACGCTAGCCACTCAGCCATATGGCCTCACATTTTATATTAAACACAGAAGTGTTTAATCAGCTAATTGAAAAAAATAACTTCTCCTGCAAATTAATTACTGCGTATTTATATTAATTGGCTTTTAATAAAAGAAGCAACTAATTATCTAATAAACAACATATCTTTCCAGAACAAATTCCCTGCCACAATACGCCACTAGTCCCTACATCGCAAAAAGAATCCCTGTCCAACGCCCGACTGGACAATCGGCGGAGCTAGTTAAGGGAAAAATAAGTAAAAACATCTTCCCCCATCCCTAAAAAAGTAAGACATCCACTCCGTAAATCCCTCCATAATGTCAAAAATCAGTTAAGAAGGAATTCGAGATAGCGTAATATGATCCCCAAAAAAGGGAAAAAAGAAAGAAAAGAACTAAATAGAGAGGCAAAAAAGAAGAAAAAAGAAAAGAATAAAAAATACTCGACGATATCAAATAAAAAGCCCGAACGATCCTGACCCGCATAGCTCCCCATGAATGGCAAAGAATTCGAAATGAAGTAGTTTGTATCCCCCAGTTTCGCGGCTCTAGTCTGCCCGGAATGGTCTCGTTTGGGCGCCTGTTGCGCCATCTTTCGGGAGAAATGCAAACTTTTATGTCGTGTACGGGGGAGGCATGGAGTGGGAGGATTAAAATGACAGAGAAAAGACATTGTATGGCAGCATATCTGAGATTTTTATTGCGATGAAGTCGCTCAATAGACTTGAAAAAAAATAAATAAATAAAAATAAGGGAAGAACCCGAGATGAAAATAAAATCAAAACAGGTTTGTGTTTTGTTTAGATTCATTTTTTTGCCTCTTATATTACTCGCAGTTGGCAGAGCAGGAAATGCGTTGTTCTTTATACATGATTTTGCGCAGTATTTATTTTTACAATAGGTTAAAGTTTAGTATGTTTATTTTTAAATTTAAAAATAACTTTTGTTTTAGTGTTTTTGTTGCAGTACATTTATATATTTATACATTTTATATTATATTTTCTCTTATGGTTATTTTATACATTTTTTTTTTTTTTTTTTTTTTCTCTATATGGGCACAGTTGGTGTGTTCTGGATTTTAAGAGTGTGACATAAAAGTGACTCTTAAAAAAAATTTCCAGGAAACAATTTTCTTACATTCTTTCTTCCAGATGTACACTCTCTTTTATACCTTGGTGAAGCTTAATTTGCTAAAAAATACAGCTCTGTAAAGAGTTAATTGGGTAGTTGACTATATCTTGAATTTTTTTTTTTTTTAAACAGTTAAAAGTTAACCATAAATATCCATATAAATAGTATAGTTAGTATAAGTGTGTTATTATTATTAGTATAGATATTATATAATTAGTATATGTTTTATGCAAATATTCAATGCGTATCCATGCAATAATGAAAGTAAAAGGGGAACCCAAGCTGAAAATAAAATCAAGACAGGTTTGTGTTTTGTTTAGATTCATTTTTTTGCCTCTTATGTTACTCGCAGTTGGCATAGCAGGAAATGCGTTGTTCTTTACATGATTTTGCGCAGTATTTATTTTTACAATAGGTTAAAGTTTAGTATGTTTATTTTTAAATTTAAAAATAATTTTTGTTTTACTATTTTAGTTGTAGTAATAATATATTTATTCTCTTATGGTTATTTTTTTTTATGCATAAATTTTATATTTGGTGTTTATTTTGACTTCTCTATACGGGCAAAGTTGATGTTTTCTGGGTTTTTACCAAGTGTGACATAAACGTGACTCTTAAAAAGATTTCCAGGAAATAATTTTCCTATATTCTTTCTTGCAGATGTAGGCTCCTTTTTATACCTTAGAAATGCTTAATCTGCTAAAAAAATCAAACTAATTGGACAGTCGATTGTATCTTGAAAAATATATTCTGTATTTAAACATTAAAAATTAACGATAAATATCCATATAATTAGTATAGTTAGTATAAGTATGCTATTATTAGTAGTATAAATATTATATAATAAGTATATGCTTGATACAAATATACATTGCGTATCCATGCAGTAATCAAAGTAAAAGTAAAACCCGAGATGAAAATAAAATCAAAACAGGTTTGTGTTTTGTTTAGATTCATTTTTTTGCCTCTTATATTACTCGCAGTTGGCATAGCAGGAAATGCGTTGTTCTTTATACATGATTTTGCGCAGTATTTATTTTTACAATAGGTTAAAGTTTAGTATATTTATTTTTAGATTTTAAAATAACTTTTTTGTGTGTTTTTGTTGTAGTACGGTTATATATTTATACATTTTATATTATATTTTCTCTTATGGTTATTTTATACATTTTATATTTTATACATTTTTTTAATTTTCTCTATATAGGCATCGTTGGTGTTTTCTTGGTTTTTACCGAGTGTGACATAAAATGACTCTTAAAAAGATTTCCAGGAAAGAATTTCCTTGCAGATGTAGGCTCCCTTTTATATCTTGGTAATGCTGAATCTGCTAAAAATCCACCTGTGTGAAGAGTTAATTGCGTAGTTGACTGTAAATTTAAAAAAAAATTATTTAAACAGTAAAAAGTTAACGATTTAATGAGATATATTTTCTATATAAGTTAACGAGATATATTTTATATATAATTTAACGGGATATATTTTCTATATAAGTTAACGAGATATATTTTATATATAATTTAACGGGATATATTTTCTATATAAGTTAACGAGATATATTTTCTATATAAGTTAACGAGATATATTTTATATAAAATTTAACAAGATATATTTTATATAAAATTTAACAAGATATATTTTATATAAAATTTAACAAGATATATTTTATATATAAGTTAATGAGATATATTTTCTCTTATGGTTAATTTTTATATATTTTATATATAAGTTAATGAGATATCTTTTCTATATAAAATATATAAAAATTAACCATAAGTTAATGAGATATATTTTCTCTTATGGTTAATTTTTATATATTTTATATTTGGTATTTATTTTATCTTCTTCAAACGCGCAGCATTGGTGTTTTCTGGATTTTTACCAAGTTTGACATAAACGTGACTCTTTAAAAGATTTTCAGGGAAGGATTTTCTTACATTCTTTCTTGCAGATGCAGTCTCCCTTTTATACCTTGGTAAAGCTAAATCTGCTAAAAAACCCAGCTCTGTAAAGAGTTAATTGGGTAGTTGACTATATCTTGAAAAACAATTTTTGTTTTTAAACAGTAAAAAGTTAATGATAAATATCCATATAATTAATAGAGAATAGCATTAGTATATTATTATTGGTAATAAAAATATTATATAATTAGTATATACTTGATGCAAATATTCAATGTGTATCCATACAACAATCAAAGTAAAAGAAACACTGTCTTAAAACTGACATAAAAGTTTTTTTTTATATAAGTTACAAATATAAATAGGCAAATTTATATAAAATACAATGTTCTGTTCTTAAAAGGATAGTCAAATATTTCGTAAATTTGTAAACTGAGGTTTAATCAATTAACTTTCTCTATTTGAAAAATGAAATGGTGACATTATTACTTTTTATGTCATAAAAATAACGATTTGCGCTCAGTTTGATCCTATAGAATAAATAATTTCAAAGAAGACAATTTAAGTTTTTCAATATAATTTTTTTTTTCGTTTCTAATAATAAAAAAAATTGGAAAGGTTTTAACAATGACTTTAAAAATATTTTTTTACAGCTTATTTCAAACAACTTTCTGATGCCTATTATTTATTTTAATAATACGACATCTAAAATAAAATAGATTGGAAAAAATTAATAAAAGGGTAATTTAAAATAAGTATTTTAAAAGTTTGTGTTTATTATACGACATGTATTAATCTTTAAGCAGTTAAATTCTTTTATTTGTATAGAATACAAAATTTTATATAACAAAAAATTTTATCTTCAATTAAAGAAATACATTTTTAGTTAATAGATAAACTAACCCAACTTTTTTGCGTATAAATCTTCCAGTCAAATGAAAGTTTTATTTTAAAAATGGAGTTTTAATTAAAATTTTTTAGCGATAAATGTTAGCTAAATATTCAAAATTTAACTGTTAAGAATATAAAAGAAATAATAAAAATTTTCGCTGCATTAAAATTTAACTTCTACTAATTTTCATAAAAGTCAGTCATGGAATTAAAAATTTTATTTTCTTAATAGTTGTTTCTTGCAAACTCTTAGTTTTTCTTAAAATATTTACGAAATTCCTCGCCAGTATCGCCAAATCCATCGCCAAATTTCATCTAATTTGGTAACTTTGTTATTCATATAACACTTTAATAAATGCTTTCCATAATCTTACGATACAAAACCATTTAAACAGTAAATCAAACGCATCAAAAATTTTTAATAATAAATAAATATTTAGAAATAAAAATGAAGTTATTTTCATATTAAAAAAAAATTATCCTCCATAGCCAGCATGCAATTTTTCTATCATATCTTTATCTATAAAAATTATAAAATTCAAGCGCAACATTCACAATTTAATTTCTTTGAAATATAAATGATTTTATTTCATTGAATTTGGATACATTAAAGCCAATTTATAATAAATGTTTGCTTTTTTAAATATTTTTAATTAGTTTTACAGTATATTATTGATAATTATTTGTATAAGTTAATAAGATAGTATTTATATTTATATTTTATATTTTAATTTTTTTAATTTATTTGATTATTTATAATGTTTTTTATTTATATGTATAAAATATTTTTTCACAATTATATAAAAGAGACGTATTTTATATTATGTTATCAATTGCACAACAATTTTTTTTAACACTAATGTAAACATTATGTATTTTGATTAAACATGACAAACTTTATATTGACTAAATGATATTTTAGGTATACAAAATATAACTTATGTTCATATAAATTTAAAAGTGTATATTTAAATTAATAATAATTATTATATATAATTAAATACTATGCATATTTAAATAACATGAGTTAAATTTTTAATGAAATCGAGTTATACAAATTTACAATTATTTTAGTATTGTTATATTAGTATCAAATTTAGCATACGAGATATTATTTATCATATTATATGAGCCAACTTAGCATATGATATCAAGCAATTTCAGTTACAATGCGTGGTTTTTGCCGATGACGAATATTTTTAATGGTTAAAGAAACAAAGAAGAATGTCTTATCAAATTATTTCTAATACTTAAAAAGAATATATACTTGAGAGTGAAAAATAGCAAAATAAAATGAAAGACAAAAATATTTAATTCTAGTTTTTCGTAATAAAAATACCGAGATATGTAATAAAAAAGTACATTTTAATGGCTATGTATATCCGTTTTTCCCTTATAATAAGTAATATTGCAAAGAAAGCAATTGTACAGAAAAAAATAAACAAAAGGAAAAAAAAAATAAGTATAATGCTTGGAAAGCGATATAAAAATACAGATTTATAAACAATAAAAATTTAAAAAATTCATTTACAGTATTTATACTAAGATTATCGAAATATACAATTAATACATACAGGGAAACAAGTATTTTAAGGCATTGTATATCAACATCTTACTGGGTATGTATATCCGCTTTTCCCTTATAATAAGTAATCTTGCAAAGAAAACAATTGTACAGAAAAAAAACTAAACTAAAGAGAAAATATATGTATAATGTTGGGAAACGATACAAAAATACACATTCATAAGCGACAACAATCAAAAAATATTTTTTAAATATTAATTTACAGTATTTCATACTAGATCGAAATATACAATTTATACATACAGGAAAACAATTATTTTAAGACATCGTATATCAGCATTTCCCTCGGTATGTATATCCGCTTTTCCCTGATAATAAGTAATCTTGCAAAGAAAAAAATTGTACAGAAATATATGAAACAAAAGATAATATGCATAATGCTTGGAAAATGATATAAAAAATACAAATTTATAAGTGCCAATAATTAAAACAAATTTTAAAATATTCATTTACAGTATTTCATACTGAAAGTATGTATTTTAAGACATTGTATATGGGCATTTCCCTGGGTGGCTTTGCAAAGAAAGAAGTTTTACAAAAATATCTGATTAATACGATGACAAAAAAATATAGAAAAATTCTCATAAAGGCATATACAGCATGTATAAAACAACAAAAATTTAAATCCTTGTTTGTTGAAACAAGAATTTGCAAAATATATTTTAAAAATAGCTATTTATGGTACTTAATATATAATGTACCATAATTAGACTTTATATTATTTAATTATGGTACTTTATATTATTTAATTATGATAGTTTATATTACATTATGGTAGTGTTATCTAATTATAATACTTTTTATGATAGTGCTTAATATAAAGTACCATAATTAGATATTATCTAATTATAGTACTTTATATTATTTAATTATAGTATTATAGTATATATTATCTAATTATGATACTTTATATTATTTAATTACAGTAGTTTATATTTTATAATTATAATACTTTTTAATATCTAGTTATTGTACTTTATATTATCTAATTATGGTTTCTTTATATATGAAATGCATAATGAAACAAAGAACGGCATCGAAATGTTACAGTAAATTCTAATATAAAAAATATGATTGATTTTTCATTTTCCCTTTCATTTCTTACCAATACTTTAAAATTCGTCTCATATTAGCTAGTTAGCTATTCTTAAGAACTCTTTCACCATACACTATTATAGAACTTTATAAAGATCCTACAATTAATTCATCTGCTTTTATAATAAAGCATTCATTTATTCTCTAAAAAGAAAAAATATATATGTTTTATGGTTAAAAAAAACCCTTCAGAAAGTAATTACATTCTTTAAAATTCCCAAAAGAATGTTAAAAAAAAAATCAAATTCATGAAATATTTAATTGATAACTTCTGAAGTTATTTGAATCCATTAATAATTTGCCAAGTTCTGTAACTATCGAAAGAGAAATATGTGAATAATGCTTTATTCTTTCATATTTGAGTTTCAGTGTATTTTGATGAATTCTAATCAATGAAAACCGCTATGAAATCAGCGCGAAAGCGAGGTTGTCTATTCAAGGCCATTTCAGAGTGCCAGACTTGGACTAATTAATAATCTCATCATCAAATACATGGATCACTGAATATTTGATGTGCGTGTCCATAACTTTCACGAATTTTAAAATCTGAACCTTATAGTGTCTGCCATTTTCATGTAAATTATGTGCAAATAAAAGTTTTCATTACAGAAATAAAAATCATTATGTAAAATATTTATGAATTGAATTATTAATACATTAATTTGAGTACAATACTTTTTTAGAAATCTATGTTGAAAATAATTTAATGTTTACATTAATCGAATAGATATTTTTCATAAAATTCCTATTTTATGAGTAATGAATTTTTTTTTCTTCGTCAATGGCGCTCGGCCTGATGGCCAATTAGCTAGTCCTCTGGCCGTTAGTACCATAGGCTACAGGTGCGAATCCTGGCGGCGACATGTATGCTTGTGAGTGGTTCGGAGTCCATAATAAACTATAAGTCTCGGTCTAATTAGCAAAAATTGTGCACAAAATGACCTTAGAGTGGCAAACCAAATTAAATCATCAATAATGCAACAACCCTATGGTGACCAAGGCCGTATGACCACTGGCAGATTTCGAAACATGACGTGTTTTAATTTTTACGGAGTAAAGTTGTCAGATTTACACCCCACACTCATATTAGATCAGGACCTACGGTTTAAAGTGGTATGGCAAACCAGTACAAACATCCATGGCACCGAGCGCCTGACATAGTCACTCGGCCATCAGACCCCAATAAATTCTTATACAACTGAATTTCATACATTAATTTGGATAAAATATTGTTTTTGCATGTCTGTTTAATCGTTTATATTTATCATTATTAATATTTTTCAAATTCCCTCCAAAAACAGGAAAATAATTTAAAATAATCAGCAACTATTTATATTTCTTTAATTAGCAAATTAATAGTAATTACTTATATCTATTTAATTAGCAAAATAGCAGTAACTTTTTCATATTTATTTAATTCTTTTAGATTTATCAATTGAAACCACAGAGTCATGGTGCAGAAATGGAAAATCTTGCTCATTTCTTTCTTGATAACTAAATGAAGAGCTATTTTTTATAGTTATATCATTGTATTTCAATTGAAATAACCTTATCTTTCTCTATATTTTTGAGATTTCAAACACAATGGTTGCACTCCATAATGCATCATATTAGAAAAGTTGCAATTGTTTCATTGTCATAATTGGGAAGACAAAAGAAATCTGACAAGTTTCTCAAATCCGGGCCCTGGAAGCCCACGAAAGATCTATGCAAAATCTCGCTTGTTTTCGTTCTTTTTTATTGCAATTCAAACGAAATGGCCAATAAATTGAATGAAGAGCTATTCTTTATGATTATATCATTGCATTTCAAATGAAATAGCCTTATATTTCTTTCAAATTTGAAATTTCAAATACAATGGTTGTATTCCATAATGCCTCATACCCAAAAATTTACATTGTTTCATTGTTATAATTGGGAAGAATCTGATAGGAATTTCATGGAAGCACCACGAAAGATCTATGCGAAATCTTTTTTGTTTTCATTCTTTTTCACTGCAATTCAAACGAAATATTATAATCACTGGTCAATAAACTGAATGAACAGCTATTCTTTATTAGCTGTTCATTTAGTTTGTTGGTTCTGTGTTTAGCTGTTCATTCAGTGATTATGGCATTTCGCTTAAATTGCAATAAAAAAGATCCTTATATTACTATATAATGATCTTTTATGTCACTGATCGTTATATGACTGCATTTCAAATGAAATGACCTTATCTTTCTCGTAATTTTTGAGATTTCAAACACAATGGCTTGAATTCCATAATGTGTCATAACAAAAAGTTGCATGGTTTCATTGTTATAATTGGGAAGACAAAGAAATCTAAGAAGTTTCTCATATCCGAGGCTCTGGAAGCACCATGAAAGATCTCTGCAAAATATTTTTTAAATTAACCAGAATTCATTAAAAAAAAGCATATTTTTGGTAGAAGTATGCAGATAAAAAGCGTGAAGATCTATCACTTTCATTGACTATCAATCAACAAGATTTATGAATGATTCCAACAATCGCAACCACATATTCATCGTGCAGAAATAGAGAATCTTGAGCATTTCTTTCTTGCCAACAAATAGAATGAAATGCTATTCTTTATGATTATATCATTGCATTTCAAATTAAATAACCTTATCTTTCTGTAAACTCTTGAGATTTCAAATACAATGGTCGTATTCCAAAATGCATCATAACAGAAAAGTTGCAATTGTTTCATTGTTTTATAGTTGGGAAGACAAAGAAATCTTACAAGATTCTCAAATTCGAAACATGGAAGTACCATAAAAGATCTATGCAAAATCTTTTTTGTTTTCATTTTCTCACAATTTTTTTTATTGCATTTCATACGAAATGTCTTAAACACTGACCAATAAAGTGAATGAACAGATATTCTTTATAATAATATGATTCTATTTCTATATTTTTGAGCTTTCAAACGCATATATTCCATAATGCCTGATAACAGAAAAGTTGCATTATTATAATAGGGAAGACAAAGAAATATGACACGTTTCTCAAATGGAAGCACCACGAAATAATCTATGCAAAATCTCTTTTGTTTTCATTCTGTTTTATGCAATTCAAACGAAATGCCAAAATCACTGGCCGATAAACCGAATGGAGTGCTATTTTTTATAATTATATCATTGCATTTCTAATGAAATAACCTTATCTTGCTGTAAACCTTTGAGATTTCAAATACAATGGTCGTATTCCAAAATGCCTCATAACACAGAAGTTGCAATTGCTTCATTGTTATAGTTGGGAATAAATCTGACAAGATTTTCACATTCGAGTCCTGCAAGCACCACGAAAGATCTATGCAAAATCTCTTTTGTTTTTATTTTCCCACGATTCTTTTTTATTGCAATTCAAAATGTCTTAATCACTGACCAATAAACTGAATGAAGAGCTGTTCTTTACGATTATATCATTGCATTTCAAACTAAATATCCTTATCTTTCTCAAATTTTGAGATTCTAAATACAATGGTTGTATTCCATAAAGCACCATAACAGAAAAGTTACATTGTTTCTTTTTTATAGTTGGAAAGACAAAGAAATCTGACAAATTTCTCAAATCCGAGCCATGGCAGCACCACAAAAGATCTATGCAAAATCTCTTTTGTTTTTATTTTCCCACGATTCTTTTTTATTGCAATTCAAAATGTCTTAATCACTGACCAATAAACTGAATGAAGAGCTATTCTTTACGATTATATCATTGCATTTCAAACTAAATATCTTTATCTTTCTCAAATTTTGAGATTCTAAATACAATGGTTGTATTCCATAAAGCACCATAACAGAAAAGTTGCAATTGTTTCTTTTTTATAGTTGGAAAGACAAAGAAATCTGACAAATTTCTCAAATCCGAGCCATGGCAGCACCACAAAAGATCTATGCAAAATCTCTTTTGTTTTTATTTTCCCACGATTCTTTTTTATTGCAATTAAGACGAAATGTCTTAATCACTGCCAATAAACTGAATGAAGAGCTATTCTTTACGATTATATCATTGCATTTCAAACTAAATATCCTTATCTTTCTCAAATTTTGAGATTCTAAATACAATGGTTGTATTCCATAAAGCACCATAACAGAAAAGTTACATTGTTTCTTTTTTATGGTTGGAAAGACAAAGAAATCTGACAAATTTCTCAAATCCGAGCCATGGCAGAATCACAAAAGATCTATACAAAATAATTTTTTTTTTTTTTCATTCTTTTTTATTGCAATTCAGACGAAATGTCTTAATTACTGGCCAATAAACTGAATGAGCAGCTATTCTTTACAATTACATCACTGTATTTCAAATGGAATAACCTTATCTTTTGCTAGATTTGTGAGATTTCAAATACAATGGTTGTAGCGCATAATGCATCATAACAGAAAAGTTGTATTGTTTCATTGTTAGAATTGGGATGACAAAGAAATCTGACAAAGTTTCTCTAGTAAAAGTCATGGAAGCACCACGATAGATCCATGCAAAATATTTTTTGTTTTCATTTTCTTACAATTCTTTTTTTTTTCTATTGCAATTCAAACGAAATGTCCTAATCAAACTGAATGAAGAGCTATCCTTTATGATTATATCATTGCATTATTAAATAACCTTTCTGTAAACTTTTGAGGTTTCAAATACAATTATCGTATTCCAAAATGCCTCATAACAGAAAAGTTGCAATTGTTCATTGTTATAGTTGGGAAGACAAAGAAATCTGACAAGATTCTCAAAAATCTCTTTTTTGATTTTCCCGCGTCTTTTTATTGAAAGTCTTAATCACAATAAACTGAAAGATCTACACAAAAAGAAACAACATCTTTCTTTTCAAATACAATGGCATTTTCATTTTCTTGTTATAATCACAATTCTTTTTCATTGCAATTGGAACGAAATGTCATAATCTCTTTAGAAGCAGAATCCAAAGCACAATGGCTGTTTTCTATACATCACAGTGAAAATACATTCTTTTTTCCACTGCTGTCATTGAGAAGACCAGAAAATTGGAAAAGATTCACAATTCGAAGGGGGCCTAAGGCCGATTTTAAGGCCCAACATCGCTGAGAAACATCTTTTGTTTTGTGTGGGGGAAAGCTCCAGAAAATCTGCAGCGAGATGAGCAAACAGCTTTGGATTCGATCAAGAGAAATTCCGCGAATCCTGAGCGTAAATCTTGGCTTTACGCCAATCAGCCCTGCGAGGGTAGGGGGTAGGGTCCTTCCCTGTGGTGTGTACATGTGTGCGTGGAGGAATATTCTACGCTATTCCAAATTATTCCAAGCTGCTTTAAAAAGGAATAGTGGAGTAGATGTAGGACGAGATGCATGATTCGGAAATTCAAGTCTCTTTTTCAATTTTCCTGGAGTAATTGTCTCAGTTCAATTTAAATCCCTGGTTTTTGAGAGAAGTGGTTTAAAATTTAATTTCGTTCTCAAGTGTTGTTGCTGCTTCAGGAAAACACATTTTGCATTTTTGCATTCAAAAAAGGATGAAAAGATGTGCACCTAAAATTCTTTAGCATTAAAATTCACGTACAAATCTTTTCCATCAGTTTTTTTAAAATTTCGTTTGAAAATATTATAAATTCCAATTTTTGGGAAAGATATAAAATGAATCACTTTCATATTGAGTTCTATCCTTCTAATAATTCTTCGAGAAGTAATTTTTATTTAGTTAGTATTCAAACTGCTAATTGTCCTTTCAGAATCCTTTATGTTGTACGCATGTTAAATATTAAAAATACGTTTTAAATATTAAATTATTATAACATTTAATAAGATTATAATAATTTAAAACCAATAATAATACTCTAATAATAATCTTTAAACACTATATTATTATATTTTATATTTTTGTGCTGTTTCTCAAAAATGTCATCTTTTAAACAGCATATTGATAATTAGAAAAAAAAAAATCTTAACCATCTAATCTAAATTTATTTTTAATCTAATATTTAACCATTTTCACTAATTTAACCATTTTTACTAATTTAATTTCACCATTTCACCAATTTAACTATATTTAACTATATTAAATCATTTTAATCATTTTCGCATTTTTTTTTAATATTTAACCATTTTCACGTGTTTGAAAAAATATATTTAAAAATATAATTATTTTTATACATTTTGAGAAGCACAATTAATTTCTTGAACCCAAAATTTTAAAAGCTATGTAAAGAAAGCATATTTATTGTAAATTTAAGATATTTATACCATTAATTTTCGGAATTTTTTGGTTTGGAATCTCATGACAATTATAAAGATTTTAATTATTTCTTTAAAAAAATGTTTGCCATTATGAATATAATATTCACTATTATGAATTGTTTTATTAAAATATCATTCTTTTTTAAGCTTTACTAATTTCTTAAATCCAATAATTATTTGCGGAATTAATGTAGGAAAAAGAGATAAACATAAAAATTTGTCCAATTCTTAGTATTGATGCATACAATACAAAGATCGTTAGCAGTCATAGTATTGATGCAGACATAACACAAAATAAAAATGGTTAACAATAGATTTGAATAGCTGATTGAAGAAATCACATAAGTCAATAATTTCAAAATGTTGGGGATTTAAATTAAGATTACATTAAAAAAATTTTTTATACTTTGTAAATTTCATATAATTATAATATTAACATCCATTAATAATTGTAATATTAACATCTATATTTATATGGATGTTAATATTACAATTATTATATTAATTATCCAAATGGCTTCTTTTTCATTCTGTAGATACTACTTCAAAATGTAAAAAGGCCACAATAGATATTTTGAAAAAAAAATTGACTCATGGGTTTCTATAGTCAATAATGCAGACTAGTACATTAATAAATTTAAAAGCAATTAAAACGATAAATTTTAAGGTCTATTGTTTGAATAAATTTAAAAGCAATTTTTATGATTTAAATTTTAAGGTCTATTGTTTGAATAAATTTAAAAGCTAATTAATTTATGATTTAAATTTTTAAGGTCTATTTAAATTAATTTATGATTTAAATTTTAATTTTGTTTGAATAAATTTAAAAGCTAATTAATTTATGATTTAAATTTTAAGGTCTATTGTTTGAATAAATTTAAAAGCTAATTAATTTATGATTTAAATTTTAAGGTCTATTGTTTGAATAAATTTAAAAGCTAATTAATTTATGATTTAAATTTTAAGGTCTATTGTTTGAATAAATTTAAAAGCTAATTAATTTATGATTTAAATTTTAAGGTCTATTGTTTGATTAAATTTAAAAGCTAATTAATTTATGATTTAAATTTATAATTTGAAATTTTGAATTTGATATTTTTGAATTCAGTTTTATTGTTTTGAATAAATTTAAAAAAAAACACATAATTAATTTCATGATTCTGAAAAACTATTCAAGTTCAAATAACAATAAAATATCTGTCCAAAATAAATATATAAAATTATTAAATAATTTTCGCGTGGAATGTAGATCATAGATTTTTATTAAAAACGATGACGCAATACCATCAATAAATATTCTATTCATAATTTATGATTAAATTTTAAGGTCTATTGTTCGCATAAATTTAAAAGCTAAATAATTTATGATATAAATTTTAAGGTCCATTTTTTGAATAAATTTAAAAGCTAATTAATTTATGATTTAAAATTTAAGGTATAATGTTTCAATAAATTTAGTTTTTATTTATAATATTTAAGGATCTATATATATAATATTTATTTATAATATGATATATGATTATATATGCTTTAGTAATATTTAGAAATTAAAAAAATACAGAATTTTTTTAGTTATTAATTCATGATTCTGAAAAACTATTCAAGATCACATAATAATTACTCGTGCATATCTGTCCAAAATAAATATATAAAATTATTAATCAATTTTCACGTGGAATTTAAATCATAGAATATTTAATTGGTGGTTTTATGTCATCATTTATAATAAGAATCTAAATAAAAAAAATAATAATGGAATACTGTGATCCTTCCCAAAACTTAAACGAAGCCCCTACAACATCACGACTCTACTCTCCAAGACAATTTATTACTCCCAACCTTACTACAGTAGAAGGAACTTTGGCACTTCTTTTTTTGCAAATAATTTCGTTGCAAGCATTTTATTTGAAGAAATTCACCCACCCCACAAATTGATTTCTTCATCTTTTTTCTTTTTCTTTTTGCAGAAAGGTGAGCGTCACAGTTACCTTCAGATGGGATGCGAAGAATAACGAAGAAGATAATGAAAAAAATAAAAATGGTGACAAAAATCCCCATGAAATATTCTAGGCATAATTTGTGATTTTAAATTTTAAGGTCTATTGTTTGAATAATTTTATTACCATAGTGTTTATTTATAATATGAAGGCAATTTTTAGTAATATTTATGAATGAAAAAAATGCATAACTCTTTTACTTATTAATTAATGATTCTGAAAAGCTTGTCAAGTTCAAATAACAATTACGTATCTGTCTGAAATAAATACATAAAATTATGAAATAATTTTCACGGGGAATTTAGATCATAGATTCTTATTATAAATGATGACAATAAAATATTTTAGGCATAATTTATGATTTAAATTTTGAGGTCTATTGTTTGAATAACTTTGTTACCTTAGTTTTTATTTAATCTAAAGGCAATTTTTAGTAATGAAAAAAATTCATTTTATTATTTAGGAGTGAAAACAATGAATCACTATTTTAGTTACTAATTTATGTTTCTGGAAAACTTATCAAATTCAAATAACAATTACATATCTGCCCAAAATGAATACATAAAATTATTAAATAATTTTCATGTGGAATTGAGATCACAGATCCTTATTATAAACGATGGCACAAGAACCATCAATGAAATATTCTAGGCAGAATTTATGATTTAAATTTTAAGGTCTAAGTTCAAGTAACAATTACATATCTGTCCAAAATAAATACATAAATTTATTAAATAATTTTCATGTGGAATTTAGATCATAGATTCTTATTGTAAATGGTGACACCAAACCAGCAACGAAATATTGTAGGTGTGATTTGTGATTTAAATGTTAATGCTATTGATTGCATAAATTTAAAAGCTAATTAATTGATTAGTAAAATTTTAAAGTCTATTGTTTGAATAAATTTAGCTTGTATGCATAATCTGAAGGCAATTTTTAGTAATATTTAGGGATTTAAAAAAATGCATAATTTTAGATCACGATTCTGAAAAACTATTCAAGATCAAATAACAATTCCACATCTGTCCAAAATAAATAAATAAATAATTTTCACGCGGAATTTAGATCATAGATTTTTATTATAAAGGATGACATAAAATCACCAATGAAATATTCTCAGTAAAGAATATTAATAATAATCATAATGGAATACTATGATCCTTCCAAACCTTAAATGAAGCCCCTCGAACCACGACTCCACTATACGAGACAATTTATTACTCCTAACCGCAATCCAGTAGGAGTGCTTTGGGAGTAATACTTCTTCTTACTTCTTCTTTTTTGCAAATAATTTCGTTGCAAGCATTTTATTTGAAGAAATTCACCCACCCCGCAAAATGATTTCTTCATCTTTTTTTTTCTTCTTTTTTGCAGAAAGGTGAGCGTCACAGTTACCTTCAGATGGGATGCGAAGAATAACGAAGATGAAGAAGAAGATGAGGAAGAAGAGGAAAAAAAGGTAAAAATGGTGCTGGGGTGGTAATAGGCAAAGAGAGAAAGGAAAGGAAGCGGAAGTTGATTGATTTTTGCTTCGAGAGATCAATGTGCGAAGAAAGGTCTGCATCACTCCGTGCCATCGCGACAGAAATCATTTCAGTAGGCATTCAGGGGGAACATTTCTGCCATCTCTTTTAGTCCAGCAACAATTTTTTCCCATGCAAACAGTCTGATGTGAAGGATAAGTACTTGTAAATAAATACAAGAAATACGTATCTCTAACATATTAGTACATCATTCATGCACTTATTAGTATTCGTCAAAGTAAGTATAACATAAAAATTAAAAACTTAAAATATATCACTTTTATCCAAACAGTTATTTCTTCATAGAATGTATATCCTTGGGTAAATCCAAAATATCCTAGTTTCCTATGATAAGAATCGTTGACCAGTTTCATTTGCCATATGGCTGTAAATTGTGCTTATAAATATTTTGCAACATTGACCAAACACTTATATTGAAGAAAAAAATAAGCAGAAAGATAGATACTATTAAAAAATCAGTCTCTCTTACATATAGGATTTCTTTCACGCACTTATTGGTATTCATTCCAGTAGGTATTACATAAAAATTAAAAAACTCAAAATATATCACTTTTATCCTGACAGTTATTTCTTCATAAAATTAAGACCTTTGGAATAAATCCAAAATATTCTAATTTCTAATGATAAGAATCGTTGACCTGTTTCATTTGCCATATGGCTGTAGATTATGCTTATAATTTTTTTGTAATATTGAACCAAGCCAGTAAAAAAATAGCTAGTAAATAAATACAAGAAATCATTATCTCTAATATGTTAGTACATCTTTCAAGTACTTATTGGTATTCATTCCCAGTAGGTATTACATAAAAATTAAAAAACTCAAAATCTATCCCTTTTATCCTGACAGTTATTTCTTCATAAAATTAAGACCTTTGGAATAAATCCAAAATATTCTAATTTCTAATGATAAGAATCGTTGACCTGTTTCATTTGCCATATGGCTGTAGATTATGCTTATAATTTTTTTGTAATATTGAACAAGCCAGTAAATAAATACTAGTAAATAAATACAAGAAATCATTATCTCTAATATGTTAGTACATCTTTCAAGTACTTATTGGTATTCGTCCCAGTAGATATTACATAAAAATTAAAAACTCAAAATCTATCCCTTTTATCCTGACAGTTATTTCTTCATAAAATTAAGACCTTTGGAATAAATCCAAAATATTCTAATTTCTAATGATAAGAATCGTTGACCTGTTTCATTTGCCATATGGCTGTAGATTATGCTTATAATTTTTTTTGTAATATTGAACAAGCCAGTAAATATACTAGTAAATAAATACAAGAAATCATTATCTCTAATATGTTAGTACATCTTTCAAGTAAGTACTTATTGGTATTCGTCCCAGTAGATATTACATAAAAATTAAAAAACTCAAAATCTATCCCTTTTATCCTGACAGTTATTTCTTCATAAAATTAAGACCTTTGGAATAAATCCAAAATATTCTAATTTCTAATGATAAGAATCGTTGACCTGTTTCATTTGCCATATGGCTGTAGATTATGCTTATAATTTTTTTGTAATATTGAACAAGCCAGTAAATATACTAGTAAATAAATACAAGAAATCATTATCTCTAATATGTTAGTACATCTTTCAAGTACTTATTGGTATTCGTCCCAGTAGATATTACATAAAAATTAAAAAACTCAAAATCTATCCCTTTTATCCTGACAGTTATTTCTTCATAAAATTAAGACCTTTGGAATAAATCCAAAATATTCTAATTTCTAATGATAAGAATCGTTGACCTGTTTCATTTGCCATATGGCTGTAGATTATGCTTATAATTTTTTTGTAATATTGAACAAGCCAGTAAATATACTAGTAAATAAATACAAGAAATCATTATCTCTAATATGTTAGTACATCTTTCAAGTAAGTACTTATTGGTATTCGTCCCAGTAGATATTACATAAAAATTAAAAAACTCAAAATCTATCCCTTTATCCTGACAGTTATTTCTTCATAAAATTAAGACCTTTGGAATAAATCCAAAATATTCTAATTTCTAATGATAAGAATCGTTGACCTGTTTCATTTGCCATATGGCTGTAGATTATGCTTATAATTTTTTGTAATATTGAACAAGCCAGTAAATATACTAGTAAATAAATACAAGAAATCATTATCTCTAATATGTTAGTACATCTTTCAAGTACTTATTGGTATTCGTCCCAGTAGATATTACATAAAAATTAAAAACTCAAAATCTATCCCTTTTATCCTGACAGTTATTTCTTCATAAAATTAAGACCTTTGGAATAAATCCAAAATATTCTAATTTCTAATGATAAGAATCGTTGACCTGTTTCATTTGCCATATGGCTGTAGATTATGCTTATAATTTTTTTAATATTGAACAAGCCAGTAAATATACTAGTAAATAAATACAAGAAATCATTATCTCTAATATGTTAGTACATCTTTCAAGTAAGTACTTATTGGTATTCGTCCCAGTAGATATTACATAAAAATTAAAAAACTCAAAATCTATCCCTTTTATCCTGACAGTTATTTCTTCATAAAATTAAGACCTTTGGAATAAATCCAAAATATTCTAATTTCTAATGATAAGAATCGTTGACCTGTTTCATTTGCCATATGGCTGTAGATTATGCTTATAATTTTTTTGTAATATTGAACAAGCCAGTAAATATACTAGTAAATAAATACAAGAAATCATTATCTCTAATATGTTAGTACATCTTTCAAGTACTTATTGGTATTCGTCCCAGTAGGTATTACATAAAAATTAAAAAAAACTCAAAATATATCACTTTTATCCTGACAGTTATTTCTTCATAAAATGAATACCTTTGGATAAATCCAAAAATATCTAATTTCTAATGATAAGAAAGAATCGTTGACCTGTTTCATTTGCCATATGGCTGTAGATTATGCTTATAATTTTTAAAAACCTCAAAATAACACTTACTGAACAAAAACAAAATAGTGAGTACAGTTTTTATGTACAAATTTTTCGGATGTACAAGCCAGTAAATATACTAGTAAATAAATACAAGAAATCATTATCTCTAATATGTTAGTACATCTTTCAAGTAAGTACTTATTGGTATTCGTCCCAGTAGATATTACATAAAAATTAAAAAACTCAAAATCTATCCCTTTTATCCAGAAGTTATTTCTTCATAGGATGAATACTTTTGGATAAATTCAAAATTTCCTAATTTCTAATGATAAGAATCGTCGACGTGTTTCATTTGCCATATGGCGGTAAATTATACTTATAGCATTTTTTTGTAACATTGAACAAAAAAGCTAAACTATATACACTTATACTGAACAAAAATATACAGTGAGTACAATTTTTTTGTAAATCTTTTATGTACAATAGAAAATAATACTAGTCAATAAATAGAAGAAATCAGCATCTCTAACATGTAAGCTTTCTTTTATTGGTATTCATGTCAATAGACATTACATAAAAATTTAAAATTGCAAAATATATCACTTTTATCTACACAGTTATTTCTTCATAGAATGAATACCTTTGGATAAATCTAAAACATCTTGATTTCTAATGAAACAGGCCAATGATAAGAAACCTTGGACTGTTTCATTTGACATATGGCTGCAAATTATACTTAGTATATATTTTTTGCAACATTGACCAAACACTTATATTGAAGAAACTAAGCATTCAATACAATTTTTTTGTACATATTTTCATATGTACGTATAGAAAGATAGATGCTAGCAAATAAATACAAGAAATCAGTATCTCTAACATATTAGTACATCTTAAATGCACTTATTGGTATTCGTCCCAGTAGGCATTACATAAAAATTAAAAAACTCAAAATATATCACTTTTATCCAAACAGTTATTTCTTCATATAATGAATACCGTTGGATAAATCTAAAAAATCCTACTTTCTAATGAAACAGGCCAATGATAAGAATCATTGGCCTGTTTCATTTGCTATATGACTGTAAATTACACTTATAAATGTTTTGCAATATCGATCAAAAACTTATACTGAACAAAAAAACAAGCAGTGAGTACAATTTTTTTGTACAAATTTTTGGATGTAAGTATAGAAAGATAGATACCAGTAAATAAATAGAAGAAATCAGTGTCTCTAACATATTAGTACATCTTTACACGCATTTATTGTTATTCGTAGTTACATAAAAAAATTAAAAAAATCGAAAATATATCACTTTTATCTACACAGTTATTTCTTCATAGAATGAATACCTTTGGATAAATCTAAAACATCTAGATTTCTAATGAAACAGGCCAATGATAAGAGTCCTTGGCCTGTTTCATTTGCCATATGGCTGTAAATTATACTTAGTGTATATTTTTTGTAACATTGACCAAACACTTATATTGAAGAAACTAAGCATTCAATACAATTTTTTTGTACATATTTTCATATGTACGTATAGAAAGATAGATGCTAGCAAATAAATACAAGAAATCAGTATCTCTAACATATTAGTACATCTTACACGCATTTATTGTTATTCGTAGTTACATAAAAATTAAAAAAAATCGAAATATATCCCTTTTATCTACACAGTTATTTCTTCATAGAATGAATACCTTTGGATAAATCTAAAATATCCTAATTTCTAATGAAACAGGCCAATGATAAGAGTCCTTGGCCTGTTTCATTTGCCATATGGCTGTAAATTATACTTAGTATATATTTTTTGTAACATTGACCAAACACTTATATTGAAGAAACTAAGCATTCAATACAATTTTTTTGTACATATTTTCATATGTACGTATAGAAAGATAGATGCTAGCAAATAAATACAAGAAATAAGTATCTCTAACATATTAGTACATCTTACACGCATTTATTGTTATTCGTAGTTACATAAAAATTAAAAATCGAAATGTATCCCTTTTATCTACACAGTTATTTATCTTCATAGAATGAATACCTTTGGATAAATCTAAAATATCCTAATTTCTAATGAAACAGGCCAATGATAAGAGTCCTTGGCCTGTTTCATTTGCCATATGGCTGTAAATTATACTTAGTATATATTTTTTGCAACATTGACCAAACACTTATATTGAAGAAACTAAGCATTCAATATAATTTTTTTGTACGTATTTTCATATGTACGTATAGAAAGATAGATACTCGCAAATAAATACAAGAAATAAGTATCTCTAGCATATTAGTACATCTTACACGCATTTATTGTTATTCGTAGTTACATAAAAATTAAAAAAATCGAAATGTATCCCTTTTATCTACACAGTTATTTCTTCATAGAATGAATACCTTTGGATAAATCTAAAATATCCTAATTTCTAATGAAACAGGCCAATGATAAGAGTCCTTGGCCTGTTTCATTTGCCATATGGCTGTAAATTATACTTAGTATATATTTTTTGCAACATTGACCAAACACTTATATTGAAGAAACTAAGCATTCAATATAATTTTTTTGTACGTATTTTCATATGTACGTATAGAAAGATAGATACTCGCAAATAAATACAAGAAATAAGTATCTCTAGCATATTAGTACATCTTACACGCATTTATTGTTATTCGTAGTTACATAAAAATTAAAAAAAATCAAAATATATCCCTTTTATCTACACAGTTATTTCTTCATAGAATGAATACCGTTGGATAAACCTAAAAAATCCTACTTTCTAATGAAACAGGCCAATGATAAGAATCATTGGCCTGTTTCATTTGTTATATGGCTGTAAATTACACTTATAAATGTTTTGCAATATCGATCAAAAACTTATACTGAACAAAAAAACTAAGCAGTGAGTACAATTTTTTGTACAAATTTTCGGATGTACGTACAGAAAGATAGATACCTGCAAATAAATACAAGAAATAAGTATCTCTAGCATATTAGTACATCTTACACGCATTTATTGTTATTCGTAGTTACATAAAAATTTAAAAAAATCGAAATATATCCCTTTTATTCAGACATTTATTTCTTTATATAATGAATACCGTTGGATAAATCTATGACATCCTGATTTCTAATGAAACAGGTCAATCCTAAAAATCCTTGGCTTGTTTCACTAGCCATACGGCTGCAAATTATACTTTACATTTTTTGCAATATTAACCAAACACTTATATTGAATAAACTAAGCATTCAGTACAATTTTGTATATAAAGGTTTTTTTGTCTACTGGGACGAATACAAATAAGTGCCAGAAAGATGTACTAATATATTAGAGATACTTATTTCTTGTATTTATTTACAAGTACTTATCCTTCTGTCCACATATCAGATTGTGTGCATGAAAAAAATTGATGGTGGAATAAAAGAGATGAATATATTTTCCACTGGCAAAAAGATATATACTAGTAAATAAATCAGTATCCCTTGCATATTGTTTTCTTTCATTCCAGTAGGTATTACAGAAATTTTTAAAAATGCAAAAATTATATCCCTTTTATTTCGACAATTATTTTTTTTATACAATGAATACCCTTGGATAAATCCAAAATATCCAAATTTCTAATGATAAGAATCGTTGACCATTTCGACAATTATTTCTTCATAGAATGAATACCCTTGGATAAATCCAAAATATCCAAATTTCTAATAATAAGAATCGTTGACGATTTCGACAATTATTTCTTCATAGAATGAATACCCTTGGATAAATCCAAAATATTCAAATTTCTAATGATAAGAATCGTTGACCATTTCGACAATTATTTCTTCATAGAATGAATACCCTTGGATAAATCCACAATATCCAAATTTCTAATGATAAGAATCGTTGACCATTTCGACAATTATTTCTTCATAGAATGAATACCCTTGGATAAATCCAAAATATCCAAATTTCTAATGATAAGAATCGTTGACCATTTCGACAATTATTTCTTCATAGAATGAATACCCTTGGATAAATCCAAAATATCCAAATTTCTAATGATAAGAATCGTTGACCATTTCGACAATTATTTCTTCATAGAATGAATACCCTTGGATAAATCAAAATTTCTAATGATAAGAATCGTTGACCATTTCGACAATTATTTCTTCATAGAATGAATACCCTTGGATAAATCCAAACTATCCAAATTTCTAATGATAAGAATCGTTGACCATTTCGACAATTATTTCTTCATAGAATGAATACCCTTGGATAAATCCAAACTATCCAAATTTCTAATGATAAGAATCGTTGACCATTTCGACAATTATTTCTTCATAGAATGAATACCCTTGGATAAATCCAAACTATCCAAATTTCAAATGATAAGAATCGTTGACCATTTCGACAATTATTTCTTCATAGAATGAATACCCTTGGATAAATCCAAAATATCCAAATTTCTAATGATAAGAATCGTTGACCATTTCGACAATTATTTCTTCATAGAATGAATACCCTTGGATAAATCCAAAATATCCAAATTTCTAATGATAAGAATCGTTGACCATTTCGACAATTATTTCTTCATAGAATGAATACCCTTGGATAATTCCAAATTTCTAATGATAAGAATCGTTGACCATTTCGACAATTATTTCTTCATAGAATGAATACCCTTGGATAAATCCAAACTATCCAAATTTCTAATGATAAGAATCGTTGCCCTTTTCATTTGCATATGGTTGTAAATTATTCTTATAAGTATTTTTAATATTGGGCAAACTCTTATACTTAACAAAAAATTAATCCACGAATAAAATATTTTGTGCAGATTTTAGGATGTACGTATATAAAAACAGATATTATTAATTAAATTCAAAAAATCAGTACATGTAGGTTTCATGTAATGACGGCATCTCTTACACGTAGATTTTCTTTCATTTATTTATTGTTATTCATCACAGTAGGTTTTACAGAAAATTTTAAAAATGCAAATTATATCCCAAGAATTATTTCTCCATAAGATAAATATGTTTTGATTAATCTAAGTTATCATAATTTCTAATGATACTATTAAACAGTTTCGTTTTCTCATAAAAATTATTGAACTGTTTTTATTTCCTCATAAAAATAATCTAATACATGTATAAATGAGAATGAAAAGATCTATGCAAGAGATTAATTTTTTTAACAGTCATTTTGATTTCGGGCCTGAATATTGGGTTCGAATCCCGGTAATGCCATGGGTGTTTGTAGTGGTTCGGAATCCACTTTAAACCGTAGGTCCCGGTCCTAATAGGATCGTAGAGCGCTGCGGGGGCATTGTTACTCCGCGTCCGTGGCTTATCTTCAAGTGACACGCGCCTCCTGGGTAATGCAAAGTGAGTAATGTCTGTGCAGCGCTTGCCTTAAGGCATCCAAGACCAAGCTGTCTAAGTGTTTGCCAGCTGCATTGGAACAAAAAAAAAATCTTTTTGATTTCTTATATAAAACATATTTTCCTCGATTCAATGCGTGATTGAAAAAAAAAACAGTTAATGAACAGTTAGAAACAGTTAAAAAACAGTTTCTGTTAAATAAAAAAAAAACATACATTCATCTTATTCCCTCATCTATTTTTTTATACTAAAAATATGATATGCATAAAAATATGGATAGAAGTATAAATATAAGATATCAATGTTTTTAACTAAATAAGAAACAGTTATCTGTATTTAGTGCAAAACAGAAACATGCATTCATCAATCGTATAACAAAAACTATTAATAATTTTTCCGTTAAAAAATACATTTATATCTTCCACACTATTATCTATATTTTGATTCAAAAATAAAATCTGATTGAAATAAATACTAACGAATTAATAAGGAATGCCTGATTTTATAAATGAATTTTTCTGTAGCATCTGTGTTCTTACATAGAACCTGAAATAATTTCCTTATGCACAATTAAATGAGTAATTCCCAATAAAAATATCTGGATTTTTATTTTTATTAGGGCATTTATTTCTTCTTTTTTGATACGATCAAATGTAAATAAAAGGAAGGATAATTCGTGAATAAATATAAAATAAAAAACACTGATCCTTTCTAAGTAGATTTCTCTGTAATACATCAAGACAGAAATCAGTTAAGTAGGTATTAAAATATTTTATCATTGGAAAATATTTTCATCTTTATTATTGTGACATCTGTTTCTTTGTATAAATATTATGATGCGTTTAAAATTCGATAAAAGGGATAAATCGGGGATAAATGCAAGATATCAATGTTCTTTATTTTATAAGAGCATTTTTGCTCTATTTGAAAATAATATCAACAGATTACGCTATACATATTTGACAATGTCTTTGAAAGAGTTAAGAAGAATTATCATAAAATATTTCCTTCCTTTTTACAAATATTTCAATTTATGTAATATACCAAAATATTTGCAATAACTATAAAAAAATATTCAGCATTTTTTATTTCATGCATACGTTAGTTAGAGATTTGCAATGCATCGATTGAAAAAACGCTATAGTACATTATTTGCATCGCCAAATAAGCTATAAGTAGCCAAATGTGATAACCCAAATTTCGCTATTGTTTTACAAATCACTTAACTTTCAATCGCAAACTCGTCACTTGGCGGAGTCCAAGGAAAAGAATCTTTGACGCCAAATCTTAACGGCCCCTATTCTGCGATTTTAGCGAAAAACTTTTTCACTACTTAGAAAAACTGTTTCATTGTAGCAGGTTTCTAGCAGTGTACCCTGGGTAAAACTAAATGTGCTAAATATTTCTAGTGGCGAATGACCACATATCAATGTTTCCTGTAGTCCAAAAGTGCAATAAATAAATATTAACATAAATGAAGATACACAAATTTTTTTTTTATGGTTCTACATTCTGACCTACGATCCTGCGCACTTAAAAATGGGTAACCAATTTGGTAGGCAGGGTATGAGAGAAATGACAAATAAATGTGCAGGAAGGAGTAGTTACCTAAGCGTGTCAATATTTTGTTATGGGATTGTGTGTGGGTATATCTTCAGGGAAGACTTTCAAATTAACTGTCCCATGTTTGCATATCATATTCAAAAAACTCGTAAATCTTTAACGAGATGATGCAAGACATCTTGTCATAATCGTCACTGAATCTACTTATTTTTTTAAGACAGTGACTATAGATTTACACTATAATGCAAATCCCCAGTGGTAATATAACGGCCATTCTCTTAAACGCTAGATAGCATTATCACTACCCATAGAGACAGAACAACAACTGTTAACAATGCTATAATAACGCAATATAATAAACAACTTAAAATCAGATGTTTTTCGAATTGGAAATCCTGTTAAAGTAATTCTATGTGAATTTTATGTGAAAAATAATACTTAATATGAATAACAAATATTTGTATTTTACTCTTAATATTTTTCAGATGCACTACAAACATAACCAGAAAAAGAGGAAATGGAAATAGGAAATTTTCGGAACTTGATTAGAAGATTATAGAGAGCCTGATGGCCGAGTGACTCAGTGCTCAGTGCCACAGGTTTCAAGTTTGACTTCCGGCGCTGCCATGGATGTTTGTAGTGATCCGGAATCCACTTTAAAACCGTAGATCCCTGTCTAATATGGCTGTAGACAGACTGCCGTGGTCCACCACGGGGCTTTGCGCCAATGAAGAAGAAGATTTAATGTTTAAAGGTTTTAGTATTTTAAATGATTCGTGAAATAATACATTAGATAATGGGCACGAGGTTAATAAGTATTTTTACCCTGAAAAGGGGTACTAGGGCAAATAAATTTGGGAGCCACTGTTTTGAACTATACATTTGATTGTACACGGAATATAAAAACGCTTTTATTAGTTTCACCTGTATGTTTGTTTGTTTGTAACTGACTCTTTGGACTCGATTTCGCCCTACTTTAAGAGATAAGATTTAATTTAAACGTTGTAGACTTACCAAGAACCGACGTCAACAAAATATTTTGATAAGTTTATTATCTCATCCTGATTAGGTTCGCCAGGATGAGTGATTTTATTTTAACTTATGAAGATCAATTTAACCCATGTAGAATGAAAGTATCTAAGACATTCAACCCTACGTGGGACAGTGGCACAACGGATAACGCGCCTGATTACGGCTAAGGAGATTCCCTGTTCGAATCCTAGCTGACTCGACAGATTCGCATTTAACCTTTGTTTTACACACAATTAAATTATTGTAAGAACTATAGTTCCAGTCCTCCGTACCGGGACCTCATTTAAATAAATTATAGTTTAAAAAAACACTGAAAAACACGCTTTTAGAGTTAATCAAACTAAAAAGTAAAAAATAATTGTTAACTTAAGAATAAAATTACTGAGGAGAAAATGAATGTCACTGTTCTAAAAGCGTCGGGTGCTTTGTATGACATTTTTAAACTAACTCTGCATTTCGGAATGAAACTAGTGAAAAATTATAACGATTGATATCGAACACCCCACGCTTTTAGAACAGTGACATTAATTTTATAATGTTAACAATTATTTTTTACTTTTTAGTTTGATTAAGTTTAAAAGCGTGTTTTTTAATGTTTTTAAACTATAATTTATTTAGACTAAGCATAATAAATCTGCTGTTATAGGAGATTTAGATTTAAATGCATCGATTATAGTTCTTATTGAAGTGCACTTATTTTATGAGACTTTGTATAAACGAAGTAATATGAAAAAAAAAATTTTTAAAGTCAATTCCTACTTTTTTTTTTCTCTATATTGCAGAAAGTCTTTTATAAATATTTTTCATTGATTTTTTAAGTTTATCTGGCGGCATCTATTGATAGATATATGCAACTTAAATCTAAAAAACACTAAAATTATTTAATTAAATTTAATTACTAAATTAATATTTGAAAAAACTGTATTAACATCTAGTGTCATCCACTACAAGTTCAAAAAAATGTACTTGAACTTGAGTGGATGAATAAAAAGTAGTCTATTAACGATTGAAAATTTGAACAAGATATATATAGGGAGAGTGTGAGCTAATAGAAGGAATTGAATAAATCTGCTGTTATAGGAGATTTAGATTTGAATTCATCGATTATAGTTCTTATTGATGTGAGCTTACTTTATAAGATTTGCAACAACAAAAAAAAGATAATTTACAGTTCATTTTACATGAGAATCATGATGAAAGTTTGATATCTCTATTCATCTGACAAGTGATGAGACTTGAAATTTTATCGCGGGTGGAGCGCAAGTCGATACATCAATGTCAAGAATGGAGGATGAATAAGTTATACAATAAACTCGAGTTAAGACGTTATTTGGTGTGACGTGCATATTCAAGTGCCGATATATCAAAAATTTCGAATGGGAAAACTATGCAAAATTCATCGCGACAGGTTATAAACTGTTGATAGGAAGGTGAGATGTTTTAGATTAAAGTTTGTGCTCGTTTCACGAAAAAAAAACTTATTGCTTAATGATGTTTTCATTAGTATCACTCGTGGCTCAATGCTAATGGGCGTCGCAACTAGCGTCTAGTAGGGCCCAGGTTTTGAACCTGCTGTTTGCTTCAGTAGCAGTAACTTCTTTTATTTCAGTACAATTACACCATCAGTTTTATAATAATTTTTAGAAAATACGTCAGCTAAAACATTTTTTTTGGTTATTTATAAGCATAAATAAATTACATATGAACGCCCTATTTAATTTAGTGGTAACATGAGCAGATAGTATATTGGGTTGTGTCTAATCCTCAGTATCCTGCAGTGCGGGACGGACATCCTATGAGTAGTTTACTCAAGGATGGACGGAAAGGAGCGATGGAGCACCCGTAGGTAGAAGCCTGTGCAGATAAATGTGAGCATGCTAAAAAGTAAATGATTCTGTCTCTTTTCTTTTTAAAATGAAGGCACACCTTGATCACCGATCGTGACAGCGTGTATAAGTGATTCACATTAACATGCAATCTGCCTTTTATGAATTTCCGGGTTTTCTCCCACAAGGCCAATTCCTGGCAGATACCGTTAACAGTCCTTCTTCATCGCCCATTAGTGGGAAATTTCCTATATTCATAAAGGAAAAAAAAAAGTTTATCGATGTACTCACACAAACAATCTGCCACTATTCCAGTTCAGTGGCAGTACGTGTTATAAGGGAACGGGGATCTATTGTATAGATCTGCTTTTCTGCAGGCTAAGAAAAATTTAGTATGGTAGCTATCAAGTACGGCTAGCAAAACCTGGTACGTTACCTCTCCGCTCGTATCTTCTTTAAATTCTGTACGAACTGTAGTAACTCAGCATTTAGATAGGCTTCTACTTACACTTATATATATTCTTATTTTATATTTGAACAGCAATACACATAATCACATAGTGCATAAACACTCTTCTATTTATGAACATTCTTTATGTTCTATGAATATTCTATTACGCTCTTTTTCTTATGAACTCAGGCTTTTTATAGACAGCGATAACCTAGAACAGGGGTCTCCAAACTTTCCAGCCTTAGGGCCATATTGTTTACTTCATTAAGTACCAAGGGCCAAAACCATTTTAATTTTTCTGCCATTATCTATAACTTCCAGTTTGTTGTTATGCTTAATTTAAATTTTCTGCGTTACCTAGCAATTAAACAAAACCGAGTTATTATCATTCTGTGTTTTTTATCCAACTTATTATAGCAACAATAAGCTATTCGCTGTCGCGGGCTGAATTGATGACATTGGCGGGCTGGATTTGGCCCGCGGGCCGTAGTTTGGAGACCCCTGACCTAGAACGTAACGTGCCATACTCTTCTTCTATTCAGGCGAAATATCATCCAAATCTTTGTATTTGCTTATAAAATTATCTTGTCTGGCCTCGAAAGACCTTACATTTATAACACTGTACGAATTTCAAAAAGGTGTTTCTGATTCTAGATACACACGCAGCTTTCATCTAAATATTTGGATAACTGTACTAAATACTTTGATTTAATTTTTGTACTTAATGTTATGTTTAATTTCTGTACTTAATACTTTGATATAAATATATGTATTTCATATTCTTTCTTCTTTTATTTTCATAAATATCATTCTTATTAATTTCTAATGTAATTAATTCAACAAACTGCACATTTGAAAAATATTTAATCATGAATGTATGCATAACTGATATCATTCAACATTTATAAAAAAAAAAAAAAAAACTATTTTCATTGATACGATTAGGCAAATTATATATGCATATAGTAAATGATTTATCAATTAATTGCAAACTCAGTTGACAAAAACTTCTTTCATATTTTTTAAATCAGCATTAAATGAAAATAATCAGTTTTTGAAAAAAATTATGTATTCCACTTTATATTTACATTTAAAATAACTAATTCTATAAATACACATTGAATATCTAAACCAAACAAGGACCAGTAACCTATTTTAACCACATGTTAATACGAATACAAATCGCAACATTTTCTTGAAGACATTATAAGTTAATTAACGTATGCAAATGCTTGGCTGTTTAAATTATTAATTACCATGCTTTTAAAATCTGACATTATATTCCCTCCGAATTCATTGAAGTGGATTCGCTTCCTAATTCCATAACATCATTCCAGAAAGGAAAAAAATGTTCTTCCTCAGTCAAAACGGAAGCCGGCCGAACACGAATATGAAAAGCTTATCAACATATTTCCAGCCCAAAATTCTATTACAAAGAATGCATGTCCCATTAAAATGCTAACAAAGGAACAATGATTCTGAGGGGAAATGGGAGAACTAAAACTCACAAAGAAATCATTTTCATTTCTGCGACTTCCGCGTTGGTTATGAATGCAGAAACATCTACACTCGGCTGAGCACAAAAGAAAATGTGCGTTTTGTCCCGTTTCAAAATATACTTTTTGGCATAATTCGCATCGCAAATATGTATGGAAAAGCAAGAAAAGTCATTTTTACTTAATAGATTGTCATCTGAATATTTTTTATCCAAACATTGTTAATTCTTGTAGTAAATGTGGGACACACAACAAACTTCAGAAGTCGCTTTCATTATGAAATTTGATGAGTTTTATATTGGAAATTGTCAGTTATTATACATTTAGATTCTTAAGACACTAATTGATATAATTTGTTCCAATAGATTCCAGCCCACTGTGGAATTATGAGTAAGAAATTAATAATTCTGGCTAAGAAAGGAACTTTGATCGGTTTGGTTTGGCGCTCTATGGTCATTTTTTGCACATTTTAGGTTAAATTAGGCCAGGACCTAGAGTTTAATGTGTATTCCGAACCACTAATAAAAAACCATGCCACCGCCAGAATTCGAACCTGAAACTTATGGTATCAACGGCCCAAGCGATAACCAATTGAACGTCAGGCCTGTTTTGACAGAGAAACGCATTAATTGACCGCCTTCATTTCATATGACTAAATTGTTTAACTTGACTCTTAAGAAAATTTTAAAAAAAGATATGATTCAATGCTCTATGAGTACTATTCCCAGTTTTCCAAGAAATACAGCGCTGACTCTATTTAGACGTTTTATGGGTAATGACAGACGTGACCCCCCTCTATAGAAATATCCAAATATTGTTAATAGTAAATGTGAGACACGCAACAAACCTTCAGTATATGGTTTCATTATGAAATTTGATGAGCTTTATATTGAAATTTTGCAGTAATTATACATTTAGACAGTGGAGGGTAGTGTTACTCGTGTCCGTAGCATACCTTCAAGCTACAGGTGCCCTCTGGGTAGCGCTAAATGAGTAACAGTGGCATAAAGTTTGCTTATGGCATAAAGTTTAACTGCCTCTGTATTGACAGCTGCATTAGAACAACAGCAACATTTAGGCTCTTAGATTTTTTGAAAGAGACAGACTCCGACACTGGTGCGCCGAATTTCTTTCTAATGGATTCCAGTCCACTGTGGAATTATGGGCATTGAAAAAGTTGATATACTAGATAAGAAACTTTGATAGAACAATGTATTAAGGGGCTGCTTTCATTTCATAGGACAAAATTGCTTGTTACTTGTAAATTGCTTGTTAGCCTGCTTGTTAACTTGTGCCTAAGTAGCGCAGCTCTTTGCTTATGGCATAAAGATTAACTGTCTCTATATTGCCAGCTGCATTAGAGCAACAATAACATTTAAACTCTTAGATTTTTTTGAGAGACAGACTCTTAAGACCCTGCCCACATAATTTCTTTCCAATGGATTCTAGGCCATAATGTCCTCAACGAAAAAGCTGACACACTGATTAAGAAAGGAACTTTGATAGAACTATGTATTAATGGGCTGCTTGCCTTTATAGTTTGGTTTGGTTTGGTTGGTCGCTCTACGGTCATCTTGTGCACACTTTGGGCTAAACAGACCTAGACCTACAGTTTAACGTGGATTCCGAACCACGAACAAACATCCATGCCACCGCCAGGATTCGAATCTGGAGCCTGGGATACCAAAGCTTTCTTTATAAGACTAAATTGTTAGCTTACTTGTACTTATTGTTAGCTTACTTATGAAAATTCTTAAGCAAGATTTGATTCAACATGCTATAGATAAGAGATGGAGAATTCTAGGGAACTATTCCCAGTTCTCTAAGAAAGGCAGCGATGACTCTATTTAGACGTTTGACAGATCATGACTGTTCGCTCGATCACCTCTATAGAAATGGAATGGTGGATTCCCCAAACTGTGTTTTGTGTGACTCTAACCGACCTATGATTTTTGAACATTTAAATAATTGTAATGCGCTTTTTTGGTATGAGGACATGGTCAAAAAATACTGGAGAGCCCGTGAACCAGACGAAAATGTTCGGCATTTTAAAATGTAGACTCTTCTCAGGGTGGAAAAAAGCATTGCGGTATTGCAGCCAATGAAAATCCGCTGATGAGCTGATAAGACAGATTCTTGAGACAATATCAAAGTTCAATATAAAGTGTTAATTCTATTCTTAGTAAAGGAGGCAAGATTAACGCATTAATATAATAATTAATTCCCATTTCGTATCATATGGACGAATACAGGGAAATCTTCCACCAGACGACCAAAGCAGATATGATATACTCTGGAACAATCAGCACCTTTTTTTTGTTCTCAAAGCAAGCGAGCACATTTCAAAACACAATCTTTCTAATCACACATTTTACTGATGAGCCACGAAAAATTAAATATGTTTTAAATGAAGTAGGTTTGCTTTTTCGGAATATTACAAAAAAATTATTTAATCTTATGTGTTGTCAAAAAATTACGAAGATATTTTAATTAATTCTATTTTTAAGGAGGAAAAAACATTAATAACAAAAACTATTTTTTGCCATCGGGCGACATTGATGACTTGAATTACAAATTTTCTTTAATTTAAAATACATTCTTAAAAAAATTTAATTAATTAATTAAAAATTAAAGTTAATCGTTTCAAATATTCAATTTTTAAAGTTTATGTTATTGCAATTTTTTAAAATGTATAAAATTTTTTTCAAATATCCTATTATATAAGCTTATTAATATTTTGCTTTCGAAATTTTATTTATAAATATTTATTGACAATTTGTCCTTTACAGTTTATAAAACCACAGTGCTTAATCGTCATAAGAGTTTTACATCTGCTTTTAACTTATAGGTATTGAAATATACAGTGAGACTTGAGTTCGAGATGACGAAGTCACAATGATCAACGAGCCACAATGACAGTTTATTGAGCACTATGGAGTGGATTAAAGATCACCAAGTTTCTCTCATGGACAGCTTTATGTTATTTTTCACAAGAATTTATTTATTCTTGCATCTGGAGGTAAAACAAAAATATGGCCTATAATTAGGTTTTGAGTTAAATTAATATTAACATGAATTTAAAAAATACTTTATTTAATAATTTATACTGTTCATATGGGACCTGATGGCCAAATGGCTAGATGCTCTTGCGTTCGATACCACAGGTTTCGGGTTCGAGTCCCGGCGGTGCCATGGGTGTTTGTAGTGGTTCGGGATCCACTTTAAACCGTAGGTCCCGGTCCTAATAGGATCGTAGAGCGCTGCGGGGGCATTGTTACTCCGCGTCCGTGGCTTACCATCAAGTTACTAGCGCCCCCTGGGTAATGCAAAGTGAGTAACATCGGTGCAGCCCTTATGGCGAAGATCACGGTCTATTTGCCAGCTGTATTAGAAGAAAAAAAAATACTGTTCATATATTTTTAAATACTTGCGAACAAAATAAATTCATTCTCCTATCTAACAAAATATGGAAAATATAAATACCTGGGCAACGCAGATAATTTTAAATAAGTCACTGAAACCACTTTTATTCTCAAACGAATTGCAAGCTTCGAGGGGATGCATATGAACTACTATTATAAAAAGCTACTATGGTAATTGATTAATGGCATTGAGCATCCAAGGCACGCACTGAATATATAATCCACTTTTAAAGATTATGATGGCAACATTGTAACTGAAATGTCTATTATTCATCCAAGCAGAGCTATTTCAATATGGTTAAAAGGTTTATTATACTCGCAGTATAGTGATAGTTGCGATGGTTATCCTTCGTTACTCATGGACAAAATTGTAAATGGTTAGATACATTGTCATAAAACTTAAGAAATATCAAAACTCTTCAATGCAAAGAACCCATATAATACACGATCGGAAATATTTAATTAACTCCTTCTCTCAGTCCTAAACCTGTAGCTTGTGACTTCTATGTCTTTCTTCACATGAAGATGTAGTTCCTTTTCCTTGTATTTTGCAGATTGGGCGATGCTAAAATCATCAGCATCGGCTTGGTTTGGTTCAGTTCGTCCCTCTACGGTCATTTTGTGCACACTTTAGGGTAATTAGACCAGGGCCTACAGTTTAATGGGGATATCAAACCACTAACAAATATCCATACCACCGCCAGGATTCGAAACTTGAAGCACGAGAGGTCAGAGCGCTAGCTAATTGGATTCAGAATCACTACTACAACAACACCACACCACATCACTGTGTCTACAACTGAGTTGTCCCTTTTACAGTTTGGGAATGATGTGAGTGAGAAGTTTGATTGGGCGTTTTGACGCTCTATGTCATATACGGCTTAAAGTGGATTCCGAACCATTACAAACATACATGGCATCGACGAGATTCGAACCCGAAACCTGTAGTATCGAGCGCCAGAGCGATGGCCCTCAGCCATGAGGGCCCAAGTTAATAATCAGAAAACATGTTTATCTTGAATATTCTATTTCGTTTTAAAAGATTAATTAAACTAATGAATTAAACGGGGGCCTACAGTTTAACTTCGATTTCGAACCACTATTACTACAACACCACACCCCATCACTGTGCCTAGAGACGAGTTTCTCTTTGCAGTTTGGGAATGATGTAGGTGAGAAGAAGTAATTCCGAACCACTAACAAATATCCATGACACCGCCAAGATTCTAACATGAAGCCTTTGTACCAATGGCCAGAGAGCTTGCCAATTGGCCATCAGTATCGGAACAGCCTAGCTTCAAGATCGCGGAATTATATGTTCAGAGTTTAAGAAAACCTGTTCCGATATATCAGAAGTACAAACAGAGGATGGTGACTATGTATCAAAATTTCCTGGTCTGTTTTCTTTAAAAATGCACCTTGTATAAGAAACATTTTTAAAAAGCTTTAGTTAGAATGCATAGAAGCAAAATTGTGTATAAATCGTACACATGCACCAAAATTACCAATTTATCGTTAGCTTTGAAAAATCTAACTTTTTCATGTTATAAGACCCAATACAAATTTCGATATACTTTGTTTTCAATGTAATTCTAATTTTTTATCCAAAATCTGAATGTGTAAGGTGTGTACCATCATTAAAAGCAAATGCAGTAATTATGCACCGACTCGTCAATTTCACAATAGGTTTAATAAGTAGTCTAGAAAATGTTCTACTACACCGTGGATCGAAAGAACATACTTGGCACCATGCCAAACAAAGCCCCTTTGTCTACTTCCTGATTTTGCTTGAGTTTCATCCACGTTATCTCCGTTAAATAGTATGGTATATTTTTGCAAAATAAAATGGCTTACAAAACTAAAGTTTAATTTTTAAAAATCATTAAAGTATGAGAATAAATCGGAGTAGGACTTGTGATGCATTATAAGTTCATACGTGTCAAAGCATTTTAGTGCAAAGTTACGATTATTTTTTGTGCCTAGTATACAAGAAATCTGAAAGAATTAACATATATATAATTAAAAAGTTGTGAAGGTATTCATTATTGTTTTCATTATAGACAGTTCCTGTTCAATTAAGATTCTATAAGGATTCTATTCTATTAGGATTTTTTGTACATCAGTGATCAGCGGACATGGAGTTCCACTGACAGCCAGTATGGGAAAGTATTGACCGTCAGGAGGTGTTGCGTCGAAACCCAGGTCCCCGTGCATAGGGGAAGTCAACGCCCTATGTCCAGTAAACATCGTGTCTGTGGGGGTGTCTGGCAGGGGGTGAGATGACGACAGAGAAAGGAATGTAAGAAAGGGGAGTTGAACAACTGTGACCAAAGAGAAAGGTCGTGTGGCTAGTCCATCCTCGAGTGTGATGGCTGCCTAAATAAATGAGTTCAATAAGTGTAACCCCAGAGAGAGGTTGTGTGAGCAGTCCATCCTCGAGTGCGATGGCTGCCTAAATAAAGGAGATTAATTAATACAGTCCACTTCGTGTTATTCGTGTGTGTGTCGAATATTATTTGAGTTTATTTGTGTATGTGTGAGCTATCGAACAGGAAGACATAATAAATAATACCTCTTAAGCAGCGAGTAGCAGTGTAGTCTAGGTTATGTTGAATAGGTTACAAGCACTGATAAATGGCCTCTTGTCAAAGTATTTTCAATATAAAAACAATGCCTTTATTACATATTGATGCCCTTGGGATACATTAAAGTATGCTTTGAATAGTTCATAATCGGGATGGGGAAATGATGCTTTCTTTGAGGACATTTTAAAAAAATTTGAAAACACTACTAACCGTCTTATGGTAGATTTTAACACATGCTCTGTTACAAGCAACATCTGATCTACTCGTTTATGAAAGTAGTGTTAGTTTCACTGTTTATTATTGGCCAGATGGTGAGCAGACAAAATTCCTTGTTCCTGTTGCCCTGGAGTAATTGTTCAGTATATACATTGTTCAGCATTTATATATAAGACATATTGCATCTTAAATAAGATTTTTTTTTAAAATTCTTTTAAACTATTATTTATTCTTATAATATATCTAAATAAAATTTTTCAAATAAAAAAAAAAAATACATTCTGTAATTTATTATTATCGAACGGAAACCAACAAAAGATAGAATAGTCAATTAAATCGTTAGAATCTCATTCTATAGGATAGTTTTATAATCCATCTTAAAAACAGATTATCACTTGGAATTGAAATTCTTACGATTTATATTTTTCGTAGAAAATGGAATCCTTTTATTATTGGTGACTTATCAGTTCTTGAAAACAAATTCTGATTTTAAAAGGAAATGATATTATTTTCTGTTCTATATTTTTGACATTAATTAAACCGCTAGTTATTTAGCATAAATAAACTAAAACATTAAAATCACTTGTACATATACTATATACTTGTACATATCAATTGTACAAGTGGTAGATAGGTCTGTAACAAAACTCTGTTAAGTAGTATTTCATATTGTTGTAAATGGTAAAATATAAGGATTTGTCAGACTAACCTGACAGACAACTTCATGTGCATAATGAGCAGGTGGTTTTAAGTCTTTGGTTGATTATTTGTAAAATTCATCTGAACATAATCATGATATTAACGAAATTATTTAACAAACTTTGAAGTTGACTTTAGTACTTTTTATACACTCTCAGGATCTTTAAGTTTAAATGTTTAGTAGCCTTAAAAATATTGATTGAATGGAATATAGAAATATCAATTAAATTATGATACGGAATACATCGTTCAAATACTTCAATCACTAGTTATGCATCTTCAAATGATGCGATTAAAATCATAGAACCATAAAAATAATTTATTTAAGAAATTAAAAGAAAATAAATTTATTAAAACAGTATGTTTTTTAAGGAATTACTAATAGTATTAGATTTTTATTTTGGTATTTTTCTTGTAGCATCTCATGCTGAAAAGTAATTTCTGGAAACACAAATATTTAATATAATAAAGAAATAATTATAGCATATATTGGATGTAATCCAACAGTTCGTCAAACGTTTAGTATAATTACACAAATAATATTTTACGAAAGTAAACGTTTCTCTCGCAATGCAGATACAGTGCGTCAGTGTTCGGCAAGTGATACCCGCCTATCCGGTGACAACTTTTAAAAAGGCTTCTACTTTAGTGTGTGAGTGATGTTTACGTGAAGTATTATCCTTTAGGTGAAATTATAGAGCTATATGACCTACAATTGCTCAACATATGAACAAAAAACATGAAGTTTTATGGTCAAGCTGAGACCGGTTCTGCATTATATATATATATATATATTTTACATATATAATATATATATAAGGACACGTACGACCTGTCCTTATATATGTGTATACGACATACACGACATGTCCTGAAGAAAAGTCATTAGTCTCGACTCAACAATAAACTTCAAGTGAGAACAGAAGGGGTTTTTTGGAATTTTTGTTCCATATAATAGGAAAACAGCCATCCATGTTACCGCCAGGATTCGAACCAAAGCATGCGGTATCAAATGCCAGAGCGCTAGGCAATTTGCCATCAACGGGATGTCAACGGGAGCAGCATTGTTGTAGTCACTGCTTTCAGAAGCGAGGAGATCGAATGGCTTCTGGATATGAATTTACTCAGATTGATAAACGCCCAGATGTACATGAACGTATGTATCATTACAGGAACTGTGAACCATTTAGGAATATGCTAACATTATGATAAAGTAGGCCTTCGGTATAAGCTATTTTTTAGTTCAACTTCATATTCAGCATTTCTATTTTCAGGCTATAAGTTTTATAATACTCCGTCAGTCGAGATTGGGTTAACTGAAGAAATGATGATAAAAAGCTTTTTTGGAATACATTTTTTTCCCTTTTGCAAAGATTTGCAAATTTATGTTGCATAAAAAAATATCAAGAAAGCTTTCAAGGAGTCAGACTTACTGCGAATAATTTGATAAAGCAAATGCTTATTTGTCTTTTTTAATATGTTTTATTTCTCGACCCGTTCTCCAGTGGCAACATAAGAAGCTAACATGTAGGAGAATTAAAGTTTGAAACCTCTGTCTTCACTGTTATAATCATTGCTTTCAGAAGCGAGGATATTCGATGGCGATTATGACAAAAATGTCTTGCATAGTTAGTCAGACTGCTTGGTGGGAATATTTCCGATTTTTTTTCTATACAGCACGCAAATGGGAGGGTTTGGTTTGTCGCTGTATTGTCCTTTTTGCATACTTTAGGTTAATTAGACCAGGTCCTACAATTTAAAGTGGATTCCGAACCACTAACAAACATCACTGCCACCTCCAGGATTTGAGCCTGAAACCTGTGGTACCAAAGGCCAGAGCGCTAGCCAATTGGTCGTCAGGCCGCTACGCAAACGAAAGGGAGGTACGGTGCGGTTCATGCGGTTACGGTATCTCTAAAAGTTCTCTCCGATGACAGTGTCTATCGTAGGTGGGTTGTTCGCGGCGTTTATCAGTGAAACAAGAGGCCCACCGATGTTCGACAACAAAAAAAATGCTATTAATTATTAGCTGTCAAATATACGATTTTTAAACAAATATTAAACTAAGGGTTCTCTTAAGTTTTTAGGTTTGCTGTTTTCCGAACATTTAATAGAGAGTTTTTGCATACCATACGTTAGTTACCGTAGGACGTCCGTTAGCTTTTTCTCCCTAGCGCGCATGCTCATAGGAAATTATGTATTCCTGAATATTTTATTCATTCCCTTTCATATTTTCCACTTTGATCTAGAATTTACGTTGATGAATATGCATTTTTTTTAGTATGATACAATCGTATCTAGAGTGCTAATTAAAAATTCCACTGTTGGCTTGAGTTGCAGTTACTTCAAGGAAAAATGAATAAATTCGGTGGAAATTGTGAGGAAATGTCTCTAATTAAAAATCTGCTTGCTGATTTTCACTATTGTGAACACAAAGGTGAGACTTTTGCGCCTGAAAACTCTTTCAAAAGGCCTCACTTGTCCTTACTTTGCTTTATGGAATGACGAAAGATTTCAGCATTTTAAAATTGTCAACATTTTAGTTGATTCATATGTTTTCTGTTGTGAAAAAGAAATTGTTTCTCTTCAGTCCCAATATCTGGCCCCTCATATAAACTTAGTGAAAGGTAAGAATGGCGGTATAAAGTGGTTCCAATTTTATTTAAAATTTCACAGGAAAATATTTTGTCGTGTAAGATGAAAAAAATTATTATTTAATTAAGTAAAATTAAATATGCATTTGCATAATAGGAGGAGACAATGCGACTTTACTGAGCTTTAAGTTTATTTATTATGATCCATGTTAAATTTTTATTCACCGTTAATTTAATTATCGTTAATTTGTATTCATTTTTATTCACCGTTGATTTAATTGTCGTTAATTTTTATTCATTTTTATTAATCGTTTTATCATCGTTATCATTCATTTTTATTCAGCGTTTTATCATCGTTATCATTAATTTTTATTCATCGTTAATTTAATCATAATTAATTTTTATTCATTTTTATTCAGCGATTTATCATCGTTATCATTAATTTTTATTCATTTTTATTCAGCGTTTTATCATCGGTATCATTAATTTTTATTCGTCGTTAATTAATTTTCGTTAATTTTTATTCATTTTTATTCAGCGTTTTATCATCGCTATCATTAATTTTTATTCATTGTTAATTTAATCATCGTTAATTTTTATTCATCGTTTTATCATCGTTATCATTAATTTTTATTCAGCGTTTTATCATCGTTATTATTAATTTTTATTCATTGTTAATTTAATTATCGTTACTTTTTATTCATTTTTATTCACCATTGATTTAATTATCGTTAACTTTTATTCATTTTTATTCATCGTTAATTTAATTATCGTTAATTTTTATTCATTATGATTCATGTGTCCCAATTCATTCTTGAATACATAAATTACGACTTCCAAATGACTAAGTGGTGAGTGTGAACATAGCGCGTCTCTCGTGGGAGAGATGACGAGACTAATCAATGGCTGAAAGTAATTATTTTATTTCATTTCATTTTTTGTTACAAAGTTATTCAAAAACATAAACAGAAAAATAAAAATACGATATAAAACATGGTTTTGAGTTAAATAATGTTGCAAAGAAATTCTTTGAACATTATGTTTTCTTGTGGGCTCTTTACAAATATTGCCCATCTTAGCAATTATCTGTCAAAATTTTCATCAATTAATTATTACAGCAGTTTATACAAACACGGTTATTAAATTCTGACCGGTTAAAACCATAGTTCTGCAAATAAAGAATAAATAAATTTATCTTTCAAATAAATAAATGTCTATCTCACATAAATAGACGTCTATTTCAAATAAAAAAAAGTTCAAAAAAAATAAATAAATAAACGAATGCCTTTCCCATATATAAATAAATGTATCTTTAAAATAAATAAACGAATTTTTCAAACAAATGACTCTTTTAAATAAAATGTATCTTTCAAATAAATAAATAAATGTATCTTTCAAATAAAAAAATAAATGTATCTTTCAAATAAATAAATGTATCTTTCAAATAAATAAAATGTATCTTCAAAATAAATAAACGTCTCTTTCAAATAAAAGAATGAATGCTTTTCCCAAATAAATAAATGTACCTTTAAAATAAATACACAGATTTTTCAAATAAATAAATGTTCTTTCAAATAAATGAATGGCTCTTTTAAATAAATAAATAAATGTATCTTTAAAATAAATACACGGATCTTTTAAACAAACGACTCTATCAAATAAATAAATATTTTTTCAAATAAATGAATGGCTCTTTTAAATAATTAAATAAATGTAACCTTCGAATAAATACACGGATCTTTTAAACAAAAACTCTTTCAAATAAATAAATGGTTTTTTCTAAATAAATAAATGGCTCTTTCAATAATTTTTTTAAAAAATATTTCTGTGAAAGGTGAAGCTTGATACCCATAGACTATAGTAATTAATTTGCATATGAAGTTGACCTTGAATCATCAAGAGAGTAATGTAAAATAATATATATATATATAGTAAATTGATGGGGCCTGATGGCAGAGTGGCTGGCGCTCGATACCACAGGTTTTGAGTTCGAGTACCGGCGGTGCCACGGATGTTTATAGTGGTTCGGAATCTATTTTAAACTGTAGGTGCCGGTTAACAAGAGCGTTGTGGGGATTGTGTTACTCGCGTCCATAGCATATCTTCAAGTTACAACACCTGGGTAGTGCTAAAGGAGTAACAGCGGTGCAGCCCTTGCTTATGGAATAAAGATTAACTGTCTCTGTATTACCAGCTGCATTAGAACAATATATGTATAGATATATATATATATATATATCATTTAAATCCAATTAAGGAATATGAATGTTTCACGTTCCCTAGCCCTTTCAGCAATTTTTTTTTTTGGAAAATCAAACACAATTTTAATTCTTTTTTATTCGCGTTTTGTCTTTAATTATATTATTCATTGTTTACTAAGTAAAACTGAATAATATTCTTTTGTCATGTATGTATATGCATTAACTTTACAATAATTTTTGTAATTGCAATTGCATGCCAAAAAAAGTCCTTGAGTTTGAATGCACTTTTATTGTGGTTTAAATGAAAAGGGGTTTTTTTTTTACTAATGTATCGGAATCAATGGTGTCGGCAAACAACGAAGTAAAATCTTAACATGAGATGGTTGCATTTTAAATACAGTTAGAACATGTTTGTCGTCAAATACCAGACATTATGAGCAGGGCATTATTATTATTGAACAACAACTATGTAGCATTTTCAGTATTATCCAGGATGCACAACGGGAGGCTTACTACCCTTTACGGAGATTTTTTGCAAACCACAATTTGGAACGAAATTCTTAAGGATGGAAGTTGAAGGGAAGATCCTTATTCTCAAAGCCCTTTGAGTAAAGGCTACTCAAAGGGCTTTTCCATCTACGGATTTATCGAGAAATAGATATTTATCACTGCCATGTGCATAGAGGCTTCAAATTCCTCACCTTTGAATCAGTATCTTTTAGACTGGAAACTTTAAACGCTTTTCACTATGCCGCTTTTGTGCCTGTATCTATCTTTATTATTTTTTTTCTTCTAATGCAGCTGGCAAGCAGACCGTGATCTTCGCCATAAGGGCTGCACCGATGATACTCATTTTGCATTATCCAGGGGGCGTGTGTAACTTGATGGCAAGCCACGGACGCGGAGTAACATTGCCCCCGCAACGCTCTACGATCCTATTAGGACCGGGACCTACGGCTTAAAGTGGATTCCGAACCACTACAAACACCCATGGGCAAAGCCGGAATTTGAACCCGATACCTGTGGTACAGAACGCCAGAGTGCTAGCCATTCGGCCATCTATCTTTATGTATAAAGATAATTGCATGTGTGTGTATATGAATGCATGTATTGTTGCTGGAACGTACAACATTTAAAAACTATAACACCTAATTTTTAACTATATTCCTAATTTTTAACTACTAACTATATTCCTAATTTGTTACAGAATTCCTTGTTTATTTATCGACTGGATAGTCGAAAATCTTCAAAACAAATTGACGCTTAATTATTTTTAACTAAGCAAAAACCTGTCTATTATGTGCCTGGTGCCATCTTGTGTTGTGATAGCAGAAGTTTATGGGTGTTTTTTTATTTTAATTTAATTTAATTAATTAATTTATTTATTTATTTTAGTCTTTAGAAATATTCTTGAAATGAAAATGATAAATTTTGGAAGTTCACATGAAGTTATATGCTTTCTTAGTCTATGGGACCTGATGACCAAGTGACTAGCGCTCTGGCGCTCAGTATGACAAGTTTCGGGTTCGAGTCCCGGAGGTGCCATGAATGTTTGTAGTGGTTCGGAATCCACTTTAAACCTCAGATGCCGGTCTTATATGACTGTAGAGCGTTAAGCATAGGGTTGTCAACTCTACTCCGTAAAAAAACCTTTACCGCCTAGAAATCTACCAGCAGGCAGACGGCGCCTCCTGGCCACCATGGTCCACCACGAGGCTATTGTGCCGCTAATGATGATGGTATATTCTTTTTCTATATGTTTTTTATGCATAATTATTTCAAATAATATTTCTTTCTCAATTTGGCAAGCAACAATTTGCACTTTTCGGCAATATTTATTTCTCTATTAAATTTTACCAAAATTAGAAATCTTTTTTTTTAATCGTGCAATGCCAGGCCATAGCGCCCTAAAGACCAACTAGATAACACTCAGGACTTCGGTACCATAGGCTTCAGGTTGGAATCCTGAGGGTAGCAAGGATGTTTGTTAGTGATCTGGAATCCACGTTAAACTGTACGTTCCGGTCTAATTAGCATAAAGTGTGCTACATAACTAAGTCAAACAGGCCATTTATCTTAATTCATTATTTCAAAAGAGAACGTTTTAAAAAGCATTGAATTAAAGCAAAGGAGAATGATTTTACAAATTGCACTATTTCTATTTTCTTTTTAGTCATTACATAATTTAGAAATACCAAATCAAATTCTATTTAATAATTCACTATTGAAGGAAGGTTACAATTTTCAAATCAATATTCTTCAAAATATTTCTCATTTTACTTTATACGCTTAATACTTGTCGTTGGATGTTGTTATTAAAGAAAAATTACGCGATTTCTCTTAGCAAAATTTTATCATATTTGAATTACTTTTCATATATGAAGCGCAGAGTTATGCATATTTAATGCAACTCGATTTCAAAATAAATTAATTCAATAAAGGAAATGATAAAAAGCAGGGAATAAATAATCAAGTGTCACATGAATGAAATATTTCTTAGATGAAAACATGTTTGCTTAGTCATATTAAAGTTAGGAGCAAATATATATTTGACATTTATTGCGATTATTAATTTTTCTGCTCGAAATAAGAATAACTTCTCCGCGTAGAATTAAATCATTAAATAGACGATGGTTAGTAAAAATAAATATATATTTTGTTGTTTCTTGTCCTATTTGGTAGACAGCAACATCTAGATCAAGTACAAGAACCCGTGTGGTCTCGTGGAAGGAAGGAAAGGAAGGGGAATGGCAGCTTCTGTTGTGGTGGGCCACCCGTAGGTAGAAATCTGACTTGGCTCCTTGGCGCAATGAGAAAGATACATCGATGGCAGAGAAAAGAGATCGGAGGAACTACCCCGCATTTGCGCATCGCATGAGAGGAAACGCGCAGTTCTAGTTCTCGATTTTTGAAAAAAATTAGTATCTTTTAAAATAATTTTTATTGTCGGTTAATAAATAAAGTATTCACCATGACAAATTATTATTATATGTTGTTGGTGTATCTGTGATGGAATGAGGGAAGATGGATGCAGCTTCTATTTTTGATAGAGCACCCATAGGTAGATGTCTGACTTGGCTCCGTGATTCTGAGCAAGGAGGAGGGCGGTGCCTTCCAAGAGAACTTTTAGGGGTGAATACCCTCCATTTGCCTATCGTATGGAAAAATTCCGGAAAACTCCACCGGGTAATCCGATTATCAAGGCAAGGTGCTAAACATAACAAATGGCATCAAGTTTTTTTTTTTTTTTTTTTTTGGTGGCCTGGTGGCCAATTAGATAGTGCTCTAGCCTTTGGTACGACAGGCTTTAGGTTCGAATTCTGGCGGTGGCATGGATGTTTGTTAGTGGTTCGGAATCCACGTTAAATCGTAGGTACCGATCTAATTAGCCTAGAGTGTGCAAAAAATGACCGCAGAACGACAAACCAAACCCCCTTTTTTTAAACAGTGTCTACAACAAAGCCACCAGCGGATTGAACCTTCGCCCTGATGCTCACCAGCGGCCCTCGTTGCCACTGAGCCACAGTCAGGCATAAATATATATAAATATAATGCACAAAAAAATCTAGTAGTTGCCGAAAGAATATTCTTTTGTTTACGTTATTTAATTATTGTAGATTTATCTCATAAATAATGGTTTAATTTTTTTTTTCACCACACTTCATCCCCGTACCTAGGGCAATTTAATCTACTAGTTAGAAAAGAGAAGTTCGTACATCAGTGGACCTCGTGCATATCACGAACAGCCCACCGACGAGTGAAGAGAGAGTACAGTGACTTCTAGAGGGACTAACATATTCCGACACTGGGAATCGAACACGGACCTGCTGGATGAGAGCCAGGTATCCTATCCACTAGCTCATGCGGTTGTTCAACTTCCTAATTAGGTTTGAAACCCTAGATACCCAGCCGAAAGTTTATGTGTCTATGCTGGATATATCACGCCGGGGTGTTTCTTGAAATTGAAAATCAACCTCTAGATAGGCCACTTTTAATTGCGGTAGGAAATTACAAGTGTATTGTAGCAGGTATTCCGTGGTGCATCCTGGGTAAAGTTGAATTTGCTACAAATCAGTCGTTCTCGTCCCCGACTTGTGAAAACAGCAGTTTTACTTACATGTAAATTATATATAAAAATAAACTCTTAAATTTTCATAAATAGGTGTAATATTTATCATCGGTTAATCTATAAAGTATTCACCACGGCACAATATATAAAACATATAATAAAAGTTTAGAGAAATTAACATTTTCACAATAAACCTTTTTGGTGAATTATATAAAAAAAACACCCAAATACTCTAAAGTAAAATTTAATTTAATTTTCAGGGATATTTTTTTCACTAGCAACAACAATAACAAATAATAAAACATAATAACATATGATGATCTTAAACTTTAATTGAAAATTACGAATGGCAATATGTCAAGAACTAAAAGGAAATATCAAAATGTCTACATTGTTAACGATTGTAGAATGCTCGTCTTACAACACAATTTTTTGTTACGATACAGAAAAATGATTTTTTTGATACAAAAATGATGATTTTTCTGTTTTGTTAGGATTTTTGAGTTCATTTCTTAGAGAAATATACAAATAAATGTCACAATATTTACAATCACTTAAAATAAAACATCTTCAGCGTTGACAAAAGGCGAGATCCTTACCTTTTATTGATTGATTTTATAACAAATTTCTTAAAACACATAACTTTTATAAAGTTTTAATAATTTTAATTAAAAAAAGTAAACTGTGCATATGTTTCAATTTTCCAAGATGAATTGCACTGTTAAATTAATTGTGAAATATCTTTTCCATTAAAGTACAATAATCACACTATTTTAAGGTTTTCTCTTTCACAATTTATGAAATATTATTTATTTATTAGCATTATTGAAACTCTATAGAAATTATGTAATCATATATTTGCAAAATATGTTACTAATTTTTAATTAAATATTTTTAATTGAGAATTTTATGTAGTTAATTAGAACTAATTAGCAATCACTCCATTTTATTCCATTTAATTTTAATCGTTGTATTATTAAAAAATTCCAGATTTTTTTTTTCAATGCTCAGTTTTGAAATTCTGTTAAGATACTTTTATACATCAAACTTGAATTTATTATTTTTACTTAAATTGTAAAAATTAAGTATTAAATTTATTAATTTTACTTAAATTGTAAATCTTACATATATTGAAAAAATAAATAAAAATTCCATAATTGATAATTTTCAACAGACGTAAAAAAAATAAATATATTAATAACACATTTCTTTCTTAACATTTTATGCTAATTTATAATCTAAAACAAGCAAATTTCCTCTTTATAAAATCAGTCAATTTCTTTTTAAATATGATATCTAAATATCTCTTAAAAGAATATAAAATTGTTGAAACAAATTAAAATTTAAACTTATAATTTAGACAAATAATTTAAAAATTTTAATTTCAATACAAAAAAATGCAAAAAATCATTTTAACGTACAATAATGATCTTAATTTAATTAATAACATATTTTCTAAGTTAGTTACATAAGTCGTTGAATAGATCGCAATTATAAATATTATAATTGGTATTAATATTATAGTGTGATTATATAAAATTTAATTACGATTTTTTTTCAATTTTAAGACACTTTAACCTCTTACTAAATAATTAAATACATTTTTTATAAAAATGATTGCAGCAATTTAATTTTTTTTATTAATACATCTCTTTATCATTTAAAAATGCAATTACCCATTTATATAACAAATAAGTTGTATTTATTTCTATATAATACTATTTGACAACACTTAAAAATATAATTGCACATTTTTTCATACAATTTTTTTAAATTTTGATTTTTTTTCCAGAATTTAAAAAAAATCAGAATGTATTTTTTATGTATTCTTTACATTAAAAAACCAGACGACAATAATAAATCAAAGTTCTAAAAGAATACATATTTCCGTCATACAACAGTTTTAAATATTGTAAATATTGCTATGTATGCATTAAGACTCAATAAAATATTGTTTTACATGCTTTTTTATCCCTTTAAAGCACATATTCATTAATAAATAGAAGATTAATAAATTCAAGTGCTTTTATTTCGATGCATGTTACGACTTTAATCTTTTACCGTAGGCTAATATAAATGTAGGCTGTAGATGTCTTAATGAAAAAAATAACTGTATTAATTGTGTTGATATATATGAATATTATTAATTTTAAAAATTACAATCACCATAAAATTGCAATATTTGCAAATGCTCGATAACATTTAATTCTTTGTATACTTTAATCTATTAGTATAAGACACATTTCGCGATTTTCCAACTATATTTTGCAGAATTAAACAATGTTAAAAATGTTAACAGCTTAAAGAAATACTTACTAAAGTATTTACTTACTTAGAGTATTACTAAAACACATAATTCTAAATAATAAACACATAAAAATGAACTCAATGTGAAAAAATGTAAACTGATTTTTTATCCTTAGATCATTTGAATTCTCATTCTGATAGAAAAAGGTATATTAAAATTTTTTTCAATTTCGAATTTTAACAACAATAACAACAGACATTTATACTTTTTTAAAGAATCATATGAAAAAAAATTTTAACTTGAAAAATTAAAAGGTGAAACCTATTTCGGTATTTTGTATAATATTTCAACAGGCAAAACATTTTTTTTTTAAATTTAGTTAGCTTTTCCTTTTAATTTTTCAGAGAATTTTTAAAATTTAAAAGAGAATTCTTACGATGAAATCGAACTCTATATGTAGTAACTCCGGAAAAATTCTGCAATTATCAAATAGATTTTTAAGCCATTTTATAAAAACAGTTCTCAAAAATTTTATATATCTTCTATAAATTAATAGCATTAACCTTATAAAAACCATTTTTATATAAAAAATTTTCAAAATCATTTTTTGATGAAACCAGGTATATTTTTACAATGATTGTAGCGCTTTAAGCGAAAGTGAATTATTTAACATTTTAAAAAGACATATCGATTCTTCTTTACAAAATATAATCGGCTTGACTAAGTAACAATTTTCAACTCATTTTAATTCATTAACTTAGTATTTAAATTTTCAATCACCAAGGAAAAATTGAAAAGAAATTTGTACCAACGTTTTTCTGGTATTACTATAAGAAAAGTAAAGTTATTATGGATGTGTGTTTTAAATCTGATTTATAGATACACACACGAAAGGGCCTTAGAATGGAGCTGTATCTTAAATTATGCATGGGCAGTACTAACTAATGCATACGTTAAAACAAATTTACATAATTACAACCAGTTCACATAGGAAATACGAAAGAAAAATATAGATACATTATTCTAAAAAAATATTCCTTACTTACCTTAAGATATCTATGATGGTTACACTGCAGGAAAGGGATAATTTAAAAAAAAAAAAAAAAAAAAGAAGAATTCCAAACTAGTACAAATCACACCATTCAAAATTCAAATTAAAAAGTTCTTTTAGGGAGGGATTAGGTTAAAAAAAAAAATGGAAGAAAAATTAAACCGGTTCGCTTGTCGGTTCGTCCTTTTTTAACCGGTTAGGAGACACCGGCAGTTTGTAATAGGTGTATAAAAATCGAACCGGAACCAAATTCCTTTTTTAAACCCCCCGAATTCGAACCGGCATAAGCTCGGACTGTACATTCCCGGCTAGCAGAGGTCGGTTCCTGGAACCGTGCCAAGTTTTGGGACGAGTCGATTCCGGCGAACGGGAGAGGCAAGAGAGTGAAAAGCACGGGAGGGACACGCGGACTCGTAGCAAAAGCGGCAATATGTCAAAGGATAAAATTCTGTCTTTTTCCCTGGTAATACCTGCAAGTCAGGAACGAGAGTTTTTATGAAGTGTTGGAAGGGAAAAATCTCACTCGGAAAAATGGAAGGGGAGGGATTTAGGGAAGGGAATTTTGCAAGCATTTGTAGGGAAGTTTTTTTTATCTTTATTTTTTTTTACAACCGAGTATTTTTTTGAAAAACTGGAGCATTCCATATGCTCGTTAGATAGAGAACCATGTTTCAGGTGAACGACCTTGATAATACGTAATAAAATTATGAAGTTCAAGTAATTAGCAAATTGGTGCCACAAATCTTGCTGGTGTAGGTGGAATGTGTTTATTATAATAACAGCTGTGATGTGATCGTTATATTTTGGTTTTTATACATTTAATACTTAGAAAATTAAGTTGCATTTGTAAAAGATAAAAGTGCAGTTAATATATATATCATACGTTCATGTTGGATTCACTAAGAAATTATTTATACAACTATTTGAAACAATTTTAGTTCATAAATTAACAAAATTATGTGTATATAATCAACTGAAAGCTAATGGGACGTTTTTCCTTGAAACAAGTTACATTAATTAATAATTTGTGCTAATTGAAAATGCATAAATACGTTTTATGTATTTTTTTCACCAAATATTTAAAAGTTTTAGCCGTTTTGTTATAGAACACCACTTTGGATTTTCGTTAATATCTTTGACATTGATTATTCACTGCTAAATCAAAATTCGAACCTTAATTTAATAATTAACATTATTTATATACATTATATTAACTAAAAAAGTACAAAATATATATATATATTCGACCAATTTGAATATTATGGTATTTAAAAGTGTGCATTTAAGAATCTATGAATCTTTTAAAAATTTTCTGTACTACACGCTTTGGATTTTTATTAATATTTTTAACCTTGATTATTCACAGCTTGGTTAAAATTCGAAGCCTAATTTAATGTCTAACATTATTTATATGCATTATATTAACTACAAACGTACAATATATATATATATATATATTCGACCAATTTGAATATTATGGTATTTAAAAACGTACATTTTAGATTCTATGAAACTTTATAAAATCTTCTGTGGAACACACGTTGGATTTTCATTAATATTTTTGATTTTCATTATTCACGGCTTAATTAAAATTCGAACCTTAATGACTAACATTGTTTATATTCATTATATTAACTACAAACGCTATCTACAAAAATAAATATGTATTCAACCAATGTGGAAATTGTGATATTTAAAAATGTACATTTAATAATCTATGAATCTTTTTAATATCTTTTGTAGACCACACTTTGGATTTTCATTAATATTTTTAATCTTGATTATTCATGGCTGAGTTAAAATTCGAACCTTAATTTAATAATTAGCATTGTTTATAACCATTACTACAAACACTATCTACAAACGCTATCTACAAAAGCTATCAACAACGCTATCTACAAACAATTAATATATATTCGACAAGTTTGGATATTATGGTATTTAAAAATATGCATTTAATAATCTATGAAGCTTTTAAAAAATCTTCTGTAGAACACTTTGAATTTTCATTAATATTTTTTACCTTGATTATATACTGCTTAATTAAAATTAGAACCTTAATGACTAACATTGTTTATATTCATTATATTACCTACAAACACTACGAACAAAAATTAATATATATTCGACCCATTTGAATATTATGGTATTTAAAAAACTGCATTTAATAATCTACGAATCTTTTTTAAAATCTTCTGTGTTTTTTTTTTTATTTTAAAACACTATCATTTTTTATAAATATGAGATCAAAATGGAGATACATTTATAACAAAAAATATTTCGACATTTAATGAATCCTTGTTGTTCGTCTTTAAGAAATAAAAACGTGAATTCATTAAAAAATATAGAGTGTGTTCGTAACTATTTTGATAAAATATAAGGGGTGATAGTACACATCAAAAGAAAAAATATTTACTTCAGAAAAACTAATTTCGCTATCGACTATAAGTGTCAGAAAAAAATAATTTCAAAAGGCGTTGAAAAGGCATAACTTCTCGCTTTTAACATCATTTTGGTTTCATTTATTCTCATACCAAATAAGTCATCTCATTTACTGCAAGCGGCCTGATGGCCAAGTGGTTAGCTCTCTGGTCTTTGTTACCACAGGTTTCAAAGGTACCACAGGTTTATCGAATCCTGGTGGTGGCATAGATGTTTGTGAGTGATTCGGAATCCACGTTAAGCTGTAGGTTCCGGTCTAATTAGCCCAAAGTGTGCAAAAAATAGCCGTAGAGCGACTAACTAAACCATATACAAATTTCTAACATCGACAGTTGCAACTGATTGTCAAATTAAATTTATTAAAAAAAATGTCAAAACCTTGCTCTTTAAAATAAATGCCCTTTTTATATTTCAGATTATTAACAAGGCAATTATTTGTGTAAGAGAACGTATGTAAACTCCGAGGAAGATTTTGTCTTGAGAATCACTGTTGCAGAGGACATAATAATAATACTAATACCAGGAGTCTTCGAGAAGGTGAGCCAATCTTTTCTTCTCAGGCATGAAATGCTCAATAGCATTTTGAGAATCTACTTGTTATTTTTCTCTGATCTAAATAACCGAGGTAAGAGAATAAATTATATCAAAAGAGAGAACTTGTGCTTTTTCCGACGACTTTTGAAATTATTCTTTTTCGAAATTTATAGTCCTATAGGACCTTAAGATCTGAAGTAAATATTTTTTTTTTATGTGTACTATAACCCATGTACTGTACCCTTTTTATTTATCAAAACAATTACGAAAATCCTCAATATTATAAGTGAAAAATTACCCACCCCATCAACTGCCTGATAGCCAATTGGTTAGCGCTCTGACTATTGAAGCTTCAGGTTCGAATCCTGGCGGTGACATGGATGTCTGTTAGTGATTCGGAATCCACGTTATACACGGTCTAATTAGTCTAATGTGTGCAAAAAAATGAATAATATGTCATTTATTAATATAGGTGATCTGTTAAAGAAAGTAATCTGATGTTTTTGCTTTTACAGATTTTTCTTTCTTCTGATATCGTGGTAATAACAATATTTTTGTTTGTATCATAGCTTTCAAGCGTTCCTTTTTCATAGAAGCATAATAGAAGAAAATAAGGAATAAAAAAAATTTCCCATACTATTATCCCTTCAGGAGCAGACGAAGAAAAGAGGAATTTCTAGTTCACATGGCCTTCTATTGGAAAGGGGAGACCATTTTAATATAAATTTTAAAAAACATCGTTGAGAAACAATTCACTAATTAATTTGATTTATATGACAATGTTAAAATAGAAAATTGTCAAAAACTTGATGATAATGTGACGATGTTGCTGTTCGAAGTAGATACATTGACAAAGATTTTACACACACATATGTCGTTTGGCTAATTTAGATCGATTTTATGCTTTACAGGGTATAAAAAAATTGTATATAAAAAAATTTCATGTATGTATAATTTTGATTAGCACGTGTAATATGCTTTTATTAAAGTATCAGTAAAATAGTTGTTTAGAAATGCTTTATCGAGAATTTATGCAGATGATTTTGCTTGTAAGAGCATGCAATCATTAATAAAAACTAAGTAAGGTTTAACAATATTATTAACAAATTGCTAACCAATAACATTCAATATGACGAAATAAAAAAATAACAATAGAAATAGTTAAAAATAATAGAAATCTTAGTAAAAAAAAGTGCTATAATAATAAAAAAATGTCAAGTTATGTGAATGTACAAAATTCAGCTGGTACTTCAGCTTTTATTAAAGTATCAGTAAAAGTGTTGTTTAGAAATACTTTATCGAGAATTGCTACAGATGATTTCGATTATAAGAGTAAGTAATCCTCAATAAAAACCAAGTAAGTTTTAACAATATTATTAACAAATTACTAACCAATAACATTCAACATCACGAAATAAAAAAATAACAAAAACATATTTAATTAAAAATAATAAAAATCTTAGTTAAAAAATAGTCTTAAAAATTATTACAATGTCAAATTATGCGAACAAAATTCAGCTGGTACTTCAGGTTTTATTAAAGTATCAGTAAAAGAGTTGTTTAAAAATACTTTATCGAGAATTTATGCATATGATTCACTTTTAAGAGTATGTAATTCTTAATAAAAACTAAATTCGGTTTAATAATAATATTAACAAATTACTAAGCAATAGCATTCAACATCACGAAATAAAAAAATAACAAGAATATATTTATTTAAATATAATAAAAATCTTAGTAAAAAATAGTGATATAACAATAAAAAATTATTGCAATGTCAAGTTATGTAAACGTAAAACATTCAGCTGGTACTGGTAGCCTGCTGGGTATATATAGCAACCAATTTTGGATGTATATTACCCACAATATGATTTTCTGGAGTGTAATAGCATATGAAATACTCATATGATCAATAAAGAAATAAATATGGAAACATCCTATAAGATATCTGGAATGATACACACAACCTGACAACTGAATCTGTCTGGAATTATAGTATAAAGTGTTAATTTTATGATGAGAACATTCCTTTAGTTGTCATCCATAATACTCTTGCAGTACGGAGAAATTTACTCCTCTATATGGAGACTATATCTTACTCCCCATTGTGTTTTCCATCTATTCATAGCACATCGACTTATATTTAAATTGTATAATATGCGGCTTCTACAGAATGATGCCTTCCTGATTATCTGGCCACCTAGATCACCAAATCTATCCCCAATGGAGAATGTTTGGGATCTTATGAATAGGCATTACTGTGATCAAAGGATCTCGATTATTTAACTAGACAATTAGTTTGGCAACAATATTTATACAGGTGTAGGTATCAACGATTGTACGAATCTATCAACATTGTTGCAAGTTGGATTGCAACTTGAATAAATAGCAGGGTAGTTCAATCCTTTATTTATTATTTTTCTACTGATCAATCTACTGATTTTCGTCATAGTGGAATATTTTTAGAGCTTCTTTTTTTTTTTTTTTTTTTTAATGTTTACAAAGCATATGCTAATAAACGAAAAAAAAATCCGTTAGGTATATCCAATGCTGAGTGTTCTTTTCGTCAAGTTTGTATCGTTTGTTCCTTGCATTTGCATTGAATTGCTGATCATCATAATTATCATCATAATACATATCATACCTTTTTTTTCTGACAAAATATATATTACAATTTTAATGATAAAAAAAACATTTTGCATTATAGATTATCATACCAACTTCTATACAAAGTATTAAAAATTTTTCTTTATATACATTATATATACTTATATATATAATCATATACTTATATTTGTACTATATACTATTCAGTAATTACATTATTCTACTTTTCATAATGTTCAGTAATCATGTTTCTTTTCTCTCAAAAATTTGAAAACATTATTAAAGAAAATTTTGACAAGAAAAATTAGTGAAATTTTACTGGCCTTTAAAATTAAAATAACGAATTGACAAAATTTGAATACAGCAAAAAACAAAAACTTTACAAGAAATAAAAACCTTAATTATAAATCCCTGTAGAAAAGTAAACTTTAAACGAAAGATTATTGCATAATCATTATTTAAACTCCCTTGTGTATTGGATAAAATGAAAAAAACTACATTCAAATATATATTGCATTAAAAAGTTTATCAGACTAATAAATTTTTCTAAATTAAATATCTTTTAAAAATAATAAAAATTACATTACTTTATTTAAAACTTATCTTCTTTATAATGCAACTATAGTAAATTATGTTATTATATTATATCAAATTATAATATTTTCTCAACATAAAATTATGCTTTATGTAACTATGATAAATAAGAACAAATATTGTAGACATAAATATTACATATTTTACTTAAATAATATCTAAAAAATATAACGTAAAAGGAAATAAAAAATAAACTAATTTCTATTTCTTTGACATAAAAATATTTCAAATTCTAATAATAAAAACCTGTTATTTATTAGTGAACTTAAATCTTGTTTGCAAAAAATTTATATTTTAATCATTGTTTTACTACATATAATATGATAAATATCTCCCTAGAAAATACTACAGAATAATATTGAAGAATAACAATACCAATTTTTATCTATATTTTCTTTAAATTTTGAATTGGGAAAAAAATAAATCATTTCAAAGTAATTTGTTATTCATTTATTATACTCATTGACTAAAACAAATAATTTTATTGTATTGCATAAAACTATATACATTTACAACAAAGAAAACATAAAATTATGTTTTATATAATCATGATAGATACTAACAAATATTGTAGACAAAAAAATTTTTTAAATAATTTATTTTATTAAAACATTTTATTTAAATAATTTCTAAAAAAATATCACGCAGTATAAAATAAAAAATAAACTAATTTATACTCCGTTTGAATAAAAAAATATTTCCATTTCTAGTAATAAAAACTTATGTTATTTATTAGTGAATTTAAATCATGTTTTTAAAAGAATTTATATTTTAATCCTTGCTTCACTACAAATAATACGATAAATATCTCATTAGAAAATACTTCAGAATCATATTGAAGAATAACAATAACAATTTTTATTTAAATGTTCTTTAAATTTTGAATTGGAAAAATAATACAAAAACTTATTAAACAATTATATAAAATTTTGTTCTTTATAATACAACTATATTAAATTATGTTATTATATTATATCAAATTATATATATATATATTTTCAACATAAAATTATGTTATACACTGAAGTGACAAAAGTCATGGGATACCTCTTAATATCGTGTCGGCCCTCCTTTCGCCCGGCGAAGTGCAGCAACTCGACGTGGCATGGACTCAACAAGTCGTTGGAAGTCTTCTGCAGGAATATTGAGCCATGCTGTCTCGATAGACGTCCATAATTGTGAAAGCGTTGATGGCGCCGGATTTTGGGCACGAACAGACCTCTCGATGATGTCCCATAAATGCTCGGTGGGATTCATGTCGGGCGATCTAGGTGGCGAGATCATTCGTTGGAATTGTCCAGAATGTTCTTCAAACCAATCGCGAACAGTTGTGGCCCGGTGACATGGCGCATTGTCATCCATAAAAATCCCATCGTTGTTTGGGTACATGAAGTCCATGAATGGCTGCAAGTGATCTCCAAGTAACTGAACATAAGCATTTCCAGTCAATGTTCGGTCCAGTCGCACCAGAGGACCAAGTCCATGCCATGAAAAAACAGCCCACAACATTACGGAGCCACCACCAGCTTGAACAGTGCCTTGCTGACAATTTGGGTCCATGGCTTCGTGGGGTCTGCGCCACACTCGAACCCTACCATCAGCTCTTACCAACTGAAATCGTAACTCATCGGACCAGGCCACGGTTTTCCATTCATCTAGGGACCAACCGATATGCTCACGTGCCCACGAGAGTCGCTGCAAGCGATGTCGTTCTGTCAGTAAAGGCACTCGAGTCGGTCTTCTGCTGGAATAGCCCAAGAAAGCCAAATTTCTCCGCACAGTTCTAACAGACAAGTCCCTTGTACGTCCCACATTGATTTCTGCGGTTATTTGACGCAGTGTTGCTTGTCTGTTAGAATTTACGACTCTTTGCAGACATCGCCGGTCTCGGTCGTTAAGTGCAGGCGGTCGACCACTGCGCTGTCCACGGTGGGATGTTATGCCTGAAATTTCATACTCTCGGCACACTCTTGACACAGTGGATCTGGGAATGTTGAATTCCTTAACGATTTCCGAAATGGCATGACCCATGCGTCTAGCTCCAACTAACATTCCGCGTTCAAAGTCTGTTAATTCCCGTCGTGCGGTCATCATCACGTCAAAACCTCTTCACATGAATAACTTGAACAGAAATGAAAGCTCTGCGCATTTATACCTGTTCTACGCGATGCTACTGCCATCTGAAAATTTGCATATTGCTATCCCATGACTTTTTTCACTTCAGTGTGTGTAATCATAATAAATAAGAACAAATATTGTAGACAAAAGATTAGATTTTATTTAAATAATATCTAAAAAAAATATAATGTGGAATGAAATAAAAAATTAACTAACTTCTACTTAGTTAACAGAAAAAAACATTTCAATTTCTAATAATAAAAACTTATATAATTTATTAGTGAATTTAAATCTTGTTTTTAACGGAATTTATATTTTAATCATTGCTTTACTACAAATAATACGATAAATATCTCATTAGAAAATACTTCAGAATTATATTGAAGAATAACAATAAAAATTTTTATTTATATGTAATTTAAATTTTGAATTGGAAAAAAAAAAAAACATTATTTCAAAGTAATTTGTTATTCATTCATTCATTTATTTATATGTAAATTATTCTTTTGTCTCAACGATAATTTTTTTTTCTCTTATCGTTTGGTCTCAAAATTATTTCGAGAAATATCGTTTGCATTGTAATAATAAATTAGATTGTTTTAGAATCATAAAAATGCTTGTTGTGTTTGGATCAGTTTTTATTCTTATTACTGCCACAGGTAAGGCTGCAATAAATTTAATTTTTCTTATTCATTGTAATATCGCTCAACCGTATTCAAACCTATTTATTATTTAATACAATAAAAGAAAAAGAATCATATAGTCAGACATATTTTTTAAGTCTTTTTATTTCATTTGTGAATTTATGAATATTTATGCATATTTTTAAGAAAAAGCAATTTTCTGAATTCGAAACAATGATTTTAACATCTATATATGCCCACTTATATTGTTTTAAATTTCAGTTTTTAAATGTTATATTTTTAATTTGATTGAAATATTTATTATTACATATTTTTTTATTTTTGCACGGAAATAGAAGTAGATATATTTTTAGAATTTGATATAAATTTATTAAGGCATTTAAATTTAATGTTTAAGAAAATGTTACAAATACTCGAACTTCTAATACTTTTATCAAAAATATTAGATATGTTTGTTGGGTACTGATTGATAAAAATATTATTTGAATATATTTATCAATCCGTACATAATATTATTAAAATTAAAATTAAATTATTAAAGTAAGAAAGGTAAAAACATTGTTAAAACATTGTAACTAAATAAACAGTAAAATACATTGTTTTAATTTTTATAATCACAAACTCAATAAAAGGTATTAATTTTTTATTTCAGTTATAGTGATCATCTAATTAAAAAACAATTTAAAAAAAAAGATATTAAAATTAAAACATTCAATATCGATTTATATCCTTTCTTTAAAAATTCTTTTTTTATTTGCATTCCTTTTTAAAAATTCTTTTTTCTTATAGATTCCTTTTTAAAAATTCTTTTCTTTTTATGCATTCCTTTTTTATTATTTTTTTTGTTGTATTCCTATTTAAAATTTCTTTTTTTGCTACATTCCTTTTTAAAAATTCTTTTTTTATTGCATTCCTTTTTAAATATTATTTTTATTTTTATTTACTTTGCCAATAGTAAGGACAGTATCAAATTTCAAATTAAATTATTTTCAATTTTATACTACAGTTATCGATACATTTATTTTTATAATGAGAAAAAATCCCACTACAATATGAAAGTAAAAAGAAACTCAATTTCTTAGATGAATCAGTTTTGCTTATGAAGCTCTAGTACATTATAGTTGTGTGCTCAAAAAATGCAAAAACTTAATTTCAGTTAAAATAGATTTTCAAAGTTTCCAACACATAATTTACAATGATTATATAAATTAAATTTTTTTTCTTTATTTTAATCGAAAAATAAATATATTTTACAAATTTCTCTTCGTAGGTTATCTATTTAACTAACCCACATTTAATTTTTTTTTCAAAGAAATAGGCAAAGGAAATATTTGATTTAATACAACAAAAATAAATTTTCAACATATATATATAATGATTAATTTTAATTTACGTAATATTTTGAAAAATTTCAAGTAAAAATATTGCAATTTTTAGAATTAAGATTCAAACTTTTAATTACAAAACTGAAATGCCAGAACTATTCCTATTCCTATTCCTAATTTTAAACAATGGTCTAATGACAAGGCCAGCCGTAGATCTGATAGCAAATTTACATACTTACTCAACATGGAAATTTTCAGACGCATCAGACGGATTTGGCATGTATATTGGCTTGTTAAACACTAACTACTTATAAAACAAGTCTGATAGTTCTAGTGGTTCATATAATGAAGTAAGTAGTCTCAGACAGTCTGTTAGAAGACATTGTTTATTTATAAAAAAAAAATTCAGAAAGCAAAATTAAAAAGAATACACATTTTTATATATTTACATCAATTTAACTTTTAATCTTACCATAAAATTACACGTAATTTTGAATACCTCACCAGAAACTTCACAATATTAGTTTGCTTGTATGTGGTTAAAATATTATATTAGCCTTCTAAAAAAACATCAAATGAATTTAATTAATTTAAATTTTTAAATTGTGAGAAATCTTGGTGGGACAAAATTTAAGTTCATCAAAATATGAATTTGGTCCTCTTGAAAAAAGTGCTTTCGTCAAAATATTACAATAAAAAAAATCATAAATATTAGTTGCAATATCTTTGATGATCGTATTTGTTAACTTTTTGGTTGAACTATTCAATTTATGGTCGCAAATTAGTAAACTTCCACGTGATCAGGACACATTTACTCTGGCCCTCGCACAAAATTACAGTAGATCGACAAACAAAACCTATTATGTTACAGTTTAGAATTGATGGAATTGCTTCATGCTTCCAATAAATTTGCATTTATTTTGATTAAAAAAAAGTGGAAATTCTCTTTTTTTAAAATCATTTCAATTCAGAAGACTTAAATGTAGACAGCATATCAAACGACTACGGCTATTTTAAATTTTTAAATATCATTTTTCTACATGGAATTAATCCAATCAACCAGTAGAGGACATTTTGTTGTTTTTGCAAAAATGCTTCTTTGAAACATAAAAGCATTTTAAAAATAGATTTACTAAAAGTTTTTATTTGTTAAAAGTATTTTTAAGAATAGAAGAATCTTTTAAACTCTTTCAAGCTTTTTGAAGATTTTCAAAAACGGTTTAACTGATAAAAGCTCAGTTGAAATAACATGACATTTTAAACAGTTGAAAAACACCAGTCGAAACAGAGAGAAAAAAACAACATTTTACAAACATAGAATCATTTTTTATTCAATACCGTGATTTGTTTACAAATAGATATTGGTGTTGTTTATTTCAAGGAATTGGATCGAGAAACAATAAACACAGTAGATTACTAGTAAATGGAGGAATAAAAAAAGAGAATATTTAATTTATTACCACGAAAATATCTTTTTTTAATTATATTTTTAGAAATATTTGAACAGGTTTTTGCTTATCATTGTAATATAATTGTACAAATCCACTATTTATGTAATTCTATTACATAACAAAATGACAATAAAATAAATTAAATAACTTTGCACCCGTTTTAAAACTAACCCTAAATATATGAATTATTGTTTTCATACCATTCATACATTTAGGATTAGTTTAACTAAAAAAAATATTAAAAAATAAATCCTCAAAAAAATCTTCAAGTATCTCCTTTATATAGCAATATTCAATACTCCACTCCAATATATACTTCATGCAATATTGAGTACTCATCACTGCTATAAAATTATACCAATTCACTCTTTATGTAATTCGATTATATAACAAAATGGCAATAAAATAAATTAAATAACTACATCCGATTTAAAACTAACCCGAAATATATGAATTATTTTTTTTTCATACCATTAAGTTCTAAAAAAATCTCCAAACATCTCCTTTACGTAGCAATATTCAATATTCCACTCCAATATATACTTCATACAATACTCCAATATATACATACAATATTTCTCCAATATATTTTCATACCATTTATTAAGTACTAAAAAAATCTCCAAACATCTCCTTTACATAGTAACATTCAATACTCCACTCCCATATATATACTTCATACAATATTCAATATTCACTGTATAAAATTATACCAATCAACTATTTATGTAATTCTATTACATAATCAAATGACAATAAAATAAATTAAATAACTTTATACCAGATTTAAAACTAACCCTAAAAATATGAACTATTGTTTTCATACCATTTATAAAGTACTAAAAAAATTCTCCAAACGCCTCCTTTACATATCAATATTCAATAATATAATATTCAATACTCTACTCCAATATATACTTCAATATCAATACTCATCACTGCTATGAAGCTTTACCAATCCGCTATTTATGTAATTCTATTACATAACAAAATGACAATAAAATTACTAAATTACTTTTTATTCGATTTAAAACTAACCCTAAAAATATGAATTATTGTTTTCATACCATTGATTAAGTACTAAAAAAACCCTCCAAACATCTCCTTTTCGTAGCAATATTCAATATTCAACTCCAATATATACTTCATACAATACTCAATACTGCTCATTGCTATAAAATTATACCAATCCTCTATTTATTTAATTATATTACACAACAAAATGACAATAAAATAAATTAAAAAAATTTATATCCTATTTAAAACTAACCCTAAATATATGAATTATTATTTTCATACCATCCATTAAGTACTAAAAAAAACCCTTTAAATATCTCTTTTACATAGCAATATTCAATAAAGACAGCACATTAAGATAATAAAATGTAAACGCATTTATTTTACATCGCATTATTCAATAAATTTAAAGCATTACAAATGTAATCCAGCTACCTAATAGAATAATAGCAAAACAATTTAGGAGGAGCTTTGCTACAATATATTACTACTGCGAGCCATCTGTTACTACTGATTACACATTTCGAAGAAACAAAGCTTGATTAGTTATTGCTTTTCATTACTTTCTATCTTAACAAACCTATCTAACCTAAAATATATGGATTATTGTTTTCAAACCATTCATTAAGTACTAAAAAAGCTCCAAGCATCTCCTTTACAACGCAATATTCCATACTCTATTCCAATATATACTTCATACAATACTCAATAATCATGACTGCTATAAATTTATACCAACCCAATATTTTTGTAATTATATTACACAACAAAATGACAATAAAATAAATTTAAAAAGTTTATATCCGATTTAAAACTAACCCTAAATATATGAATTATTATTTTCATACCATCCATTAAGTACTAAAAAAACCTTTAAATATCTCTTTTACATAGCAATATTCAATAAAGACAGCACATTAAGATAATAAAATGTAAACGCATTTATTTTACATCGCATTATTCAATAAATTTAAAGCATTACAAATGTAATCCAGCTACCTAATAGAATAATAGCAAAACAATTTAGGAGGAGCTTTGCTACAATATATTACTACTGCGAGCCATCTGTTACTACTGATTACACATTTCGAAGAAACAAAGCTTGATTAGTTATTGCTTTTCATTACTTTCTATCTTAACAAACCTATCTAACCTAAAATATATGGATTATTGTTTTCATACCATTCATTAAGTACTAAAAAAGCTCCAAGCATCTCCTTTACAACGCAATATTCCATACTCTATTCCAATATATACTTCATACAATACTCAATAATCATGACTGCTATAAAATTATACCAATACATTATTTATGTAATTCTATTACACAACAAAATGACAATAAAATAAATTTAAAAAATTTATATCCTATTTAAAACTAACCCTAAAAATAAGAATTATTGTTTTCATACCATTCATTAAGTACTAAAAAAAATCTCCGAACATCTCTTTTACATGGCAATATTCAATAAAGACAGCACATTAAGATAATAAAATGTAAACGCATTTATTTTAAATCGCATTATTCAGTAAATTTAAAGCATTACAAATGTAATCCAGCTACCTAATAGAATAATAGCAAAACAATTTAGGAGGAATCTTGCTACAATATATTACTACTGCTAAGCCATCTGTTACTACTGATTACACATCTCGAAGAAACAAAGCTTGATTAGTTATTGCTTTTCATTACTTTCTATCTTAACAAAGCAAAAGCTACAATGTTTCCTGCTACTTTTTATTTCTTTTTCCGGGACGCCTGCTACCCCTTAATCGTGCCTTCGCGTGACGCGTTCTCTCTCTAGAACGCAGAAACACAAAAGCAAAGAGTAGGCAAGCGTAATCAAATGGTGGAGCAAAAAACTTCAATCTTCGAATAAAAATAATTTTTTTTTTAAAAATGCAAAAAAAAAAAAAAAAAAAAGAAGAAGAAAGCTTACACTTTTCTTAAAAATAATAAATGCAAATTTATTAGAAGCATGAATGCAATCCCAGCGATTTTAAACGGCATGCAATGTACCGGAGTAATGTTAAGGTTTAGCACTTGAAAAACGTTTACAATGTCCGCAGTAGTAAATGTTTTTGGAAGTTTAGGAAAGTGGCAATTTTGAAAGAAGATTTGGATTTTAGAATCGTATATGACAAAAAATAAATAAATAAAACTATACTATTGTACTGGAATTTTTGCAAAAGGTTTCTAAAATACCTTCACAAACATTGTTTGGTTCGATGGATTCAATCAAATCTTCTTCGGAAATAAAAATGTTTCTTTAAAAAAATAAAAATATGAAAATGTATGTTTTACTTTTCATAGCGTGCCATCCATTGGATCCAAGTTCCTTAAATATCCTCACAAGTTCTGGTTTGTTCGATGGATACTATCAAAATGTTTTCGAAAATAAAATTGTTTAAAGTAGCCTTATGTGTTACTTTACATAACGTGCTATCTATAGTGTCCAAAGTGACATGCTGGTCTGGTATATTGTGTCCAAAGTTACTGCAATGTACCTGAGTAATGTAAGGTTAGCACTTGAGAAACGTTTTCAATGTCCGCAGTAGTAAATGTTTTTGGAAGTTTAGGAAAGTGGCAATTTTGAAAGAAGATTCGGATTTTAGAAGCGCATATGACAAAAATAAGTAAATAAAACTATACAGTTTAGAAAATTTTACTGGAATTTTCACAAAAATGTTTCTCAAACGCCCTTACAATTTCCGTTTTGTTCGATGGATTCAATCAACTTCTTCGAAACTAAAATTTTTTAGAGTTCGTCTTATGTGTTACTTTACATAACGTGCTATCCATTGGATCCAAGTTTCTCAAATACCTTCACAAACATTGTTTGGTTCGATGGATTCAATCAAAACTTCTTCGAAATAAAATTGTTTAGAGACGTCTTATGTGTTACTTTACATAACGTACTATCCATTGGATCCACGGATCCACGGATTTCTCAAATACCTTCACAAACATTGTTTGGCTCGATGGATTCAATCAAAATTTCTTTGACAATAAAATTGTTTATAATCTTCTAATGTGTTACTGTACATACTAACGTGCTATCCATCGAATCCAAGTTTTTCAAATACCCTCACAAATTCTGTTTGGTTCGATGGATTCAATCTTCGATAATGAAATTGTTTAGAGTCACTTATGTGCTACTTTACATAACGTGTTATCCATTGTATCCATAGTGGCCTATTGGTTAGAATATTAAATTTCAGAACTAAATATAAATGCAAATTTATTTGATGCATGAATGCAATCCCAGCGATTTTTAACGGCATGAAATGTACCTGAGTAATGTAAGGTTTAGACAACTTGAAAGCACTTAACTTAGAACTTAGCACTTGAAAAACGTTTACAATGTGAGCAGTAGTAAATGTTTTGGAAGTTTAGGAGGCTGGCAATTTTGAAAGAAGATTTAGATTTTAGAAGCGTATTTGACAAAAATAAATAAATAAATAAAACTATACAGTTTAGAAAATTGTCATGGAATTTTTGCAAAAGATTTCACAAATGCTTTCACAAACATTGTTTAGTTCGATTGATTCAATCAAAACTTCTTCGAAATTAAAATTTTTTAGAGTCGTCTTATGTGTTACTTTACATAATGTGCTATCCATTGGGTCCAGAGTGACCTGTTGGTTAGCATAACATTTTTTCCTCACAGGAAGAGTTTTTTTCATTCACAGGAGAGAGGAATGCATATTCTTTGATAAGTACATAATAACAACGCATCACTCATATTTGACAGCAGACAATCAGTGTTGTGGATAGATATATTACATGCAATTAGTGTTTTGTACTAATGATAACAACCTGTCACTCAAATCTGATAGAAGATATTCGTTGTCATGGATAATGAAACCTCATGAAGTCAACGTTTGTCTGTGCGACATTCACAGGACGAATTTTCAGTTCTGGGTATGTAAGATTAGCAAGATGGCCAGGATATATCCTAAGCCAAAATGCCATTTCGTTGGAATTGCCATTGTGCAAGAAGAGTAGCAGATGCCTCAGTTGAAACAGTGGCAGCATTTCTTTTATGATAAATCTCATGATAACTTCATCATCATCGCTAAAAGTGATTCTATGTCCGGATTTTTAATAATAATAAATCATTTTGCAAAGATAATGGTTAACAACTATGCTTTTAAATAACACATATGACCCGCGTTGTTCAGCTTAAATGAAACAATACTTTTTTTTTTTTTTACATCACTAACTTCAATTTAAAAAAAACTGCAAATATATTCAGAGATAATTTACAATTTAATATGAAAACATAAAACACAGAATTTCATCATTTTAAATAATAGAAATATAGCAACAAAAATATAGCACCATAAAAAACATGTAATAAAAATTACAAAAATGCATGATATATAAAGATTTTGACGAAAAATTTTTTACTTTAAACCAAAATAATACATTTCCTTCTGTAGTACAAATATAATGAATATACACTATTAGCAATCGAAACTTTTGGATTGTAATGTAAATTGTTTCATATTCATCATAAAGGCAAAAAATCAATATTATTTCTTAATAATAAAGATATTAAAGAAAGTTTAATCAACAATAAAATATCCACATTAAATATCATCACAAATGGCTTTGAAATTTTTTTAATTTAAAAAAGTGCTTTTCTTAAATTTAATTTTAATTTATAATGTCATATCAAGAAGTCTTACGTAGGGACATTACATAAATACCCAATTTATTCTATATTGATAAAGTAAAAACTAAATAGGATTACATACTTAAAAAGAATAGATAATAAAAGTTTAATAAAAAATATAAGATAACGTAAAGAAGTAAAAGATTACATAAATGCAATAATAAAAGATGGCATAAATAAATGTCATCAATGACATAAATAAATGCAAAATAACTTATTAAAAATACAGAAATGAAAACAGACAATATTTTGGCTAATATAGTTTCAAAATGTTAAATTTTATGTTAATGTTAATTTTTTTTTAGCTATTTAATTTTAAAAATTCAAGTTTTATTTCATTAAAAACAAATTTATTAAAATATCATTTTCTGTGATACACCAAATAAACAAAATAATAAAATTTAAGAAAACGAATTGGATCTCTCAGTTTTTAATTTTAAAAGTATTTGCGTAATAAATTCGATTTCGTTTATCATCTATTTTTTTTTACTGTATTTATTATGAACAATAACAACACTGCAGTTTAAAGCTGATAATTTCTGTGCAAAAATGTAATCTTACACTCACAAAGGAAAAACTCTACAGTTTTTATTTCATTAAAAAATACTAATAAGAATTATTTTAGGATTTTAAGTTACATTTAAAATAATTGTAAATTCAAAGAAAAAATTGAATTTTTAAGTATTATTATTGTTACCGTGAGATTTGTCTAAGGGTATGTGTATTTCTAATTTTGGCAAATTTTTTATATATATTTTGCAAATTCTTTATCTATAAAACAAATGTTTTATACATAAAGAAATAAGCATGTGCATCTTTTAAAATTCATTGATAAATCTTGATAATAGTGATAAATCTTCATAACATTAAAGATAAAGTGATCCTGACGTATAAGGATAAGTATAATATCATACATTAAAGTTAAGATATCCTTATTAAAATTATCTTTAATCTTGATTGCATTAAGCATAATATGATAAATCTTCAAGATAACATTAAGCATCTTCAGGATAATATTAAGGTGGTAAATCTTCAGGATAACATTAAGCATAATGTAGTAAATCTTCTGGATAACATTTTAATAAATTAAGCTGTTGAAAAAAAAATTAATTATTTGCTTTTTCTGGATTTTATTTAAATTTTTTGGTTTTATTTCGACTGATTATGCCTTTTAACAGATTTCATTGGATAAAGTGATTTTATATATTTCATCTGCAAGTGATTTCACCAACGAATGCAATTTATTATTTAAAATACTGAAAAATTAGTTTCAGTACTGAATATAAATTAATCATTAATTATTTATATTTATCATTGTGAGTAAAAAAATCAATTTAACTAAATATCATTAAATTATTATTTATCTATTATTGCTATATTTTAATCTTATTTTTAAAAAATCAGACATATCATTTAAAAGAAATTCTATTATATGGACAACAATAATTATATTTTTATTTGAAAGAACAATACTCTTTATATAACATAAGATTTAAGAGTGTATATGTAATATATAGTTAAAGAACAAAAATACATTCTAAAACCGTCTGAAAAACTGAAACAATAATAATGAAATAACATTCTACAAATAATAATGGATATCAAATACCATAAAACGAGAAGTTTAAAACGAAATTCCCAAAAATAAAGTGGTATTTTTCTTGTTCTGAACAATAATATCAAAAGAAATAAGAAAATGTACATTTAGTAATATCTACAATAATAATAATAATATTTAGGCATTATATAAAAAATATATATTTAATGTTATATATTTCTCAAAATATATCATTTATTTCTCAAAGCATTTATAGACATTACTTCTTTAAACCTATCATTCTTTATAAGTTTTGTAAGCTCACAAAATTACAGAATTATGTTATTTTGAAGAGTTAAAAATATAATTTAAGAATTTAAAGATCATATTGGATATTTTATTTGTAGAAATTTCAAGATTTTTGAATAATGTTAAAATTCACTAATAAATGTACTAGTTTTTTATAATTTTACACAAATTTATTTTAATGCATTTCTTATAAATTTACAGAAATGTATAGTGGAATAACTAAAATATCACTGATTTAAGTTTTTCTACTATAAAGACATTTATTTATTATTGAAATATAAAAAAATTGCTAAGAATAATGAATTTATAAAGTCCTGAAATAATTATGATTAATCACTCACATAGGGATTGCAATACCGGTATACGAGGATACCGAATACCGGTATTTTGAGCCATTTGTACAATTTTGTAATACCGGTATTCACAAGTTTAAATACCGGTTTTTCGGTATTTACTAGAAATTTAGAATCCTTATTCTATAACAAATTCTTATTCTTATTCTATTCTCCACAAACCTATCCACATTCAGAAGAATTCGGTACAGTTATCGAAGATTATGAGGACACTAATGTCGATAGTGAAAAGGAATTGCCTCTTGAATAAAAATTAGAATTAGCGATAACTAAAAAAATTTCAACAAACCAAACTGCAATACAGAAATCAGCTATATCCAAAACAATCAGACGAGAAATAGATTTATTTGAAGAGGAGGCATTTAGAGGTAAATACTTGGAAAAAGTTTATCGCGCATTGCCAACAGTACCACTCACTAGCGTAGATGCTGAAAGAGCGTTTTCGACAGCTGGTAATTTTTGCACTAAATTATGTTCCAGGCTTAATGATAGTACAATTGATGCATTATGTTTTTTAAGATCACATTTCAAAAATTTGTAATAGTACCACAGACTGAATAGTGATATTTACACTTTTTTGTGATAAATAAATAAGATGTTCCTTTACTTTTTTGTATATACTGTTATAATTTATAAGTTACAATTTTTTTTTGTGATATTTACATTCTCTAATGAAACTGGCAAATAAAACAAAAAAACTGCGTTTTCTTTCTTTTTCTAAAATTTCTACTACCGGTATTGAAACCGGTATCCCGATATTAAGATCTAAAAAAAAATGAATACCGGTATTAAACTTTTGGTCCGATATTGCAATCCCTACACTCACATAAATGCTATTATTATTGGAGTTTCAAGAATTATAAATTTCTGTAGATACTTAAAAACTAGGGATAATGGAAAAGTTAAACAGAAATGATAAAGTAATAACAACACAGTTTTCTTACAAGGTCAGATCGTCAGATTTCCGTACGCCAGGACATTTGCTATTTGATATTTTATATTGATTTATTTAAAATGAATTTTTTGTTGAAATAAAACTATATAAATTAAATCGTTTTACTTTCCACTTATAACTTATGATTTTTTAAACAACTTGAATAATTTTAAATAAATGATTGAAGAAATTTTCTAAAGTGTTATTTATAATTTTATTGGGTAACCGTGGTTCCTCCTACACACTAGGAAAAAAAAAATGGTTAGTAGACCTCGAAAATCTCAAGCGAGAGGAAGTACAGCACAACCTGCACTCCAGCTGAGAAATGTTCAGTTTATATTCTCTTATCCCGGGAGGAAATATATTTAGAGAAACAACACTTCTGGTTGACTTGTCGCAGAACTCTTCATCTCCCAAAATCTCCCTTTAAAAAAATTCGTCAAGTGGTTGAGGGACCAGCTTCCCTCATTTCTCTTTGGAGTAGACATTTCCCAGCTCGTGGTCTATCACCTATCACGATGGAACAATTCATGGTATTGTTCATATTCAATCTGTAGTTGTTTCGACCTGTGAAAGTCGCATAGAGATTCGCTAATTTCCTGAATCTCATTATTCATGATGTCGTATATCTGTTATCAGATTTGATTGGCAGGTTGTTCTCATTAATACAAAACACTAATTGCATGTAATATAATTACCACAATACTGCTTTTCCGAGGGGCCTGAATGGCCGAGTGGCTAGCGCTCTGGCGCTCGATACCACAGGTTTCGGGTTCGAATCCCGGCAATGCCATGGATGTTTGTAGTGGTTCGGAATCCACTTTAAACCGTAGGTCCCGGTCTAATAAGATCATAGAGCGTTGCAGGGGCATTGTTACTCTTTGTCTGTGGCTTATCTTCAAGTTACACGCGTTCCCTGGGTAATGCAAAGTGAGTAACATCCGTTCTTGCCTTAAGGCATCCGAGACAATTGTCTAAGTGTTTGCCAGCTGTATTAGAAAAAAAAATACTGCTTTTCCGTTGAGAAATTTGAATGGTGGGTTATTATATACTTGTCAAATAACAAACATTCCTCTCTCCTGTGAATGAAATGCCAAAACTCTTCCCATGTAAAAAAAATGTCGTAACATAAATAAATATACACAAACTCTCGGGAAATGATCAGTTTTGTAATTCTCATCACAAGTAAATTTTTTTACATTATTTACATAAATTTTGGCTATTTTTCGAAGAAAAGAAAAAGATAAAAATAAAAATAAATAAATCCAACATTATTTATTCCTTAACATATCCTTGAATATTGTTTTTCATTCAATTCAATGCCTTCAATGAATTATATAACAAAGTGTTAAAAAAATGAAGCCTTTGAAGTTTTGAATGAAGATAAATGAAAGCAGTTTTAGCTGACGTGATTCTAAAACTCTATTTCAATGATAGCAATTACGACGTCTGGAAGCCAAAAACATTTCTCAATGTTTATATGGGTAACTTAAACGCCTTTAAACCTTATAAAATTATTCGATTTTATTCTCGATAACGAAATCTCTCGCACAAAAGAAAATCTGTTATGAAATAAGGAATCATATAAAGTGTTCATGCAAAAAAATTTAATAAAGATAAAATATTTTTAAACATTTCTAAAGCAGTTTCATTAAAAATGTTTGCTAATTTCTAATCACTAAAAGTTTTGACACCATGTTGAAAGATAAATTGTGGTGCAATGTCCAAGTTATTAGAAATTGAACGCAAGCACCACATAAGCAAATAAAGGCGCTTACAAATAACTAAAAAAAAATTATTAAAAGAGGAGTGTGCTTGTTCTCATAGAAGATCTTGTTAGGACTCGTTTAAAGTAATTCATATTAGCAAGTGTTTGGTTTAATCGGTCTACGGTCATTTTGTACCCACTTTGGACTAATTAGCATATTTTATGAATCTCATTCTCTCTCAAGTTGTATGCAAAAAAGGAGCGCATGAATCTCATTTTTGCGTACAACATCACGATGACCATATTCAAACATAGAGTCAGAGAGTTGGACGATCATTAGACTGCGGCATTTATTATAATCAACTTTTCTCAGACCCTTGAAATGTGTTGAAGAATGATGTTGGTTGCATCCCAGTCTCCTCTTATATGCATATCCAGTATTATAATTCAGCATTAAATTGTGTTCATACTTGAGATCGAAAAGGTTAACAGAAACATAAAAATCGCGGTTGTCTGTAGATGAATGGAACAGAAGTTTAACATGAATTCTGAACCACTAACAAACATCCATGCCTCCACAGGATTCGTACCTAAAGCACCAATGGCCAGAGCGCTAACCAATTGGCCATCACTCTGCTAAGCAAGTGTTAGAATTTGAAAGCGAAAAACTCGTAATTCACAGAATCTACGAATTATCATGCTATAAAATTTCTGTTTGAAAGCTATCAAAATCAAATCATTGTCATATTTATAATCGATAGTTCCAAGAGAACTAGACAAAACAACCTACATTCTCATCGGCTTCTAATCTTAAAGGGAATAGAAATTTACCTCCATGGTTTACATTAATTGTAAACCATGGCGCAAATCATAGCTTAGAACTTAAGATATATGGTATAGCACAAAACTCCTCGCAAACTATGCAGCTATGTCCGTAATTACAATGGTAGATTATAATATTTTCTAATTTTAATTTACAGAATATTCTTTCATTACAATTTTTAACTCGTAAACATATTCTCTATATAGTTAGACAAATTTCTGTTGTACATAAAGGAAATAGTGCAAATAATAACAGCATTCATAACAATACCCAATACTTGGTAAATACCATACAGTAAATATCATTGATCTATCTTTCATTAACCATAATCCTATTCCTTCCAACTGAAGAAAGTTATCTCCTCAACCAAATTTTGTGAAAACAAAAGACAGTGATACAAACTGATATACCCAAAATACCAATCATTGAGGTTATTAATTTCCCAAATTTTGCACTAAATAGCACCTTCAAATGCAAATCGATTACAGAAATAGTTTTCTTCTGAATAATAAAAAGGAATTCATTCAATGTAATAAAGATAAAACTTATTAAAGACATTTTTTAAGCAGTTTCCTTAAGAATTTTTGTACATTTCTAGTCATTAAAATTGTGACACCATGGAGCAAGCCCTCATAAAATGTCCAAGTTATTTGGCACAATGTCCAAATTATTAAAAATAGAAAGCAAACACAACATAAACAAATAAAATTATTTTGTCAATATCTTCGTCTACTATTTGTTGAACATTATTCTTTTCCAATCGAACTTCTTAAAATATCTTGGAATATAATACATATGGTACAAAAAAGACAAACACAACTATTAATACTACACCATTACACCAACTACCATCAAAGCTAACAATCCATACATTTTTGACATAAAATATTAGAAGCCTTCCATTATTACTGATGTGTTCGTGAGAACCCAACAATAACGATGACTGGGAAAAAGAAAACATCAAAAGCAAAACGACCACCGTCCACATAGGCGCTCCAGGATCAATTTTTCGTGTTCTTAACCCTTTGGTTCTCTACCTGTTGTCATTGGTAACAAGCCCTGGTGGGCAGATGGGAGGGGGTAAAGCAGGGGACTAAAAGGACAAGCACGAAACGAGACGTTGACCGAATTTAAATTAGCGGCAGCGCGTCGTGTTGCATGAGGCAGGTTCGAAATAGGGTCGCCCAGTCTGAAAGGGTGACATTTTTCAGTGATGTATGATGCCACGCTCCTTGGCTCTGCTGTTTGTTGGGAATAAATGTCACCTTAAACCGCTGGGGCATGTGAATTAAGACCTTGCAAAAATAGAATTTTGAATAACTCGGGCGCTTTAAGCAAACAGAGCAGTCGTATTTGCCTCTTTATTTTCTTTTATTACTATCCAATAAATGGAACTTTTGTTTCGTTTTTAGTGACCTTTGGCAAGAAATTGATAGAACACTCATCTTCTATCTTTCGTTGACAATAATCCTTATTCCTCCTACTGAAGAAATTTATCCCCCAAACCAAATTTTGTGAAAATAAAAAACATTAATACCATTTGATATGGTACAAAATACCCACGACCATTGATGCTAATTATTCACAATTTTGGCACTAAATAGCACCTTCAAATTCAAATTACAGAAATAGTTTTCTTCTGAATAATAAAATGAATTCATTCAGTCTAATAAGAGTAAAACATTTTAACGACATTTTTAAAGCAGTTTCATTAAGAATTTTTGTACATTTCTAATCATTAAAATTGTGACACCGTGAAGCAAGCCCTCACAAAATGTCCAAGTTATTAGAAATGGAATGCAAACACAACATAAACAAATAAAGACGCCTACAAATAACTAAAAAATAATTAAATAGATAATTGCGCTTGTTCTCATATAAGATTTTGTTACGCGTCGTTTAAAGTAACTGGAATTTTAACAATTAGCAAGTGTTAGAATTTTAACGTGTACGACTCGTTGCTCATATATAAGAATTATCATGATACAATGTCCAAGTTATTAGAAATGGAAAGCAAACACAACATAAACCAATAAAATGCTTTGTCAGTATCTTCGTCTACTATTTGTTCATCATTATTCTTTTCTAATCGAACTTCTTAAAATATCTTGGAATATAATACATATGCTACAAAAACACAAACACAACTATTAATACTACACCATTATGCCAACTACCATCAATGCTAACAATCCATACATTTTTGGCATAAAATATTAGAAGCCTTCCATTATTACTGATGTGTTCGTGAGAGCCCAACAATAACGATGACTGGGAAAAAAGAAACATCAAAAAGGAAAAATGACCACCGTCCACATAGACGCTCCGGGATCAATTTTTCGTGTTCTTAACCCTTTGGTTCCCTACCTGTTGTCATTGGTAACAAGCCCTGGTGGGCAGGTGGGAGGGGGGCAAAGCAGGGGACTAAAAGGACAAGCACGAAACGAGACGTTGACCGAATTTAAATTAGCGGCAGCGCGTCGTGTTGCATGAGGCAGGTTCGAAATAGGGTCGCCCAGTCTGAAAGGGGTGACATTTTTCAGTGATGTATGATGCCACGCTCCTTGGCTCTGCTGTTTGTTGGGAATAAATGTCACCTTAAACCGCTGGGGCATGTGAATTAAGACCTTGCAAAAATAGAATTTTGAATAACTCGGGCGCTTTAAGCAAACAGAGCAGTCGTATTTACCTCTTTATTTTCTTTTATTACTATCTAATAAATGGAACTTTTGTTTCGTTTTTAGTGACCTTTGGCAAGAAATTGATAGAACACTCATCTTCTATCTTTCGTTGACAATAATCCTTATTCCTCCTACTGAAGAAAGTATCCCCCAACCAAATTTTGTGGAAATAAAAGACAATGATACAAATTGATATGGTTCAAAATACCCACATCCATTAATGCTAATAATCCTACAATTTTACTGCTAAATAGCACCTTCAAATTCAAATTACAGAAATAGTTTTCTTTTGAATAATAAAATGAATTCATTCAGTCTAATAAAGGTAAAACATTTTAACGACATTTTTAAAGCAGTTTCATTAAGAATTTTTGTACATTTCTAATCATTAAAATTGTGACACCGTGAAGCAAGCCCTCACAAAATGTCCAAGTTATTAGAAATGGAATGCAAACACAACATAAACAAATAAAGACGCCTACAAATAACTAAAAAATAATTAAATAGATAATTGCGCTTGTTCTCATATAAGATTTTGTTAGGCGTCGTTTAAAGTAACTAGAATTTTAACAATTAGCAAGTGTTAGAATTTTAACGTGTACGACTCGTTGTTCATATATAAGAATTATCATGTTACAATGTCCAAGTTATTAGAAATGGAAAGCAAACACAACATAAACAAATAAAATGCTTTGTCAATATCTTCGTCTACTATTTGTTCATCATTATTCTTTTCTAATCGAACTTCTTAAAATATCTTGGAATATAATACATATGCTACAAAAAAGACAAATACAACTATTAATACTACACCATTACACCGACTACCATCAATGCTAACAATCCATACATTTTTGGCATAAAATATTAGAAGCCTTCCATTATTACTGATGTGTTCGTGAGAGCCCAACAATAACGATGACTGGGAAAAGAAGAAAACAGCAAAAAGCAAAATGACCACCGTCCACATAGACGCTCCAGGATCAATTTTTCGTGTTCTTAACCCTTTGGTTCCCTACCTGTTGTCATTGGTAACAAGCCCTGGTGGGCAGGTGGGAGGGGGTAAAGCAGGGGACTAAAAGGACAAGCACGAAACGAGACGTTGACCGAATTTAAATTAGCGGCAGCGCGTCGTGTTGCATGAGGCAGGTTCGAAATAGGGTCGCCCAGTCTGAAAGGGTGACATTTTTCAGTGATGTATGATGCCACGCTCCTTGGCTCTGCTGTTTGTTGGGAATAAATGTCACCTTAAACCGCTGGGGCATGTGAATTAAGACCTTGCAAAAATAGAATTTTAAATAACTCGGGAGCTTTAAGCAAACAGAGCAGTCTCTATTTTCATTTATTTCTAATAAATGGAACTTTTGTTTCTTTTTTAGTGCCTTTTGGTAAGATATTGATAGATCTTGCACTGAAATGGTATTAATTAAAGCCAATAAAAAGATTTACGTTCATTTTTGTGAAATATTAGGACAGGAGTAATCAACTTTAACATAAATATATTTAACTTGTTTTGAGTGAAATGCATTTTTGTTTTTAATGTCATATATCAAATGCAGGATGAAAATATATCAGAATTTGCACTAAATTATTAAAAGTAATCAAAAACAATTTATATTAAGACATTTTTTATAATACTTTGGAAATAATGGAGGATTTACTTTTAGAACTTTACTTTATCTTATTTCTTTTGAATGAAACAGATTTTTTGTTTATTATGCATCAGCAGAAATTAAATTTACTGTCTTTCTTATTTTATTTATTTCAATGAAGCAGGCTTTTGTTTATATCAGCAGAAGTTAATTTTACTGTTTTTTTTATTTTATTTATTTCAATGAAGCAGGATTTTGTTTATTATGCATCAGCAGAAGTTAATTTTGCTGTTTTTCTTATTTTATTTATTCAATGAAGCAGGATTTTGTTTATATCAGCAGAAGTTAATTTTGCTGTTTTTCTTATTTTATTTAATTCAATGAAGCAGGATTTTGTTTATTATGATTGAGCAGAAGTTAATTTTACTGTTTTTTTTTTTTTTAATTTGAAGCAGGATTTTATTTCAATGAAGCAATTTTGCTGTTTTTCTTTTTTATTTATGCATCAGCAGAATTTTGTTAGTTTTACAGAAGTTTTTTTTTTTTTTATTTTATTTAATTCAATGAAGCAGGATTTTGTTTATTATGCATTTTATTTAATTCAATGAAGCAGGATTTTGTTTAGTTTTTTGCTGTTTTTTTTTCTTATTTTATTTATTTCAATGAAGCAGGGTTTTGTTTATTATGCATCAGCAGAAGTTAATTTTACTGTTTTTTTTTTATTTTATTTATTTCAATGAAGCAGGCTTTTTGTTTATTATGCATCAGCAGAAGTTAATTTTACTGTTTTTTTTTTTTTAATTTTATTTATTTCAATGAAGCAGGCTTTTGTTTATTATGCATCAGCAGAAGTTAGTTTTACTGTTTTTTTTTTTTTTTATATTTATTTCAATGAAGCAGTGTTTTGTTTCTCATGCTATATATCTAATAGCAGGTAAGATATTAACAGAATTTGCCCTAAGGTTATTTGTTCTAGAGACGATCAAAAATAATTTGAATCTGTTTGTAATACGTTAGAGTAGAGGTTAACTTGCACTCTGATTTTTTATTTTGATCTTTTTAATGGAGCATGTTTTGATATTTCTGCTATGTAGAGTATGACATGTAATAGCTTGAAAGTATTTGCCCTAATTCTTCTTAAGAAATAACCAAAAATAATTTATATTGAATTAGACTTGTAGTGTACAGCTAAAGTTAGACTTGTAGTGTAAAGCAAAAGTTACATACACTCAAGAGCCAAAACATTATGACCACCCCTACATTTTGCAATGAACTCGCCTGGAGGACGTGGAAGGTCTACTGTCTTTTCGTTATTTTATTTATTTCAATAAAGTGATTTATTTAACTGGTTAATTAACTGGTTTTATTTATTTATTTCCATGCCAAGGCGGGTTTTGTTTATTAGCATGTGTTGCGCGTCAAAGGTGGCCAATTCATTATTGATTAGGTGGTCATAATGTTTTGCCTATTTTATTTATTTCAATGAAATAGCAATGTAAATTAAAAGATAAGATTAACAGAATTTGTAGTGTGAAGACAAAAAATAATTTGTTATACTTGCAGTGTAAAGCATATTTTGATTAATGGCATGTTTTGATATGTGTAAAAATGACAAAAATTAACCCTTTCTTTTTGAAATAACCTTAATTTATATTTTTTTAATGAAGCTACATACTTGAAATTGTTGACTTGTTTTTGAAATATGTGTGTTTTTGTAAAGCATAAGTTAGGCAGTAGTGTAAAGTTTGTTGTGCCTTAATGTGTTTAATGAAGCAGTGGTGTGTTTTTTTTTAACATATGGTGAGAATATGATAAAATTTGCGCTAGATTATTTTCTAAAAATTTTTTTAATTTTTTCATCAAAACGTTTTTCTAATATACCCGGGCAGAAAAGACCTTGCGGGGTAGTTCAACCCTAAAAGTCCTCCCTGAAGACCCTGCCCTCGTTCTTCAACCAAGTCAGACTACTGCTATGCGTGTTCCATCACAACAGAAGCTGCCGCCCTTTCCCTCCTTTCATGAGTAGACTACTCATGGGGTGTTCGTACTAGAGGTCACTGAGGATTAGACACAGCAACAACATTTTTTTTGTTCTTAAATTTCAGAGAGTATGAGAAGTTAAACAATTTATTTGACACACATGTGGCAACTTTGAAAAAAATAACATTGCTATATTCTATATCATTTAAAATTCTACTCATAACTGGAGTGGAATTTTAAATATTAGTACAAGTCAGTAGATACATAAGCAGCTGTCTTATACCATTCATTAGCGACATATATTCTCGGGTTTTTTTTATCAATCAAATAATTCATCTAGTGCTTGTCTCAGAAAAAAAAATAGACGATCCGTTTTAATTGCGTGTATAATGATTTTCAAAGTTCAGAAGATGGTTAAGTTAATATTTCCAAGTGGTTTTCTAATATAAAAAAACGGAATCACGGTGTAAATCTGCCATATTATGAAAATATTATCATAGTTTTCGAGGACCTTGCAAATAATAAAACATTTAAAAATTTCAGATCTGAGTGTAAAAAAATGTCAAAAGAAGTGCCACATTAGACGAATTTAAATTTATTGAAAATTCGACAAGTAAGCCTAGGCGAAAATTTCTGAAATTCCATCAAAAATGGGTACAACAAATTTGTAGGCCAAAAGGAATGCTTATTGTATTCGAGGTTTGGTTTTGCTTGTCGCTCTACGGTCATTTTATGTATACTTTGGACTAATTGGACTGGGACTTCCAGTTTAAGGTGGATTCCGCACCATTATCAAATATTCATGCCACTGCCAGGACTCGAATCTGAAGCCTGTGGTACCAAATGCCAAAATGATGGATAATTAGCCATCATTCTGGCCACCTACATCGAGGAGAAAGGAAAAGTCCACAAACCCTCTACTTTTCTGGTCAACAAATACTTTTTTAATGATATTTATACCAATTCGAGAATTAATAAAACATTAATGAAAACACCTGCATGAAAAATTACAACTTTATTACAATTAGATGAAAAAAGATTTGCAAATACTGTAAGTCTGTTTAAAGATGTTATGCATTATATAAAAGGTTGGGCTGGTTCGTTTAAATATTACAATAATTAAGGCACAGTTCTTAAGTTGAAAATGCATTTTCCTGTGTGTATACGTTAAAATAAATATAATAATATTAAATTTAAGTTTTTATAAGATTTTTTAAATGTTTAATTTATTATTTTGTAAACATTAATATTGTGATGAAATAGTTTTAAATATTTTTACTTACGATACTCTAACGAATCCTTTAGTTTACATCAGAATTCACTTATTAAACTATTGATTTGAAGCCAGATCATATTTTTTTCTCATAAATATTGAATGCAAAACCAAGAAAAGCATCCTGTAGAAGAGGAAAAACACGCTTTAAAGTAACGAGAAAATAATAGCAGTGAACATTTAAACAGAGATTTAGGAAAAATGTTCAACAAATTAATTCAAGCTACTGTTAAATAATAATCAGAATTACATATTATTCATTTATAAGATGGAAATCAAGGAATTTTTTTATTAAACAAAATATTAAAACATGTTTTCTTTTTACACTCAAAACATTTCATTGGAAAATTAAGCAAAATGTTTATAGCTAATTCACGTTTTTTTTTTATTTTAAAATTCTACTGATGCATTCGTCAAAATCTTTTTATATGTTGTATTATTCGGTTTTTACAGTTTTGTATCGTGGTATAGGTGTACATATGCTATTCTTAAATTAATTAAATTAATTATTGACAAAAATATCACTGTCCAAGAGGTAATTCTCAATAACTTTTTTTTGTACGATATAGTTTTAAACATAATTTTAAAAAAAAATTATTATAGAATTATAGTGGCGAATAACAAAATTCTATAATTTAGATATTTCACCATGAATTTCTCCTAGCAAATATGCAAAATTTTGCTAAGACTGAAAACTTTTATCTATATTTTTAAACTTTTCTCTTTTCTATATATACAAAATAAAAATATATATTTTATAGCTAAGAATATCAATAGTCTTTATAAACTTTATCTAAATTTCTATTTAAAATAGAATTTAAAAAAAATGAAAGAAACTGATTTCTCCAATTAATATCCAAATGAATAGACAATTATTAAATAAAAAAGATGATTCCTCCAAATAAAAGGAGATGATGATTACTGATTAAAAAAATTATAATTTTTTTTTAACTGATATCCAAACAAACACCCAAGCAAATAAGCAAAACATTAATACAGAGTTTAACATATTTTCTTTTGATATAAAATAAGGAACGATATTTTTCAACAAAGAATATCTTTTTTATCAAAGAAATAACTTAAACAAATGATTCTTTCAAATAAAATGTAATAATTAAAACATTCTAAAAAAAATTTTCTCATTGATATTCAAACAAACACCTAATCAAATAAGCAAAATGTTAATACAAATTTTAACATATTTTTTTATGATATAAAATAACGAACTATATTTTTCAACAAAGAATATCTTTTTATAAACGAAATGACTTTAAACAAAAATTCTGCTCGAATAAAATAAAATGCATAGTATCGAATTCTAAAAACATGTTATAAAACTCTACAATTAATACATTTGTCCACAAATTCCTCCAATCTTTTACATGGAGTACAGACAAAGAGCCGAGACAACAGATCGAACGTTTTAAACAAAAAATTAAATAAATGATATCTCCAATTAATAACTAAATGAAAAGAAAATTATTAAATAAAATGGGATTCCTTCAAATAAAATCCTATGAGGACTAATGATTGAAAAAATGATAAAAAAATTTTCCTCCGATTGATATCCAAACAAACAAGCAATCAAATAAGCAAATTGTTAACATAAATTTTAACATATCTTCCAATGATATAAAATAACGAGCTATATTTTTCAATCAAGAAAACAACTTAGACAAATGTTTCCTTCAAATAAAAAAAATGATGATTACTGATTAAAAAAATTATTGAAATTTTTTTTTCTTATTGATATCCAAACAAACACCCAATCAATAAGCAAAATCTTAACATATTTTCCTGTGACCTGAAATAACGAACTATATATTTTAACAAAGAATATCTTTTTATCAAAGAAATAAAGAAATAAAGAATCATTTGTTTGTTCCTTAAACAAATGATTCCCCCAAATAAAATAAAATGATGAATACTGATTAAAAAAGTCATAAAAAAATTTCTGATTGATATCCAAACAAACAAACAATGCAAAAACTTTGCGAATTTTAACATATTCTCTGATGATATAAAATCAAGAACTATGTTTTTCCGCAAAGAATATCTTTTTATAAAAGAACTAACTTTAAACAAAAATTCCACTCCGGTAAAAAAAATACATTATTCTAATATTCTAAAGTTCTATTATTCTAAAATTCCAGAATTCTAAAAACATGTTATAAAATTCTACAATTAATATATTTGTTCAAGTATTCCTCCAATCTTTTACCTGAAGTATATACCTAGACAAACAGAGTGAACTTTTTAAACAAAAAATGAAATAAATTATTTCTTCAATTGATATCTAAATGAAAAGAAAATTATTAAATAAAAAATATTATTCCTCCAAATAAAATGAAATGATGATTACTAATAAAAAAAATGATACAAATTTCCTTTCGATTGATATTCAAACACCGAATCAAATAAATACAAATTTTAACATATTTTTTTTATGATATAAAATAATGAACTATATTTTTCAACAAAAAATATCTTTTTATCAAAGAAACAACTTTAAACAAAGAATTCCTCCAAATAAAAGGAAATTATGATTACTGATAAAAAAAATTTCTGATTGATATCCAAACAAACACCCAATCAAATAAGCAAAATTTTAATACAAATTTTAACGTATTTTCCTGTGATATTAAATAACGAACTATATTTTTCAACAAAGAATATCTTTTTATCAAAAAAATAGTCTAAACAAATGATTCCTCCAATTAAAATGAAATGATAATTACTGATTAAAAAAATTTCTAATTGATATCTAAACAAACTCAAAATGTCTTCTTTTAAAACTTCTATTTAAAATATAAACTTTCTTTTACAAAAATAAAATAATTGTTTTCTCTAATTGATATCCAAAGTAAAAGAAGATTATTAAATAAAAAAATAATTCTTCTAAATAAAATCAAATGATGATTACTGATTATAAAAATTAGAAAAACTTTTCTTCCGATTTATATCCAAACAAACACCCAATTCAATAAGCAGAGTTTTAATACAAATTTTAACATATTTTCTTATGATATAAAATAACAAGCTATATTTTTCAACAAAAAATATATTTTTATCAAAAAAATGAACTTTAAACAAAAATTCCACACCAATTAAAAAATGCATAGTATCGAATTCTAAAAACATGTTATAAAACTCTACAATTAATACATTTGTCCAAGAATTCCTCCAATCTTTTACCTGGAGTGCATACCTAGACAAACAGCCGTGCAAACAGAGCTTGCATATCATTATACCAGCGCCGAAAGAAGATATTTAATATAAATTCCGGCAGAAGGCAAACAACTTGCACCAGTGCAAACAAGTTCGAATCTTCTCCGCAAAGAAAGCATAATAATTATCGTGTTGTGGCTTAACCAATCTTTGGAGTTGCGTAACTTATAATCCTGCACTTAATAACTTTCGTGCGCTCATAGGTAGCTACGCCATCTTTCGTATCGAAGAGAGTAAAAACTGTTGTTAGTTCTTTTATTTTTTATGACTAATAAGGGATTAAAAGTTAAAAAATAGAAGTTCTGAAGTTGTTTGGATAGTTTGCTAGGTGAACGTTGCATATGTCAAGCTAACAATGCAGTGTCAGTGTCTTTATATAAATAGTTATAATGAATTTGTTATACACGTATGAAATTTATTTGCATAATTATTTAAATTAAAATGTCAAAATTGTAACTTATGTAAATTTTAAGATTTTAGAAATTCAGAAAATAATGAGTAGGGAAACAATGCAGTATAATTAGTGAATAGTTCTTTCTTTCATATTGTATATAGACGCATGCAAAATTTAAATATTTCATATTATTATAATTAAGGCTTATTTACAATTTTTAGAAAAATAAATAATAAATAAATTCAGCCTTTATATAAAAGTACTTTCTAAAAACTTTACCAAAAATATAAAATCGGAACTTTAAGTAATAATTAGTAAAATTTGATTTAAAACTTCATACCCATTTCCTTAATAAAACATAAAATTGTCATTGTTTCGGTTTCTTTTAGCTAGAAATAAAAACTCGATCATTGTCACGCAGTTTGTAAATCAGAACCTAAATACATCAGCCCCGTTCAATTTTAAATCACAGCCTAAATACATCTTATTCAATTTTAAATCAGAACCTAAATACATCAGCCCTGTTCAATTTTAAATCAGAACCTAAATGCATCAGCCCTGTTCAATTTTAAATCAGAACCTAAATACATCAGACCAGTTCAATCTTAAATCAGAACCTAAATGCATCAGCCCTGTTCAATTTTAAATCAGAACCTTCAATCTTAAATACATCAGACCAGTTTCAATTTTAAATCAGAACCTAAATACTTAAATCAGAACCTAAATGCATCAGCCCTGTTCAATTTTAAATCAGAGCCTAAATACAATTCAATCTTAAATCAGAACCTAAATGCATCAGCCTTGTTCAATTTTAAATCAGAACCTAAATACATCAGACCAGTTCAATCTTAAATCAGAACCTAAATGCATCAGCCTTGTTCAATTTTAAATCAGAACCTAAATACATACATCAGACCAGTTCAATTTTAAATCAGAACCTAAATACATCAGCCCTGTTCAATTTTAAACCAAAATCTAAATACATCAGCCTGGATAATTTTAAACCAGAATTAAGAAATTATTAATTAATTGTATTTAAATTACCTTAGATCTGTTCAATTTTAAATCATAACCTAAATACATCAGCCCTGTTCAATCTTAAATCATAACCTAAATGTATTAGCCCTGTTCAACTTTAAACCAGAACCTAAATATGTATACAAATAGTATTCAGAAGCTTAAATCCATTCCTATATTCTAGAAATCCCTTAAAATCTCTGAAAAACATATTTGGCAATAAACAAAATTCCTAGGGGGACATAATGGACAGGAAAAGATTTAAAAAGCCGCTTTCTACACTACCTGGTTCAAAAACAGAATCAATCAGAATCAGCATAGAGTTCCTCTAATTTTACGATGTTGTGAAATGTGAGAAAATTATAATTTCAACTAATATGATTTTAAAACAAATTTCGTATAACAAAAAACATCATGTTTCAAAGTCGTGTTTCAAAATTGTTAACTGAGAAATGCTAATAAAATTGTAAAAATAAATAATAATAGTATTAGTAAACGGAAAATTGTCAAAAGGAATAAAAAAAATATTGTTCTAAATTCACCCAAGTTAAAAGAAGAAAAATTATATGAATAATAATAAAACCCGTAAAAAATTTGGTTTTACACTTAACTACTTAGTTTTACATTTACTTTGATTAATTTACGACTTTTACTTTGATTTTTACATTGATATTTGTTGTTGTTGTTTGTTGTTGTTGTTTCTTATCCCACTTGGCTGGCCAAGCCCACAAGCCCATATGGACTCATGATTGAAGGGGAAGGAAGCAGCTTCTGTTGTGATGGAGCACCCGTAGGTAGAAGCCTGACTTTGGCTCCGTGACGCTCTTACAGTCATAGAAGAGCGGGACCTACGGCTTAAAGTGGATTCCGAACCACTACAAACATCCATGGCACCGCCGGGATTCGAACCCGAAACCTGCGGCACCGAGCGCCAGAACGCTAGACACTCGGCCATTCAGGTCCCAAATTTGCCAACGGCACGCAGTGTTCCCAGGTGGTCACCCACCCAAGTACTGACCGCGCCCAATGATGCTTAACTTCGGTGATCTAACGAGAACCGGTATATTCAGCATGGTACGGCCGTTGGCACATTGATATTTACATTGATATATACATTGATATTATATTTACATTGACATTTACATTTATTACATTTATATTGACTTATATATTGATATAATTTACTATAACTTTTACATTTAATTAATTTACGACTTTATTTGATTAATTTAAGACTTTTTATATTTTTGCACGACAATTTCAAATGCCGTCCATATGCATTTAATATTATATGACAAACTAAAACATCCACAAAAGATGGAATTTGAAGTAGTCAGAAAACACAACAATAATACAATAACTTATGATTATTTCAATGTGACCGGGAAGTACTTCATTTTAAGAAGCAATCATTGGATTTAGAAAGAATTAAAAGCGGGTTTTTTTCTTAAATCACCAGGATTAAAGGATTCAAGATTTTAGGTAAATACTCGACCGGACTGTATCATCCTTTTGAAAAAGTAATCCTAAGCATCTTAAATGAAAACTCAATTGGAAATTTGAACAACTTATCTAACAGAAGACAATAACTTTTGATTGAAATGTAAAAATGATTATGTTTTTTTTCCCTATAATCAGAACAAAATAGCTTTGGCCTTTTAAAATGATTAAATCGTAATGTTCATATGCGATACATCGAAATTCGTAAAAGACATTCAGTGTTTTTTTACAGTTTGCTGTTTCCAAAGTATTTATTTCCTGCATGGACATTCGAGTGATAATTGTATAATTATATATATATATATATATATATATACAATTATGTAGGGATACCAGTAGTGTCTATTGTCATGCTAAATGGTCATATTTCTAGTTCACTTCCTTTGTCAGTTCTATAAATCTTGCATTGTGCATATATATATATATATATAAGAGCATATATATATATATATGTGTGTGTGTATATTAGTATGTATATATAGTGTGATGTATTATACAATAGGACATAAACATGCAATTTCCCTATTTTAGAGAAAATAAACAGGGAATTTACGATAATTATATGTTATAAACTTATAAGATCACTTGAAAATACACCCTTTTTTCATCAAAGGCAACATTCAATGTGAATTTCAAAGTACAATCCAACTCTACAGTACAAAAGTACAGTTTTACAACTATAAACTGTGCAAAGTAAGTACAATGCAACTAAAAGTACAGTTGATTTTTTTTTTGTACAGTATCTAAAATAAGAAATTGCATCAAATGCATATTATGAATAAAAATGAATTAAAACACATAATTCAAAAAGAAAAACTACAGATGGTTGTCATAATAGCATACAAATTTAAAAACTGTTCAATAGATTATCACCTAATATTAAATCCTCCTATTACCACGAACGTTGTTTGATGCGAGGTAGTGTAACAGAGGTTTTGATTTGCGTGTTTTCAATGTGTTTTTAATGTTTGCATATTTTCAATGTGTTGCAAAATAGTATGTTTTATAGCTACTTATGAAGTATAAAAATATTTTTTTATGTGATTTATTTCATACGGTCCCTATCTCAAGTACAAAAACAGGTTTGATTGTATTCAGAGATCTTGATTTAATGCTTTTCGAAGATATGACATTTCGAAGCATTTTGGAAATTAATATTTCTTAATAATATTTAAAAGTTCAAAATGTTTTTAAATATTTTATCGTACATAAATACGATAAAATAAATTCCAACAATTTCAATTTTTTATAATTAAATTTTTAGTTTGGTTATAAAGGTCAATCAATCTTTTCAACAAAATGGCGACAATTAAAATTAAGAATTCCCTTAATGAAAATCTAATCATGTTTTTCTTCCTTTTGCTTTAAAATTTATAATTCTTTTAAAACCACTACAGATAGATTTTTCTACATATATTTAGAAGAATGAGACTACAATTTATAACGTAAACCATTCTATAGAAATTCTTAGTGGTACGTTATTTTTCAATGTTGCTTGTTAGCATAATATATTTAAAATAATTTCACCTCATATTAATCTCGTAATTCCTCGAGAATTCTAAGCACTTCTGACGTCATACGTAGATGAGTTCCTCATGATTAATTAAGCTGAGCCTTTTTAAACAATAATAGTTTGATAATATGTTTAACATTTAAATACAAATAGTTACGGCAAAACACCATTCATCAAAGACAACATTATTTAACTACTTTACCATTATATGCACAAAGTGGTGATGCTATAATCAAGAAAGCTAATAATTGTCAACAATGTAGACTTATATATACACTGAAGTGACAAAAGTCATGGGATAGCATTATGCAAATTTTCAGATGGCAGTAGCATCGCGTAGAACAGGTATAAATGCGTAGTGCTTTCGCAGAGCTTTCATTTCTGTTCAAGTTATTCATGTGAAGAGGTTTTGACGTGAGGATGACCGTACGACGGGAATTAACAGACTTTGAACGCGGAATGTTAGTTGGAGCTAGACGCCATTTCGGAAATCGTTAGGGAATTCAACATTCCCAGATCCACTGTGTCAAGAGTGTGCCGAGAGTATGAAATTTCAGGCATAACATCCCACCATGGGACCGAACATTGACTGGAAATGCTTATGTTCAGCTACTTGGAGATCACTTGCAGCCATTCATGGACTTCATGTACCCAAACAACGATGGGATTTTTATGGATGACAATGCGCCATGTCACCGGGCCACAACTGTTCGCGATTGGTTTGAAGAACATTCTCGACAATTCCAACGAATGATCTGGCCACCTAGATCGCCCGACATGAATCCCATCGAGGATTTATGGGACATCATCGAGAGGTCTGTTCGTGCCCAAAATCCTGCACCATCAACGCTTTCACAATTATGGAAGTCTATCGAGACAGCATGGCTCAATATTCCTGCAGAAGACTTCCAACGACTTGTTGAGTCCATGCCACGTCGAGTTGCTGCACTTCGCCGGGCGAAAGGAGGGCCGACACGATATTAAGAGGTATGCCATGACTTTTGTCACTTCAGTGTATATATATATATATGCATTATAGGAATAAATAAGAAAATTGCATTAAAAAGAAGAAAAGTTACAATAAACAAATAACATAAAACTATACACTTAATAATAAGTAACTTTAAAGTGAAAATACCACGTAAAATGAGAAAAAAAATAAGAAAAAATATATGAATGTGGTACAATGTTAAAGTAATATAAATGTTAATTTATATAAGTATACATTAATAAGATAGAAAAGAATTCATAAATTCCACAAAAGCTAAAAAGAAGTCATCGTTTCACAAATTTTATGAGAGACACAAAATTATTTCTTTGGAATTCAAGATTTTGTTAAAGAAATCGTCTACTAATTTTTACATGTGTACACCTAAATATATATTCCATATCTTCTTTTTTTTTATAATACAACTACACAAATTATTTGATTTGAATAAAATATGTAAAGATATTCAAACCTCATATTTACTAATAATTTTATGATAGCATGAATTTTTACAGTAGTTTTTGAAAATTCTAACCTAAATGCTAATCAAAAATAAGGTTACATTCTTATAATATTAATTAAATAAATACTATATCACTATATAAGCTTTGATAATTATTTTTTTATAAATTCATATCTAATTTCCATGGAATTTTTGATTAAAAATGTTATATTATCAAAAGATTTATAAGACATTAGATTATTTTTGCATCTTAAATTTAATAAACAACAATTTTTTCAACTGTTTACGAATTTGAATTTATAAAACTGCTGTCTTAATAACTTAAATTAATTATATAAAGGCTACTATAACACTTTGATAATTATTTTTTTGTAAATTTATATGAAACCTCCATTGAATTTTTGAATAAAATTGTTATTTTATTAAAAGATTCATAGCACATTAGATTATTTTTGTATCGTAAAATTTATTAAACTACAATTCTTTCAATTTTTTACCAATTTTAATTTATAAAACTGTTGTCTTAATAACTTAAATAAATTATATAATTGCTACTATAACACTATATAAGCTTTGATAATTATTGTTTTATAGTTTCATATTTAACCTCTATTGAATTTTTGAATAAAATTGGTATTTTATCAGAAAGGATTTATAAGACATTAGATTATTTTTGCGTCGTAAAATTTATTAAACTACAATTTTTTTTAACAGTTTACTAATTTCAATTTATAAAACTATTATCTTAATTAACTTAAATTAATTATATAAACTTATATATTAAATTTTAAAGCATTAAATTAAAATTTGATTTTTCATTCCAAGCTCTCTTTTTATAATTATTTGTTATCTAAAACTCTATAAATGGATATTTTTTATTCTATCTAATTGTCTTCTCATTATAATTTTTGAATGTTTTTTTATTTCAAAAATTGAATATTCTGAAAATAAAAGTGTTGTACTTCTAATGAATATTAGTTACATTACAATTTCTAGCATAATAACTATAACTATCCTTTTAAACTTTAGCTGCTTACTTTAGGGTGGTCAAAAAATGAAGATCAGGTCTTTTCACCTTTTTAATTAGTTGTTCGGAGTCTCATATAGGTGCAGCACCTTCGAAATTCTTTCTCCCTCCGTTTAAACAATGCAGTCTAGACGGTATGGATTAAGTTGTGCTTTCTTTTACCTTTTTCACCTTACATAAGTCCCTGAGCAATTGGCTTTTTCTTTAAAACGTCTATTTTATTTCGTTTAGTTTTTGTAAAAAAGGGCTCTTTTATTTGCCGTGCACATCTAAAATTAATTAAAATTTAAAGTCTATCAAAAGAAATTTTTGGGATGGTTATATTGCAAAGAATGCGTTAATTGAATAGAGTTTGGGCTGAAAATGAGACTGCACATTAAGTTGTTTGTTTGACAGAACTTAGAAATCAATCATTTTTTTTGTATTTCAAATGACGCTATAAACAATACATAAATGAATAAAAAAAGAAATGGATGCAGATGATTTTTAGATGTAATTCAATTCCTATTCGTTTAGTTATCATATGGAAAAAGATCTTGAAAACTTTAACAAACAGATTAACTGTCGATACCAAATGCTGCAATAATCACAATTGAATCTTATCGTTTCTGAAAGCAGTGTTTACAATACACCCCTTCTAAAGATTCAAACCATTTTTGTTGAACATCAGTGGGTTCAGGTTCGAATCCTGGAGATAGCATGGATGTTTGTCGGTGGTTCGGAATCCACATTAACTCATAGGTCCTGGTCTAATTTGACTGTATGGCGTAGGTCTGACAACCCTAATCCGTAAAAAGAAAACATCTGTCTAGAAATCTGCCAGCAGGCGGAAGGCCTTGGCCCACCATGGATCTGTCACGCCAATGATGAAGATGATGATGATTACCATATATAAGACTATATATACTATATACGATATACCTATATACCTATATAAGACTTGATAATTATTGTTCGATAAATAATTGTTCTATTAATTTAACCTCCATTGAATTTTTGAATAAAATTATTATTTCATAAAATGTCCATAACACATTGGATTATTTTCGCATCGTAAAATTTATTAAGCTATAATTTATTAATTGTTTATTAATTTGTATTGATAAAATTGTTGCCCTAATTAACTTAAATTAATTATATAAATTTATATCAAATTTTAAAGCATTAAGTTAAAATTTGATTTTTCACTCCATGCTATCTTTTTATAATTATTTGTTATCCAAAACATTAATTGGTTCCAATGATTGAGTAATTTTTATTTTATTTAATCTTCTCATTATAATTTTTGAATATTTTTTTATTCCAAAAATTGAATATTCTGAAAATAAAAGTGTTGTACTTCTAATGAATATTAGTTACATTACAACTTCTATTATAATAACTATAACTATCACTTTATCCTTTAGCTGCTTACTTTAGGGTGGTCAAAAAATGAAGATCAGGCCTTTTCCCGTTTTTAATTAGTTGTTCCGAGTTTTATATAGGTGCAGCACCTTCCAAATTCTTTCACCCACCGTTTAAACAATGCAGTCTAGACGGTATGGATTAAGTGCGCTCTCTTTTACCTTTTTCTCCTTACATAAGTCCCTGAGCAATTGGCTTTTTCTTTAAAACATCTATTTTATTTCATTTAGTTTTTTTGTAAAAAAGGCCTCTTTTATTTGCCGTGCACATCTAAAATTAATTAAAATTTAAAGCCTATCAAACGAAATTTAGGAGATGGTTATATTGCAAAGAATGCGTTAATTGAATAGAGTTTGGGCTGAAAATGAGACTGCACATTAAGTTGTTTGTTTGACAGAACTTAGAAATCAAATTAGAAATCAATCATTTTTTTGTATTTCAAATGACGCTATAAACACTACATAAATGAATAAAAAAAGAAATGGATGCAGATGATTTTTAGACGCAATTCCTATTCGTTTAGTTATCATATGGAAGAAGATCTTGAAAACTTTAACAAACAGATTAACTGTCGATACCAAATGCTGCAATAATCACAATTGAATCTTCTCGTTTCTGAAAGCAGTGTTTACAATACACCCCTTCTAAAGATTCAAACCATTTTTGTTGAACATCAGTGGGTTCAGGTTCGAATCCTGGAGGTAGCATGGATGTTTGTCGGTGGTTCGGAATCCACATTAACTCATAGGTCCTGGTCTAATTTGACTGTATGGCGAAGGTCTGACAACCCTAATCCGTAAAAAGAAAACATCTGTCTAGAAATCTGCCAGCAGGCGGAAGGCCTTGGCCCACCATGGATCTGTCACGCCAATGATGAAGATGATGATGATTACCATATATAAGACTATATATACTATATACGATATACATATATACCTGTATAAGATTACCTTATATACACTATATAAGACTTGATAATTATTGTTTGATAAATAATTGTTCTATTAATTTAACCTCCATTGAATTTTTGAATAAAATTATTATTTCATAAAATGTCCATAACACATTGGATTATTTTCGCATTGTAAAATTTATTAAGCTATAATTTATTAATTGTTTATTAATTTGTATTGATAAAATTGTTGCCCTAATTAACTTAAATTAATTATATAAATTTATATCAAATTTTAAAGCATTAAGTTAAAATTTGATTTTTCACTCCATGCTATCTTTTTATAATTATTTGTTATCCAAAACATTAATTGGTTCCACTGATTGGGTAATTTTTTATTTTATTTAATCTTCTCCTGATTATAATTTTGAATATTTTCCTTCCAAAAATTGAATATCCTGAAAATAAAAGTGTTGTACTTCTAATGAATATTAGTTACATTACAACTTCTATTATAATAACTATAACTTTAGGGTGGTCAAAAAATGAAGATCAGGTCTTTTCCCGTTTTTAATTAGTTGTTCCGAGTTTTATATAGGGGCAGCACCTTCCAAATTCTTTCACCCACCGTTTAAACAATGCAGTCTAGACGGTATGGATTAAGTGCGTTCTCTTTTACCTTTTTCTCCTTACATAAGTCCATGAGCAATTGGCTTTTTCTTTAAAACATCTATTTTATTTCATTTAGTTTTTTTGTAAAAAAGGCCTCTTTTATTTGCCTTGCACATCTAAAATTAATTAAAATTTAAAGCCTATCAAAAGAAATTTAGGAGATGGTTATATTGCAAAGAATGCGTTAATTGAATAGAGTTTGGGCTGAAAATGAGACTGCACATTAGGTTGTTTGTTTGACAGAACTTAGCAATCAAAATCTTTTTCTGTATTCGAAATGGCGCTACAAACAATACATAAAGAATACAGAAATTGAATCAAATGTCTTTTAGAGGTAACTGTCTCGTTTAATCATCCTATGGAAGAACATCTGAAAATCTGAACAGACAGATTAATTATTGATACCAAATGCTACAATAATCCCCATTGAATCTTCTTGTTTAAGAAAACAGTGCCTGCAATGCACTCCTTCTAAAGATTCAAACTTGTGTTCCCCTGTGCATGTTTGTTGGTCTTGTATTCTATTTACGTATCCTCTTGTAAATTGTGAATGTAAAGATCGTGCTGTTTGACTCTTGACTAGATTGATAATGCTGAGTTTAAAATTAGTACTTCCAGATGTATGTGATTCTATATCTTTTTATATAGGGGGCGGTGTTGGATCCACCTCCCCATGGTGCCCCCTGGTAACGTCACTTAAGATGGCTAAATGATCCACATATCTCCGCGGGTGTTGTCGAACACGTTTTATAGCGTGAACGTTGATGCCTTGGAGTACAACAAGCCCAGTTGAGGGCAGCCAAAGGCTGTGGGGGTGTTGTACTTATTACATATCACCTTATCCGTGGAGCCGAATAAGGCGGAATCCAGGTTGCACTTGTAGGTTCTGTCTGCGCTTCTGGTCATGCAGTCTTCCGTAAGCCTTCGGGCAGGTCGGGAAATCTCTTTTGAATATCTTTTTATATACACTCATGTCCATAAATTAAGGATAATGAAGTTCAGGCAAAGAAAGAGACAGAAGCAAAACAAATTTGACTTATTTGTAAAGTCTATTTATTAAACAAAAGGTAAAGAGCAAAAAAGATGCTATATGTTTGACATAATTAATAAAAATTGCGATTTTTACACCCTGGAGCAAATTTCAAAAAATAACCTATTTACAAAAAACAGTATAACATGGTTAGTTTTATGGTTAATATAGAGTATGTCTCCCGGAAGATGCAATACAGGCCTTACAACACCTAGGCATGCTGAGTATCAAATTATCAATTTGATCTTGGGGAATATTACACCACTCATCAAGCAATGCCCTCCGAAGTTCCGGTTGACAGGTGGGAGGGGGTTGATGGGCTGCAATTGTCGGCCAAGCATATCCCACACATGCTCTATTGGATTCAAGTCCGGTGAGTATGCTGGCCAATCCATACGGGTGATATTCTCCAATTGAAGGCATTCGTCTACAATGTTTGCACGGTGAGGACGGGCGTTGTCATCCATAAACAGAAGTTCAGCACCCATGGCGCCCCGAAACAAACGTACATGTTGTTCCAGAATGACATCCCGATAGATGTGGCCTGTCATCGTTACACTCTGAACATGCAGATCAGTTCTGGAACCAAGAATAATTCCTCCCCAAACGAGCCATCCTGCACCACCGTAACGGTGTCGTTCAATGGTGTTCTCTAGGTGGTAACGGGTACTTGGCGCTCTCCATATGAAAGTCCGGCGAGAATCAGACTGCAAACTAAACCTGGACTCGTCGGAAAACATCACACCAGACCACTGTTGCGGTGTCCACAATGCATGCTCTCTACTCCAAGTTAATCGCAGGCGACAGTGAGTTGCGGTAAATGGAACACATCTGACAGGCCTACGAGCATATAGACTAATGTGCCCTAAGCGTCTGTACACGGTCTGCCTTGAAACTGTCGTACCGGTAGCTGAAGAGAGCTGACGAGACAGGTCTGATGCTGTGCTCCGTCTGTTTTTTTGGCAGTAACTGCTAAATACCGGTCCTCATTCGGCGTTGTAACTCGGGGGCGACCTGTGCTGTAACATCTACTCACATTACCATCATCTTGGAATCGTTGCCAAAGCCTGGAGATGACACTCTGGGCGATTCCAAGTTCCTCGGATACTTCCAGCTGGGTTCGTCCACATTCAGTCGTTCGATAATTCTACTACGTAAAAAATCATCCAAATGCTTTCTTTGGGCCATAACTATGCGGTTATTGCACTGAAAGGCTTTTAAAGCGCTTGTGAACAATGTTACTTCTTTGCCACCATTCCTTATATACCCCTCTCTTACACTCTCGTCATTGTGACGTACTATCCGCGCCATCTGGTGGTTTCCTGTAATTTGCATATTCTTCTTCAAGATGTGTGTGATAATTCTACAGGTGAAATTTTTAATTTAGAGTTCAATTTCTGTGTGATTCTGAATCATCCTTAATTTATGGACATGAGTGTAGTTCTGATAAAATAAAATTAACGTGAGTGAAATCAATTTCAACCTTCAAAATGAAAATAAAACAAAAAGTAACGATTTAAAAGATTTGGAAGTTTTTGTTCCTTTATCATGGATGAAAATAATCCAATCTAACTGAACTCAATGTTATCCTTACAATAATGTTTTAATTTTTTAATTATTTATTTTTAATATCTTCATTATTTAGTTTCTATAACACCCACAAGGAATTTTGTGAAATTTTTTTCCCTTCTGTTTCGTTCACATCTAGTTTTTTTTTCTTCACTAGACTTCTAGACTCTACTTCCTAACTTTTTTCCAATTTCCTTACATTTTTCCCCTCCGCCTTCATCGTTTGTCCTCACAATTTCACCCACATCATTTCCAAACTGTAAAGGGGCGTCTCAGATCTAGTCACCAAGATTCAGTGTGGTGTAGTAGCAATATCCTCTGGTGGTAGTGTCGAAGGAATTCAGGTCAAATGTATCTGCCATTCATACACAACATTTCAATCATAACTAACTATCTAACTCTCTGGCACTACACGATAAACTGTAGGTCACGGTCTAATTAGTCCAAAATTTGCTTAAGATGTCAGTAGAGCGACAAAACAAACCCTGCCACTACAATACGTGATGGACCATGGCCGTCTGACTGGCAGATTTCGAAACATGAGATGTTTTCTTTTTACTGGATAGAATTGTCAGCCCTACGCCCAATGTACACTACGTATTAGATCGTTTGTATGCTAATACCTTAACCTATGATTTAAGGTGGATCCAAACCAGTACAAACATCCATACCACTATCTGGACTCGAACCGAAACCTGTGCCCCATTGGCCATCAGTGTGCAGTCATTTGAGCCATCAGTCCACCTTTCAATCATAACACAATCTTCAAAAGGAAACATGTTAAATGGAGATTATTTTCAATTATATCAACTGAACAAAAATTTCTTTGTAAAATGCAAAAAATTGTTGAAAAGTATAAAGTAAAAAAAAAGAAATAAAACTAAAACAAATCGCTTAATTCCAAAATTGCAATTATCTGGATTAAAAGATGGATGCTTTTTTTGCGAATGTTTTTTTCAAAATACAGCGAATGCATGTGCGCATTAATATTATAAATAAAAACAATAGATTGCGAAGAATAATGTTTTAAACTACAATGGAGTGCACTCAGATAGTATCATGATCCCATTTTAGTCAGAGATACCATTCAAAAAATATTTTTGGAACGATACCCCTCCAGGCGAGTCATCTCTAGATAAAACTTTCCAGCTCAACAGATTTGAAGTGCCCGGTGGACAATAGCAGAGAATGGGTCACTTCCACATTATCTGGAGGTCAAAGGCTGTTTGTTTCCAAGCGCTAAAATTAACGTCAATACGTCGTAATTTAAACATTAATGAATTAATATAAAAAATTATTTATTCCACATAAAAATGCAAGTGAGAAAATACTAATGCAATTTTAAGGAAACTAATGGAACAGGATCATTTTTATAATACGAGTTCTATTTAAGACATTTTTATTTTTAGCAAAATGTTTTTTTTTTTTTTAAATTGTAGTTACAGTTTTAATTGTTTTTTTAATTGTAGTTCTGTAGAATTTTAATTGCTTTTTTAATTGCAGCTCTATAGTTAAAATTTTAAAAACTATATCGGTACATCAAAATGTTTTTCGATAGTTAATGTTTTGAATATTTCATTAAAAATTAAGTAAAAATATTTTCTTCATTGGCCCAGTAGTCTCATGATGGGTCAATGCCGTCTGTCTACAGTTTTTTTTTCTTCTAATGCAGATGGCAAACACTTAGACACTTGGTCTTGGATGCCATAAGGCAAGCGCTGCACAGACGTTACTCACTTTGCATTACCCAGGGGTACATGTACATCCAAAAAATATGTTTTCGAACATTAAGCAGATGCATTTTATCTTAAAAACGTTATAACATTCAAATAAATATTTCATATAGATCTTGTTCAATGTGATACTCAAATGTAAATTAGTTTGTTTTTGTCTTCATATATATATATAAAGCAAGAGATTTTGCCTGTGGGTGTATATTTCTTTTTCTTTCTAATGCAGCTGGCAAGCACTTAGACAACCTGGTCTTGGATGCCTTAAGGCAAACGCTGCACAGACGTACTCACTTTGCATTACCCAGGGGGCGCGTGTAACTTGATGGTAAGACACGGACGCGGAGTAACAATGCCCCCGTAACGCTCTACAATCCTATTAGACCGGGACCTACTTTTTAAAGTGGATTCCGAACCACTACATACAATCATGGCACCGCCGGGACTCGACCCGAAACCTGTGGTACCAAGCACCAGAGCGCTAGCCACTCGGCCATTCAGGCCCCGTCTGTCTGCTGTAAAATAAGTTAAAATATTACTGTGTTTAAATGATTATTATACGTCAATTTTGAAAATATTTTGGAAATTATCAAGAAATTATTAATTTTATGTCACCATCATTGGTTAAACAAGGCCGACTGCCTATTGGCAGATTTCGAGACAGGAGATGTTTTCTTTTTATAGGGTAGGGTTGTCAACTGTATGATTTACAATCATATTAGACAAGAACCTACAATTTAAAGTAGATTCCATACCACTACAAACATCCATGGCATCGGCGGGACTCGAGCCCAAAATTTGTGGCACCGAACGCCAGAGCGATAATCACTCGGCCATCAGACCCCATAAATTTTAAATAAAAAAGGTAAAATATTAAGAAAACATTTAAAGAATATTGAGATTTCAAATTTCTTTAGTGTATCATTTAAATGGGACATTTGTTGAACCAGTGTTCGTTATTTATAATTTTTTTTGTTCTAGGGCGATCTGATTAAAGATATTTAAAACTGTTTTTTATTTTCTCACTGTGAAAAGGGACATATAACCTATAAATACATAGATACATATATAGATAGATCGTTCTTTATCAACATTACAACCGCGAATGTAAAATTTAATTGGAATGTGCAATTTCTCTCAGTACTTCATTGTAATGGCAATAAGTATGTTAAACATTTTACCAAGGAAATCCATTAATGTGTCGACATATAATTAAAGGGCGTAGGTTTGTAATCATAATGTCATTTACGAACTGAATAATGCCTAATCAGTAGAAACTGATTCACATTTACCTATCAAATGAAAGAAAGCCATAAATGTTTTTACATTGTTGTATAATGTAATGTTCTAATGCAGCTGGCAAACACTTAGACAGCCTGGTCATGGATGCCTTAAGGCAATGCTCACTTTGCATTATACAGGGGGCGCGTGTAACTTGATGGTAAGCCACGGACGCGGAGTAACAATGCCCCGCAACGTTCTACGATCCTATTAGGACCGGGACCCTACGGCTTAAAGTGGATTCCGAACCACTACAAAAACCCATGGCAACGCCGGGATTTAAACCCGATACCTGCGGTACCGAACGCCAGAGAGCTAGCCATTCGTCCATCAGGCCCCATGTATCTTATATAGTTACTTAGATAACTACTACTACTTATTGAGTTATTCAGCTTACTTATTCTTATGTAAGTTACTCCTTCTATGGAATTCTTATTCCTTCCTATGGTGTTAAGTAAAATCGAATATATAAATCAGCAAACTGTACTAATGTACTAATGTACTAATGTGTGTTAATTGTACTAATGTGAAGTATTTATGATGTTAACAATGTGTAAATGAATGAACAAAGTAATATGAAAAATGGAGTAAATAAATGATTTGTTCAGTAATTGGTTTATACATATGACCTTTTGAAATTTCAAAATGAAAAGCTATGAATTTTGAAACTCATTTGTACAAAAATACACATTCATCATCATCATCATCATCAGTGACGCAACAGCTCCATGGTGGGCCGAGGACGTCTACCTGTTTGCAGATTTCTAGAGAGAAGTTGTTTTATTTTCCCGGGGTAGGGTTGTCAGCACTACGCCCAACGCTCTACAACCAGAGAGGGTTGTCAGCACTACGCCCAACGCTCTACAACCATATTAGACCGGGACGGCCTATTATTTATAATGCCTATTTAGCAGTTGAGGTAATACATAAATACACATTCCTCGTCATCATCATCATCAGTGACGCAACAGCCCCATGGTGGGCCGAGGACGTCTACCTGTTTGCAGATTTCTAGAGAGAAGTTGTTTTATTTTCCTGGGGTAGGGTTGTCAGCACTACGCCCAACGCTCTACAACCATATTAGACCGGGACGGCCTATTATTTATAATGCCTATTTAGCAGTTGAGGTAATACATAAATACACATTCCTCGTCATCATCATCATCAGTGACGCAACATCCCCATGGTGGGCCGAGGACGTCTACCTCTTTGCAGACTTCTAGAGAGAAGATGTTTTATTTTCCCGGGGTAGGGTTGCCAGCACTACGCCCAACGCTCTACAACCATATTAGACCGGGACGGCCTATTATTTATAATGCCTATTTAGCAGTTGAGGTAATACATAAATACACATTCCTCGTCATCATCATCATCAGTGACGCAACAGCCCCATGGTGGGCCGAGGACATCTGTTTGCAGATTTCTAGAGAGAAGGTGTTTTCTTTTCACGAGGTAGGGTTGTCAGCACTACGCCCAACGCTCTACAACCATATTAGACCGGGACGGCCTATTATTTATAAGACCTATTTTGTAGTTAAAGGAATACATAAATACATAATATGTATTCCTAACATGACTAAGAGCATACATATTATGTCGATATGTCAATACTATTCTTAATGAGAGGAAGGCAGACTACATTTACTGGCAGATTTCGAGACAGGATATGTTTTTATTTTACGGGGTAGGGTTGGCAACCCTAGGCTCAATGATCTACAGTCATATTAGACAGGGACATATGGTTTAAAGTGGATTTCGAATTATTAGAAACAAATGGGACTCGAACACGAAACCTCTGACACCGAGGGCCAGATACTCGGCCATCAGGCACTTTGTTATCTATTACTATTTTTTTAACCATTGATAGTTAATCACCTGTTCTCTTTTGAATAAAACGATATGATAATAACAAAGATACGATTTAGGATAATGCTTTTTAAAAGGATGCTCATGATAGTTGGCTCAAATTTTTGTAAAACTTAGGAAAAAAATGGAAAAAAAAAAAAAATAAATCCTTTGAATCCACATGCATGAGCATTTTGCTATAAAAGTTAAAAGCTATATGAATGTTTTTTCTTCTTTTTTTTTCTAATGCAGCTGGCAAACACAGACAGCTTGGTCTTTGGATGCCTTAAGGCAAGTGCTGCACAGACGTACTCACTTTGCATTACCCAGGGGCGCGTGTAACTTGAAGATAAGCCGCGGAGTAACAATGCCCCCGCAACGCTCTACGATCCTATTTGACCGGGACCTACTTTTTAAAGTGGATTCCGAACCACTACAAACAACCATGGCACCGCCGGGACTCGAACCCGAAACCTGTGGTACCGAGCGCCAGAGCCATTCAGGCCCATGCTATATGAATGTAAAAATGTTATATATGCTATCCTTTTTTGAATTTTAATTATTAATTAAACGTTTTTTGGTTTTATACAACACAATATTGAAGAAAAATAAACGTATATTAAAAAGCAAATACAATTAAAATTAGACTAATGCTCTGAAGGGACAAACCATGATCATTATTTTTCTAGAGCACTTAAGTAATAAAAAGGTATAGCCAGGTAGGTTTTTATTTTGCTTTTTATTATCATTGTTTGAACACATTGTGCTATTTAAATAATATAGGCAGATAATATCTTTAGTATCCTTTATGAATATCGCTAATGCCAACGGCCGTACCATGCTGAATATACCGGTTCTCGTTAGATCACCGAAGTCAAGCATCATTGGGCGCGGTCAGTACTTGGGTGGGTGACCACCTGGGAACACTGCGTGCCGTTGGCAAATTTGGGACCTGAATGGCCGAATGTCTAGCGCTCTGACACTCGGTGCCACAGGTTTCGGGTTCGAATCCCGGCGGTGCCATGGATGTTTGTAGTGGTTCGGAATCCACTTGAAGCCGTAGGTCCCGGTCTTCTATGACTGTAAGAGCGTCACGGAGCAAAAGTCAGGCTTCTACCTACGGGTGCTCCACCACAACAGAAGCTGCTTCCTTCCCCTTCAATCATGAGTCCATATGGGCTCGTGGGCTTGGCCAGCCAAGTGGGATAAGAAACAACAACAAACGGAACTGAAGTTAATAGCTAGTTTCCATTTGTTCATACAGATTATTTTATGTGCGACGTTGTTGTGGAACTGCCATAGCTAAGTGGTTAGAGCGTTAGCTTTATAAAATATAGACCTTGAGTTCGAATCCCATTTATGGCGAGAGGTGTTTTAGAATCTAGCATTTTAAATTGAATAAGATATAGTATTATTGTTTTTATAATCCCAAATACACACTAATACTTCTTTCATCGGCGCAACAGCCCCGTGATGAGCCAGGGCCGTCTGCCTACTGCAGATTTTTAGACATGAGATGTTAAATAAGAAAAAAAAAACATACACGTATAAGAAAAAAAATATTATTAAGCATTTTTAGTTCATCTGTGAAATTTGTTTTTTTTCTTTCTGACTGATTAATATCTTATTTTTATAATACAAATATGAGGAGTTCAGGACCTGAATGGCCAAATGGAGCTCGGCTCGAGGCTCGGCGGTGCCATGGATGTTTGTAGTGGTTCGGAATCCACTTTAAACCGAAGGTCCCGGTCTAACATCAGCTTTGCGGGGGTAGTGTTACTCCGCGTCCGTAGCTAATCTTCAAGCTACATGCACCTCCTGTGTAGTGCTAAGTGAGCAACGTCGGTGCAGCATTTGCCTTAAGGCTTCCTAACCAAATGCCGAGGTGTTTGCCTGCTGCATTAGAACAAAAGAGTTCAATCATTTGAATTTTGTAAAAATATTTGTTCTTCTTCAAAGGCACGATAGTCCCATGGTTGGTCAAGTCTTCTGTCTACCGGCAGATTCCAAAACATAAGATATTATTTTTTATTTTTACAGGATATGGTTTTCAGTCCTACTCTCTACAGTCATATTAGGCCGGGACCTACGGCTTAAAGCGGATTCCGAACCATTAAAAACTTCCATGACACCGCAGGGACTTTAATCCGAAACCTGTGGTGCCAGAACGCTAGTTAGTCGACCAACAGGCCCCCTACATTAATACTACTTGAAAAAAATATTTTGAGCATACTTTTTTATTTGAATAATCGGTGCTTCAATGTCAAGATGACACATCTTATAGCATATTCAGCACTACTGGATATCCAACAGGACCCTACATTTATGTAGATTGGTTTAGTTTGGTTTGTCGCTCCACGGCCATCTTGTGCACACTTTAGGCTAAACAGACCGGGACCTACAGTTTAACGTGGATTCCGAACCACTAACAAACATCCATACCACCGCCAGGATTCGAACCTGAAGCTTGGGATACCAAAGACCAGAGCGCTAGCCAATTGGCCACCAGGTCGCTACATTTATGTACAAGAAAACTAGGACATTTCACCACTTAACTTAAAACAAAAAAGATCAACAATACCAATATATAATGACAAATCCCAAATTTAGAAATTTGTTTCCAAATTATAGTAGTTAGTGAAAATAGGTTTTCAACTATAGCCCATTTTCGTAAAAAGTTAAACCGTACATAATTTCATTATTTAAAAAAAAAAATTGTCCGCGTTTACTGAGAAAACAACATCTGAAATTAGACATCTAGATATTGAAACATTAATGCACTTTCTAATTTTTACTTATAAGCAATATAGGGGCGTGATGGCCGAATGGCTAGCGTTCGGTATCACAGGTTTCGGGTTCAAGTCCCGGCTTTGCCATGGGTGTTTGTAGTGGTTCGGAATCCACATTAAGCTGTAAGTCCCGGTCCTAATAGGATCGTAGAGCGTTGCGGGGGCATTGTTACTCCGCGTCCGTGGCTTACCATCAAGTTACACACGCCCCCTGGGTAATACAAAGTGAGTAACATCGGTGCAGCCCTTATGGCGAAAGATCACGGTCTATTTGCCAGCTGTATTAGAAGAAGAAAAAAAACTTATAAGCAATAAATTTGAAAAACATTTTAAAAAGTACAGGGGATTGAATTTAACAGAACACGAAATATAACAAAACTTTAATGCGAAATTTTACTCATGTAGCGAAACAACGACTGAAAACTAATGCTAAAATAATCAAGAAATTTTTATTCTCCCCTTTGATGTAAAAGCATCTCATTATTATTCATATCAAAATGGTTTGATCTGATTTGTCGCTTTACAATTTTTTTGTGCACACTTTAGACTAATTAGACCGAACCTACCATTTAACGCAGATTTCAAACCACTCACAAACAACCATACTATTGCCAAGATTCGAACCTGAAGCCTGCGGTACCAAAAGCCAGAGAGCTAACCAATTGCTCATCAGGCCGTAAGAGAGTCAAGAAACCTAGTCAGACTTCTCACTCACATCGTTCCCAAACTGTATAGGGACAACTCAACCCTATACATAGTGATGTGATGTGATGTAGTAGTAGTCATATTAGACAGGGACCTATGGTTTAAGTGGATTCCGAAACACTATAAACATCCATGGCTCCGCTGGGACTCGAACCCGAAACCTGTGGCCGGAAGAGCAAAAGCGCTAGTCACTCGGCCATCACGGCTCTACTTTTTATGTGTGGCACTGAGTGCCAGAACGCTAGTACACGATCATCTGGTTCCAGCAAATAATATATTTAATTTAACTACTATTTACTAACAGCTACTATTAACTAACACTACTACTATTTACTAACAGCTTTAACTATTCTAATATATTTCAGACTTCCGAGTTTACTTTTATATGTCCTTATACAAATGCTTTGTTTTACTTATTTTATTTTATCGTTGAATCACTTTCATTGCAAATTTCCTGCATCAAATTCACATTCAAAATAATTTTTAAGTAAATAAAAGTATTTAATTTATTGCACGTGAAACAAAATCAAGCTTTGGTAGTTTAAACGAAAAAAAAGGTAATAAAACTTTCTATTCAATTATGAAAAAAAAAAAAAAAAATTATTAAAAAAATTTTCTTTTAAAAATTTTTATTAAAAAGAAATTTTTTTTAAGAAGAAAGAAATTAATAAGATTTTACATTTTATACTGAAACGATTCACAGTGCCAGAATTAAATTTCAGCAAAATTAATTTTTCTTACTAGCATATTCGAACTAATATACATTAATCAGATAACTATATACTTAAATCAGATTTTAAAATCCTTAAAAATTAACTGGGGATTATAAGAAATAATAAACTTCGTTATTTTGCTCGATACATTGAATTAAAGCTGAATTTTCAAAACGAGTTGAATTTTTTACAAAGAGATTAAGCGCCAAATATGGTGGAATTCTATCAAATTTGTTTAGGGTTTCCATTTCAAATTTCTGGGCTCTTTCCTGGGGGCTATGTAGCGAAATTTAGAAAGCAGAAATCGAACAAATTACGGAAGAAACTCCAAATGATGAATATTTCATGTAGATTTATTTATTTTAGAGAAGCATGTGAGCCACCGTAGCTCAGTGGTTAGAGCACTGGTCTCGTAAACCAGGGGTCGTGAGTTCAAACCTCATCGGTGGCTGTTGCAAAATGACTAATAAATTTTTAATCATAAAAAAATGAATAATTTTTTTTGTAATTTTATAAATCAATCTTTAATGTTAATGTTATTAACAGCTAGGTACTGAAGAATATTTCAAGACGTTTATAATATCTTATATTTGTTAATTCGTTACGTTTAAATAAAATCGATATTCAAATTAGGAAAAAAAGTTTTTAATGATTTTTTGGATTTCATTAATCCAAAATTATTAAAGTTCTGTATATTAATTTAAAATATTCAAAAAGTAATATGATTTTACAAACCATTACAATTTAATATTTTGTTTAGTAACTAGCAGATACTGCCCAGTGCTGCCTGTTGTAATTTAGAATATAATGTATTAAATTTTGATAATTTTTAATAAAATAAAATATTTATCGTAATTTCAAAATCAAAATTAAATCACAAATTTAAAATATATCTAGTTTACGATTTTTATTTTATTATAGTCTTAAAAAATTTCTTCTCATATTCTGTTAAGCATTATTTATGTAATTTAGTTCACATTATATAAATTCCTACTGTTTCAGAACATTTGAATTTAAAAAGATATGCTTAAAAAAGCATAATGATTTTTCATCAAGCAATTAAATATTGACATTGTTATAAAATTAAGTAACAAAATGATATTATAAAGAAAAGTTTTAACTTAACTTTGCTATTTCTGCAACATTTTTAAAAGTGTTATAGTAGTATAATGTACATAATAATACATTGTTATAATACTTATTATTATAAGTTAATTTTTATTCTTATTCTTATAATAAATAAATTTTTCTTATGATACATTCTTATAATACATTGTTATTATAAGTTAAATTTTACAATATTTATTTAAAAACAGAAAACTAATTTGAATTGTTTCGAAATTTCTAATTTTCGAAATTTCAGGTAAAAAATAATAAATTCATAGAATAAACGTACTTCTGTATTATATGATTTTTAATTTTTAAGAAATATACATTCACAGTATATGTGCTCCATGAGATACTTTTTTATGAGATACTTTTTTTTATTTAAATAAATGTTTTAAATATTTTATGTAGATCTTGTTCAATGCAATACTCAAATGTAAATTAATAGTTTTTTTCTTCAAGCATATATCTGTTGGTGTATATTTCTCAAAACTTAAAACCATAACACTTAGAGAAGTCCATTTTTTTTCACTAAATTTATTATTTTTTACCTGGTGTGCAGAAATTTCGATAAAATTCAAATTAGTTTTCTTTTATTAAATAAATATTTTAAATTTAACTTATAATAAAATACTACTGTAATGCTTATAAAAATGCTGTAGGAAAATCGATGTTTTGTTGGAGTTTATTTTTATTACAATATCGTTTTGTTACTTATTTTATAATAGTGTCAGTTCCTTTTCATTATCATAACAATTTTATAACTTTTAAATAAATGTTTTAAATATTTTATATAGATATTTTTTAATTGAATACTCACATATGCTAGAATAAATGCTTTACTTTGTTTTCATATTTAAATATTCACATGATTTACCAGAAGAAAGCATCTTACGGGGCACATATGTTAGAACAAAAAACTTTACATTTTTGTACTTAAATTGTCACATTAGTTTTCAATACTATCATAATTTACCAAAAAAAAAAAAATTTTACATTTTGAGTAATTTTTCTAATACTCGTTCATCATAATTTGAAGAATAAAATACTTCTATTTAATAAGATGTTATTCGATTCTAAATTTATTTTTGATAAAGAAATTGTCATGCAGATCTATTTTATCAATTAAATAAAACTGACGGAGATTTACCAAATAAAAGTTGTGTTGAAAAATTAACTATATAGATGAAATTACGCCTATATTATTTACTATTTCTACAATGCCTTTTTGAAAAAAATTATAGATATATATAGATAAATATTGCAAAAAGAAAATTCCATATATGATGTTTTTAAGTAAACGAAATCCAAAACGATCTATTTCATCAATTAAATAAAACTAATGAAACTTTCCTTTACCATGTAGGAGTTATGGGAAAAATTAACTATATAGATGAAAATAATATTATTTACTATTTCTATAATGCATTTTTGAAAACAATTATAGACATATATATATATATAGATGGATAAATGCTGCAAAAAGGAAAAGAATGACTAAAATTCCATATATGATGTTTTCAAGTAAACGAAACACAAAACCATCTATTTCATCAATTAAATAAATTTAATAAAACAAACATTTACCATATAAAAGTTATGGGAAAATTAACTATATAAATTAAAATAAGACTATACTATTTACTATTTTTATAATTCATTTTTGAAAATTATTATGGATATATATAGATAAATATTGCAAAGAGAAAAAAAGAACGACCAAAATTCCATATATGATGTTTTCAAATAAACCAACTCTTTTTTTAAAAAATCACGCCTTATTAACTGGAGAATAAGAATCGATATCAGAGAAATAAAGAAAACATAAAAATCAGGGTGAACATAAATACTATTAGTTGACAATCTACTAAGAAAGAAAATGTTTTCAAGAAACTGTTGCTTTTCTTATATTATTGATTGAGATCTCAGTTAATTTCTGTGAATTGTTTGCTAGACAGTAGACATTCGTAGAAGAGCGATATTTATAGTGATGCAGCTGTGAGAAAAAACAACATACGGTAAGCCTCTAAAGCTATTAAATCATAGATTATTTTGAGTATACTTGTAAGAGCAGATTTTTTTTTTTTTTTTTTTTTTTATTCTTTTAAAAAAAAACGTTATTCATTTTATTCTTTTTTTTTAAATTATAAGCATTAATATGAACAAAATGAAAGACAATATCAGAAAAATAAAAATGTATGGAAAATAATATTTATAAGCCTATACAATATTATTTGATAATTGTTGAAAAAATGATTATTAAAAATTGTTTTATTAAAAATGAACAACTATTTTCTGCTACTGCCTTATAGATGCACCTCTAATGGTAAATAAATAATAACTTTATATGAATATATATATTTTTTATTATAATATTAACTGTTTATTGTTTATTTCATATTTGAATAAAATATTTTCAATATTATGCTAATTTATTTTCCGTGATTAAAAAAGTAATATTATGTAAAATATTATGAAAAATAAATCAGCATAATATTAGCATAATAAAAAAGTAATATTATGTAAAATATTATGAAAAATAAATTAGCATAATATTGAAAATATTTATTTTCTAAATTATTAAAAATTTTATAACAAAATTAATTTTTAATAACTATTTTATTTCAGTGGTCGCTTCAATTTCAGCAGTGTCTTTTTGGTTTCATCAACTGTAACATTATAGTCCTTTCCATGAATTAAGAACTTTCGTAGCAAATGGTATTGCATATTCAGCTAAAGTTTTGAGAAATAATTCATGCACAACTTTCCTTATAGGTTCAGAATCAAGTTCTTAACGCCTTTGTAAGACTAATTGAAATTAATGTTTCGTATATTTGATCGAAAGTTTCATTTAAAACATTTTTTTTCTGTGGCTAAAGATATTTGAAAATTTCCAAAACTTTCAGGTAATAAATAGATCAATCATAGTTGGTCCAAAATTTAGCTCTGTAGATGTGGTAAGCATTTCTCTGTATTTTTCTCTGTCCACTTTTAGAGATTTTTTACAGATGGCTTTTTACTTTGTGGCTTCTTTCTAATCGGAAATGACCGGAAAGCTTGGAACGTTTTCTTTGATTTCGCTCGGCGATGTTTGTTTTGGAGCTGAACACCTTTTTGAAACAATTCTTGAGCTTGGTTCGTCTGGTGTTTTGATGTAAGTGATAAGTCCATTTTCGAAAAATTTGAGATCATCAGAAGCCTTTAGTAATGCATGCTGTCTCAATTGTTCTGGGAAAGTTATGGAGACTATTCAGTCCAGACGTTCATTCCCCATTACATCCGTTTTATCTTTTTTTCCATAGTACTGTTTGACAAATATCGTTCAACTTCCAAAAGAGTTATAGCCAAGAATCTCAGTGCTTTAGAAACCATATCAGAACAGAGAACAATGTAATTTAAAAAATCTTTTAAATATGCCTTGAAAGCTGACGCAAACGCCTGTTCATCATGATAAGTTTGCGAGACACTTACTCAGTTTAGCTATAAATTGAATCATACAATTTTCGTATAAACTTTGACATTTATTCTCTTCGTTATTTGCTTATCTATGTCGCCTTTTCCAAAGTATTCAATTACAGTTGTTCTTATATCCTCTAATAGCAATTCCTTTTTATTTTCAATAAATTAATCTTTGCAAAATTGTGTAAACGACAACCTAGAAATGATTGAACCCGTTTTTGCAAAGATTTTATTAGGCTGATTCATAGAACCAAGCCTACCTATTGTCTACCCTTTTTTTGCCATACGAATTCGAAAAACTTATTTTCCAAAGCACACCTAAGACACAATATCTCCCTATATATCAGGAATAACATGACGGTATTCTAGGTGTGCCAAATGAATCCTAGATTAATGAATAATAATAATGGAACATGTTATCGTAAAGGATTAAAAGGAATAAATAACGAGACGAATAAATTAATGATAATGAACATTTGGATCTAGATGAATAAACATATAGTAACAGAGGTAGCTTTAAATGAATAGAAGAAGAATACTAGAACATGTACTAAAGCTAGAAGAATAAATATATAGTAATAATGGAATACATGGTGTTATATAAGTAAAAAATACTAATTAGGCGATATAGGGTCCTTAAATAAATATAAAATAATAACAATAGAATATACGATTTTAGATTAAATAAATTAATGATAAGGAACATGTGGCGCTATAATAATTGAAATATCTCTAAATGAATAAAAGAATAATAATACAACATGTGAACCTAGATGAATAAATAGTATAACATAATAGTGGAATATGTCTCCTACATAAATAAAAATAGTAATAAGGGGATATATGGTCCTTAAATGAATAAAAATATAATAATAGGGGAATATGTTTCCTACATAAATAAAAATATTAATAAGGAGATATATGGTCCTTAAATGAATAAAAATATAATAATAGGGGAATATGCGATTCTAAATGAATAATAAAATGATAATGAATATGTGACTCTAGACGAATAAACATTACAGATTGTGCTTTAAATTAATAGAAGAGTAATAATAGAACATCTTACACTAGAGGAATAAATGTAGAGCAATAATGGAATATATTTATATAAACATAAAACATTAACAATGGAATATATGGTCCTTAGATTAATAAAAAAAATGATGACGGAATATACGGTTTTAGATTAAATAAATTAAGGTGAACCTAGATGAACAAATTTATCATATTAATGGAATATGGAGTCCTGTATGAATAAAAGAATAATAATAACCGAAGTGATCCTATATGGATAATATAATAATAAAATCCACATAGAATACATGTGGATTAAGAAAATTTTGTGAGGTATCTTTGCAAACTGACAATTAAATTCAATGTATCAAAAGAAAAAAGCTCATCACTCCTTCTAAGCGGTCATTGCCCAAATTCGTTACCGATTTGTTTTTGTCGCCATTTTGCTGTGCATACTTCTGACAAGATGTTTTTATTAAAAGCCTAGCAACCGCTCCGTTCCTATTTTCCCCGCGACATATTTAACATTAATGAAAAGGCGGAGGTAGTAAAAATGTCAAGTTAAGAAAGGTGACAAATGTCTTGCGTTTATACGGTCTGAATTCTAATTCCAGGAATGCATGTTAATTATCGTCAAAAAACGTAGTGTCAAATTCTGCTCTTTCACTATAAAACTTGACAGCTTAATTACAGTCGGAATCGGGAATGTTAATAATTCAGACGGAAAAAATACTTTGTTGGTATCAAATTGTCCTGAGACTAGACGTGGAATTCTTGAAATACAAGGTATTCAGTTTTGTCGCCGTTCTAATGTTTCGAGAAATTTCAGATTGCGAAACTTGAAATAAGAGAGAAAAAATTAAAGAACCTTTTTTTTTCGTGAAACTTTCTTATTTAATTGAAGTTATAAAATGAATATCATTTTGTTGTATTTTTTCATTCACAGTTGTATATTTTTTCTCTGTAATGGGAAAAAATTTATTTAGAATTTGCTTTATGGAACAAAATAGATTGTTGAGTTATGGAATCAAGAATACTATGTTCAGAACAATACGAGATATAATGTCCATCTGAAATATATGTATTATAAATCAGTAAACCGAAAAGTCCTTGAGTTGAGTATGAGGAGAAAAAAAATGGAGAATAATAATCCCTCTATAAGGAGAATAATAATCCATCCATAGAAGCGAGACACAATATAGGTATTTATAGTAAAGACACAAGATGGGTGAAGTGTAGCTCTTCAGTTGAGTTTCAGCAAACCGAAAAAGCCCTTCAGTTGAATTTCAGCAAACCGAAAAAGCCCTTCAGTTGAATTCGAGGAGAAAAAAAGATGAATAATAATCCCCCAAAACTACCCATAGAAGCGAGACACAATAGAGAGTTTTTGCATAACCTTTTCTTATCGTCCGATATTTTTTTCTCCCTAGTGCGCATGCTCATAGAAACATTGTACTATTGCTCCTGCATATCTGTAATACTGCACTACTGCGCATGCGATTTGAAAGCATTTCTGATAAACTTATCTTAAATCGCATGCGCAGTAGTGCAGTATTACAGATATGCAGGAGCAATAGTACAATGTTTCCTATGAGCATGCGCGCTAGGGAGAAAAAAATATCGGACGATAAAAAAACGTTATGCAAAAACTCTCTAATATCGGTATTTATAGTAGAGACACAATATGGGTGAAGTGTAGCAAGACTTTATTGGTACTACCTATAGATATGTTCAATCTTCTACGAAATTCAGTGGCAAGCAACCTCAGGAATGCCTGGCATAAAATAATACGTCTGGCATTTGAAAACTAACAGATAATATGTATTAAAAATAAGTAAACCGAAAATCCTTTCAGTTGAGTTCGTGGAGAGAAAAGTAGAATAATAATCCTCAAATACTATCCACAGAGGCAAGACAGAATATGGATATTTTTAGCAGAGACACAATATGAATATTTATAGGAGAGAGACAATATGGATATTTAGAGGATGTACACAATATGAGTATTTATAGGAGAGAGACAATATGGATATTTATAGGATGGGCACAATATGAATATTTATAAGAGAGAGACAATATGGATATTTATAGGATGGACTCAATATGAGTAGTTATAGGAGAGAGACAATATGGATATTTATAGGATGGACACAATATGGGTATTTATAGGAGAGACACAATATGGCTATTTATAAAAGAAACACAAAATGGGTGAAGTGCAGCAGTACTCAATGGTATTACCTATAGTTATGTTGAATCTTCTACGTAATTCAATGACAAGTAGCCTTAAGTAGTATAAAGTAGCTCCTGGCATTTGAAAACTAACATTTAATATATATTATTAATCAGTAAACCGGAATTCCCTTCAGTTGAATTCCAGGAGAAAAAAGGAGAAGAATAATTCCCAAATACTACACATAGAGGAGATAGTCCTTTAGAGACATAATATGAGTGAAATGCAGCAGAACTCAATGGCAATGAAAATTCAACCTATTAATATGTTGAATCTGCTACATAATTCAGTGACAAGAAGACTCGGGCAAGCCTGGCATACGATAATATGCCTGACATTTGAAAACTAACAAAATAATTTGCATCATATTTTGAGGTAGGGGAGGGGGGAGAGAATTGCCGATTTAAAAGAAGTGAAATCTATAATAATTTATTCTTTCTGTAAGAAAGTATCTCTTGCTAAATGCTTTGGTCTTTTAAGTATAGAGAAATGTAACGAGTTGGTTGTATTGTTTTTTTTTGTTTTAATTTTCTGTATATATATATATCTATATATATATATATATAAGAAGAAGAATACCCAAATACTACCCATTGAGGAGATAGTTCTTTATAGTAGAGACACAATATAGGTGAATCTTAGAAAGACTCAATGTTATTAGTTGAACATTAATTAATTGGTTGTATTGTCTGTTGTTGTTTTTTTTTATTATTATTTTTTCTATATTTTTTGTAGCAACTCAAGAAAAATTTGATTGTATTTGTATTTATCTTCAGAACAGATGTAATATAGGGGCACCGAAATAGCGACTAAAATTTTCATGCCAAGTGAATTTTTATCGCCAAAATTAATGGAATAATATCTTTTTCTGAAAAAAAAAATATTGCCAAATCAAACTGGTGATGAAATTTTTTACGCGAGAAATAATTTATACATTTGCTTACATATGTAAGATTGCATGATAACGAAAATGATGATGTAATATCAACAGCTCTTTTACAGCGTCTGATAATGAGATTCGCGTCTTTGTGTTACGACTTCAGTAATCTTTAAGTGATATAAAATTGTGATTTAATATTTCATATCGAAGTAAAAAGATAAAAGTTGTTGTGATAAATAAGTCATTGTGAATCTCACTTTTAGATATCAGTTGGTAGCTGATTTTGTATTGGATTATTGATGAACAATTAAAAAGATTATTGTGATTTCCTTTTTTTTTCTTTGCATTAGGATATCTGTTGAATTTTTTTTTTCTTTTTCAAAGACAATATATCTTTTTATTTTTACTGATAAAACTCTATTTCGATTAATGGAATATAATTTTTTAAAAATACCAGTTGTTGGAAAATAACAAATTTTTGTCTTAGCTGAAATGTTGCTTTTTCCCCAATTGTTGGAATTTCGACTTAACTTCCTTTATAACTAGTTTCAGCGTTTCCAAGGATTACACTAACCTAAATTTTGGCTCCACAGCTTTGAATGAACGGGAATTTCAGAGATGACATCTGAAATATTAGTACACTCATTCTCACATCGAGTTTATTATTGGAACTTGTCGATTCACAGATTTACTTTTCTCATCTCTCGTCAAATAACGAATTATTAACTTTTAAATTAATTAAAAATATAATGTTTTTAACTTGATATGAATATTAAAATATATACACTCAGCCAAAACATTATGACCACTTCTACATTTTGCAATGAACTCGCCTGAATGACGTGGAAGGCACGTGATCGGGTGGAAGTGGTATTTAACTGGTATTAAGTGGTGGTATTAATCCATGCCAAGGCGGATTGAAGCTGTGTTGCGCGCCAAAGATGAGCCAACTCGTTATTGACAGGTGGTCATAATGTTTTGGCTCTTGAGTGTATATATTGTTATATGTATTATTATAAACAATACATTATTTTGTGTATTAAAATTGTATGATAATTAAAATTTTAATAAATATATGTTTTAAAATTATAAACCATATATTCATAATTTTAATACATATATTTTTAAAAATCCCTATAAAATGACAGTTTATAGAAATTTTTAATCCCTATAAATTGTCATTTTATTGATTTTTTACCCCTAATGACAATTTATAACAGACCTAAATTCCTCTATTTTTATAACCATTTTTCTGTTAAAAACGTTTTTTTTTTTTTTTTTTTTCATCTGATAATAAATTCCTTCTGTGTTAGGAACATTTAAACACACCTTTATTTCAAGAAACGCATATAAAAAAGAAAAGATCACAAAATCAAAAAAAAAAACACCGAGACGTTGGCCAGACCGAAATAAATAGATCCACCACAATATCATAACACATACGGAAACAAGCCATTCTACCGAACTCCTCATGTTATCGACAAAGAAAGACGAACGGACAAGGAAGAAAAGGGGGTGGGCGAAGGGACTGACAATCCGGGGGGTCTGAGGACATGGCCGTGCGGTCGAACACAAATACACACACTTTGTCATCGCCGGTTATTGATAATAACGATAGCGTAGGTGAGTGATCAATATTCACGTGACGTCACACCTGCAGAATACGGCCTTTTCCCTCTAGATAGCGTAATGCAAAAGAAACAACAGAACTGTTTTCGGCCCCCCGAACTACTTTTTTGGGGGGACTTTTTACTCCCTTAACTTCTTGAAGTTAAATTCTAAGTATAGAAAATAAATAATTCGAATCCAGTAATCAGCATGTAGTCAGAAATTAAAAACAAAAGTTTATTTTTTATTTTTTGGAGTCACTTTTAACGATCGTTTAATTAATTAAAAAAAAAAAGAGTCGTAAAGTTTTTGAAGTCACATTAATATTTTCGTTATCGTTTGGTTTTATAAAAAAACAAGAAAAGGCTGGGATTGTGTAATGGCTTCAAAAAGTATTCGATTTATATATATTTTTTTTAATAAAAATACTTGATTTTGGTTGATATAAACCATTATTTTTTTTAATATTTATTTTTGTAGTACCAAGCATTTTTTTTCTGACTATAATTTTTTGGAAATGAAATTGTTTTCAATTTTCCTCACTGCATGTTGATTGCTATATTCGAATTATTTATTTTTTGTACTTGAAATTCAAAGCTGAAACAAATATTTTTTTTCATAAATAAATGAAAAAAATTCATTAAAAACCAAATGTTTTTTAATTTTTTGAAGTCACATTAATATTTTCATTATTTTTTGGATTCATATAAAATAGAAAAAGACTAGGATTGTGTTCAGATTTTATAATGACCTAAAAAAGCATTCGATTTCTATAAATTTTTAATTAAAAATGTTTGATTATTATGTTTGATATAAACCCTTATTTTTTTTTAATATTTGTCTCTGAAATACTGTACCAAACATTTTTTTTTCCTTACTTTATTTATTTTTTTTTTAAATGAAATTGTTTTCATTCCATTTATAAAAAAAAAAAATTTTAACATTGAATTTCAAATGCAGAAAATAAGTAATTCGAATCTAGTAATCAACATGCAGTCAGAAATTAAAAACAAAAGTTTTTTTTAAATTTTTTGGAGTCACTTTTAACGATCGTTTAATTAATTAAAAAAGAGTCGTAAAGTTTTTGAAGTCACATTAATATTTTCATTATCGTTTGGTTTCATAAAAATCAGAAAGAGGCTGGAATTGTAGTTAGATTATATATTGCCTACAAAAAGTATTCGATTTCTATACATTTTTAATTAAAAATGCTTGATTATGGTAAAGATTATTTTTTTAATATTTATCTTTGAAATTACTATTTATCTTTGAAATTACTTTTTCCCTTACTATATATTTTTTTTTATGGAAATGAAATTATTTTCTATTTATTTATGAAAAAAAAATAATTGTTTAACATTGAATTTCAAGTACAGAAAATAAATAATTCGAATCTAGTAATCAACATGCAGTGAGAAATTAAAAACAATTTTTTTTTTAATTTTTTAGAATCACTTTTAACGATTGTTTAGTTAAAAAAAAAAAAAAAAGAGTCGTAAAGTTTTTGAAGTCACGTTAATATTTTCGTTATCGTTTGTTTCATAAGAAACAGAAAAAGGCCTGGATAATAGTTAGATTATATATTGGCTTCAAAAAGTATTCGATTTATATCAATGTTTTAATTAAAAATACTTCATTCTAGTTAATATAAGCCATTTTTTTTTTATATATTTATCTTTGGAATACTGTACCATACATTTTTCTTCCTTGCTATAATTTTTTTTGGAAATGAAATTGTTTTCATTTTATTATGAAAAAATATTTGCTTTACCGCTGTACAGAAAATACAGAAAAAAAATAATTCGAATCTAGTAATCAATATGCAGTGAAAAATTAAAAACAATTTTTTTTTAAATTTTTGGAGTCCCTTTAACGATAGTTTAATTAAAAAAAAGAGTCGTAAAGTTTTGAAGTCACATTAATGTTTTAATTATCATTTGGTTTCATAAGAAACAGAAAGAGGCTGGGATTGTGTTTAGATTTTATAATGACCTAAAAAAAGTATTCGATTTCTATAAATTTTTAATTAAAAATGTTTGATTATGGTTAATATAAACCATTATTTGTTTTAATATTTATCTTTGAAATACTGTACCAAACATTTTTTTTTCTTACTACAATTGTTTTTGGAAATTGTTTTCATTTTATTTATGAAAAAAAAATTTAACATTGAATTTCAAGTAGTGGAAATAAATAATTCGAATCTAGCAATAAATATGCAGTGACAAATTAAAAACCAATTTTTTTTTAACTTTTTGGAGTCAATTTTAGCAACTCTTTAATTAAAAAAAAAAAGAGTCGTAAAGTTTTTGAAGTCACATTAATAGTTCCATTATTGTTTGGTTTCATAAGAAACAGAAAGAGGCTGGGATTGTGTTTAGATTTTATAATGACCTAAAAAAAGTATTCGATTTCTACAAATTTTTAATTAAAAATGTTTGATTATGGTTAATATAAACCATTATTTTTTTTATATTTATCTTTGAAATACTTACAGTTGAAAGAAAAAACATTTTTCGTACTATAATTTTTTGAAAATAAAATTGTTTTATTTTTTTAAATTTTATTTTTTTAAACTGTTAAATTTTATTTATGAAAAAAATATTTGTTTTAACACTGAATTTCAAACATTTTCGCCTGTAGAATTTATTGTCATAACAAAACTCCTTTTTTTTTTTAGTTCTTAATTCCCTTATCTTTCTTAAGATCCATTTTAAACATAAGAAATTAGTAATTCTTTAAATAATTCTTTAATTAATAATTCTTTTCTAATAATTAAAAAAAGAAGCTTAGTAAATTTTTGGAATCCTATTTTTTAACGATCGTTTAGTCTCTTAAAAACAAAAAAATATTTTTAAGCAAAGTTTTTACTGCAATTGTGGTTGGATAACGTATATTTTGATTGGTCAAAATAGTAATTTTTTGAACATTTATGTTTTATAAAGATAATATAAGAGAATTTTTAACGATACTTTTATTGTTTCAAAGACTTTTTAAAGACAATTTAATAGAAAAAATATTTTTATTAACACTCTAATTTTTGAAGTGAAATTGTTCTAACTTATTGATAAAAATGTATTAATATTGTTTTAAAATTGAAATTCAACATTCTCAGCTTTAAAATCAACAAAACTCGGATTTTTTGTTTTTTGGGACTAACTCTCTTATCTTTCTTAAGTTCCACTTAAAACAAATTAAATAAATAATTCCAATCTAATAATTAACGTGCATTGAGAAATTAAAAAAGAAACTTAGTAAATTTTTCGAATTCTATTTTTTTAAAGATCATTTGGTTTCTTAAAATACAAGGAGATATTTTTTAAGCAAAGTTTTTTGATGGTTGAAGTATATAATGATATTTGGTTGTTGGTAATTTTTTAAATATTTATGTTTTTTAAAAAGATTTTAAAAATACTATAAGATGCTTTTTAACGATACTTTTATTAATACATATACAGATATTTTAAGTTGAAAAAAAAAATATTTTTATTAACACTATAATTTTTTGAAGTTGAATTGCTTTCATTTTATTGATAAAAAAAACCATTAATGTCGTTTTAACATTCAACTTCACACATCGTTGAAACAACAAAACTCCAAATTACTTTTATAACTACAAAACTTAGGAACACCGTTTAATTTCACGAGATAATTTTATGATTTGAATATGAATAAATTTTGAGAAATGCAAGATGAAAACAAAAATAAAATATACTCTGAAATTGCCTTTAATTTTATATAATACATTCGATTGTCTAAATATATTTTGTTTTATTTATATAAACCGCAAAAATTATTTAACAAATAGCAATGAAAACATTAACACTGAAAGTAAAAATGTTTTTATTTATATTACAATAATTTATAAATTAAATCACACATAATTTAATCTTAAAAATATGTAGTTTTTTGCTTCAATACCGAATTTTAAAAATCATCTTTGAAATACTTAAAATTTTGTGGTAAAACTATAGGAAAATTCACTTTTAATGATTCTGAGAAAGCAATGAGAAATAACGTATAATCTGGAATAACATTTAGTTATAGGAAATAAAATATTTTACTGAAGTATTTCACTAGCGATACGTTTTACATTAAAATTTGTTACTTTTAGTTGATCTAAATCGTAAGAAATAATTAATTATGAAAAATAATAATAAATAAAGCAAATAAATTATTGCAATACCTTACTTGATATTCACTTTTGAAACAATTGCGATTTTGAGATAGAATAGAAAAATTCAGTTTTTATTTTTTTTAACTACTTTTAGTTTAAACATACTTTTTAATTTAAAAATTATAGAGTTTCATACGATTTAAATAAAGAGGAAATTAAAGAACAAACGGCAAAATGGTCTTGAGAATTAAATCTGCACATTTTTTCCCAAGTTCATAATTAGATTTTTTTATTAAAAAATAAATACATAAAAATAATTACTTACTATTTCATTTCTTTTTACATTTTGAAATGGCTTAAAACTTTTTTCATACAAAGAAATTCGTGCACACTTACAGTGCACATTTACACTTATTAAAATGTAAATTAAATTCAATGTAAATTTAAATTTAAATTAAATTAGTTTAAATTATTATTGAATTTTATTAATTAAATTAAATTATTATTAAATTTTATTAATTAAATTTATTTATTATTATATTTTATTAAATTAAATTTGTTAATTTAAAATTATATTAAATTATATTTATTTTAATTAAAATAAGTTTTAAATGTAAATGCAAATAACGGAATAGTTTGATGATATTAATCTACAGAATTAGAAAATAATAAATTTCGAAAGTGTATCAACAAACAAAATAAATAAACGGAGTTCTCAAGTAGTATAACGAATAATATAACAGTAATAAACGGAGTATAATCTCAAGGTTAAAAGAACACAAAATTATAAGTACGTACAAAGTTTCATTAGTTTTGAAAATAATAAACTCTTAGAGAAAAATCATTGTACTTGTATAGCATACAATAATAAAGTGCATTTTAAGTAATTAAAGTAATTAATTTCTTGTATCAGTTAATTTACACGTTTTAAACTGAAGCAAAAAGATTATTTTAATAAAATTGGACTTAAATAACTTTAATTAAACTTATAGAAGTTTAACTGACTACACTAAATGCAAAAAAATTCAAATTATCTGTAATAGTTTACATATTTAAAAATAGACTACATATCACTTCCTTATGTATAATAAAAACAAAAATAAATGTTGTTTTAAATTACTGTACTTAGCGCATAAATTAATATTATTTCGTTTCAAGTTTAAGTTTATCAAGAGTTGCTTTATGAAGAAAAGATTAGTTTATTGAATGTAAAAAATTATTTTAAACACTCCTTTTTTTTTTATCTCATTTGAAAGTATTAAAAATACAGTATAAATAAATAAAATACGGTGTAAAAGTTCATGAAAAAAAATATTAAATCGTATCATAAATTAAAAATTCTATAAAAATAACAATTGCTAAAGATAACTTTGAGATCATTACAAATTTCCTGTAATAAGAATAATAAAATTGCACAATAATGACTAATTACCTTAAATATAATATTAACATTTATAAGCTGTAATTGAAACATTTGTTATAAGCTAAAAAACATCATAACAGAAAGGTTAAAATGGTTAATAATTGTTTATTATAATACCTATAAAACATATTTAGATTTAATCAATTTATCAATTATTTGTATGACTAGATAGAAATCAAGATTATTAATCAATTCATAAAGAAATACTATATTTAATTCTAACAAAGCACTATGGCCACCATGCTAGAGAATTAACATTTATTAATATTATAGATATTTTTTTTGTTTATTATTTTTGGATTTTCTCTGAATAATTTTTTTTTATTCCTCAAACAAAAATAATTGTGGGAAGTTAGAAAATTTCAAAAACATCGTTTATATTCATTCCTTTATATTTAACTATTTTTTAAGTAAAAATACTAATAATTTATATTCATTTCTTTATATTTAAGTTATTTTTAAGTAAAAACACTAATTATTTATATTCATTTCTTTGTATTTAATTATATTTCAAGTAAAAATACTAATCATTTATATTCATTTCTTTATATTTAACAATTTTTCAAGTAAAAATACTATACCTTAAATAATTAAAATGAAACATTCCTTTATTAATTAAACTATTTTAGTGAAAAACTCTAAACTTGTATCTAAAAAATTTTGAAATCTCAATGAATTGAAACATTTCTGCACAACAACTATTGAAATTATCTATTAATAACATCCAATTTTCTCCTCTTTTCAGTTTTGTTTTCATAATCAAACAAAAAAAGTACAATAACAAAAAACTATTAAAAAAAAAAAGTCAAATTATTCAATACTTCACTTAAATTTAATAGTTTTAGAAATTAACGAAACAAACACACGAAATGAAAACATCGCACCATCTGCATACTTCAAACATAAACAAAACTACCTAAAATAAATATAAAACCCTTTATCCAAACATTCAACAATTTTTTTTCCAGCTGTCGTCATTTATTCGAAAACTCATCAATACCTCGTGACCCTGTCGTCATGCATCTCTTCCCCCCAAAACAAATAAACAGATGACGCGTTTATCAAAATTCAAAGGCCACCTGAAAGAAAACTTTACGAACTCCAATATCCCTCTATTCGTCCCGATCGAGTCCATTTTTCTCTAAGGGTAACCAAACGAAAAGCCAACATATGGAACTTTAAAAGAATGTTTTTAGAAGAATGTGCTTCTTTTTCGTTCCATAGCATGGTGGCAAGTTAATACAGGAATTGACATGTGTACTTACCCCTGATGGGGATGTTACATCCAACCGATCCTCACAAGCTACCCTCCGTTTTCCACGCACACCCTACCCAACCATCAAGTAGGGTTCACCACAGAAGTGCGCATGCGCCGTACTCTTCTAATCACTCGCCTTAAACTGTGAGTTAGCGCCGTCAGTTTTCTTTCGAATAGATTAGAACAGCAAATTCTGTGGACACAGTTACAGTTATTCCTCTGGTTAATTAGTAGCATTTAGTAGAAAAATGTTGCCGATACGATCAACAACTTAAAGAAACTTCGTTTATTACTGTTTTATCTTGAATAATTAAACGAGATTTAAAATATTCTAAAATTTAAAAAATTCTTTTGTGTTCATACAACTACGTAATAGAAAAAAATTTTATCTTACATCAAAAAATATTTCGTTCATTTCTATGAGTTTTTTAATAGAATTTTTGTAATTTTCTTTAAAAAGTCTTTTTTAATAGAATTTTTGTAATATTCTTTAAAGAGTTTTTTTAATAGAATTTTTGTAATATTCTTTAAAGAGTTTTTAATAGAATTTTTATAATATTCTTTAAAGAGTTTTTTAATATAATTTTTGGTACCCCTTTTTTTTAAATAACAACAATTTAGATGAAATAAATAATATTTTTTTTTATTCCTTTATGTTTCTTTTAAACAAAAAATATTAAAAGTAATAAATAAAACTGCCAAATTCGAAAAATTGGTAAGAAACAATAAAATAAAATATTTAGTAAATAAATAAATAATAGCTTTTAAACCTTCGATATCACTAAAAAATTTTCAGATTTCATAGGTTAGAGGATAAATTCTTTTTCAGATTAAGAGTAAGACTGTAACATATTCAGAGAAATTTTTATCACTATCAGCTGTAGTAATATATCTGAAATCTAACTAGGAAAGTCTAGAACCAAAACATAACTTTTTTTTTTAATTTTAAGATTCTTCATCAAAAATTATATATTCATCTTCAAAATTAAATTAAAAAAACATTTGAAATATTTTTTTTAAATCAGAACTTGTCTACCTGCCGCTCGAGGCCACAGCTTTCTGGTTCGAGTCTCGGCTGTGCCATGAATGTTTGTAGTGGTTCGGAATCCACTTTAAGCTGTATGTCTCGGTCTAATATGACTGCAGAGCGTTGGGCGTAGAGCTGACCACTCTACTCCGTAAAAAGAAAAACATCTCCTGTCTCGAAATCTGTCAGTAGACAGACGTCAGGTCTGTATTGGTACGAGGCTGTTGCGCCAATGAAGAAGAAGAACTAGTTATAATACTCGTCTATTGATCAGTAGTCAATTTTTACCCATTTAGAATTAGTTTTAGGCAAGTATTTCAAGGTTTTGTAATTTAACAAATGCGATAGTAGTTTGACAATTTTTGGCGAAAAGGAGGAAAAAATATCCTATTATACAACGATTTCTCAAAACAAATACAAATTTAATGTCTAGAGAAAAGTAAATTTAATGTTTCTAAATGTAGATAGAATCCATAAATGGAGAGGTAGAATTTATCTCTATATAATTATCATATATAAATCTATATCTCTATATAAATATATGTACATGTTAGTAAAGGGCTTGATGGTCGAGTGACTGGTGTTCAGTGGCATAGGTTTCGAGCTCAAGTCCCGACGGTATCAAGGATGTTTCCAGTTCCTCGGAATCCACTTTAAACCGTAGGCCCCGGTCTAATATGACTGTAGAGCGTAGGACTGTCGACCCTACCTTGTAAAAACAAACCACCTCCTCTCTCGAAATCTGGCAGTAGGTAGACGGCCTTGAGCCCAACATGAGCTGTAGTGCCGGTGAGGTAGCTTATATAGTAGTATAATAAAGAATGTATAATATAAATATTTATATTTTTAAAGCAAAATATATATCTGTGTTTTTTTCTGAGGAAATAGTCAAGCAGCTATGTAGCGACAAATCTAATGCAAAAATTATAGGAGATGTTGGCCACAACATTATGTTGCTTCAGAATGGGGAAGCTCTCTCAATTTTATAACTACTCTATTACATACACTTCTAAAAAATGGTTATTGACTTTTCAATAGGTTAATAAATAAATAGGAAAGTCTTGCCAACAGGAAAAGGAACAATATCAAAAGTTTCATTTCTATTGCATGAAATTAATTTTTGATATTTACTAAAATTGATAGCCACGAAGTTATTATCAAACATAATTTTTCAATTATTTTATAATCTTGTTTTTGTTTCCTACAACTTTATTGGAACTCAATCCCTACAAATTTGGCCACTTACCGTAGAAACAAAAAGAACATAAAAACAAATCAAAACAACAAAGAAGAAAGACCAGACATTCTTAACAAAAAACGACCAAAAGGATTTAAAAATAGTTCAAAACAACTTAAATTTTCTAAGAATTTGTTTGTCCTAATGCAACTGGCAAACACTTAGACAGCTTGGTCTTGCATGCCTTAAGACAAGCGCTGCACAGACGTTACTCACTTTGCATAACCCAGGGAGCGCGTGTAACTTGAAGATAAGCCACGGACGCGGAGTAACAATGCCCCCGCAACGCTCTACGATCCTATTAGACCGGGACCTACGGTTTAAAGTGGATTCCGAACCACTACAGACATCCATGTCACCGCCGGGACTCGAACCCGAAGCCTGTGGCACCGAGCGCCAGAGCGCTAGCCACTCGGCCATTCAGGCCCATGTTCTAATAATAAAAATATAAAAAGCCAGAAGCATCATAATAAAAGTCCATGTGATCAGGATATATTTTCTCTAGCTCTCCAATAAAGAGTACACAAATTATCGTTTTATTTTAAGTTAGTTTTTTTATATTCTATTTAATTAGAATTTATTAGCAACACCCTACTCTTATTGTGTATAATTTCAGTAATAAATTAATATAAAATATTGAGAAAAAGAAAATTGAAATCTTTACGAATTACAAATTGTTATGTGTAGATATGTTTATCACTTAGTGTTTATATTGTATATATCACTCGTGTATATATAATGTTAAGTGATGGTAAGATAAACTTTTATAAACATAACAGATACTATTTTGAGAACACTGAAACAATCATCTGTTTACATTCAAAAGCCAGACAGCTGGAAAAGGAAATACAAAGTATGGAATTTTATATAAGCAATTCGTTACTCTTTGCAACATAGATTGTACTAAAATTTTAAAACACATATAATAAAAATCACGTGGAAAAAGTACTTTTGCTTGTTGTAAATAAAAGTTTTTGAAGTGGAAGTTTCTCGTGATGGACAATAAGATACTCGTGGCTTAAGATTTCCTTCTAATACGATTCATAATTAAGGAAGTTGCACAAAAATATAAAGGATCAAACTTTTAGATTTAAAACTTTTTTTTTTTTTTTTTTTATGTTATTGGAAGAAATTATAAAACTACTAATATGGGAAATAAATGACGAAGAAATTTTATTAAAACAATACTGGAAAAAAATTATTATTAATTGTAGAAAATTGTAGATAATTAAAGTAAGTTATTCACCATAAAAAAATCATAATTAATAACTTAAATTTAGTGTTTTTTAACGAAAAATTTGGCAATTATAAAAGGTGGCATATTTATAACCTACTCTCGCAATATATAATTTATTAAACAAATAAAGCTTCATTAAATAGTATGCAGCCTGATGACCGAGTGGCTAGCGCTCTGGCGCTCGGTATATCGGTGCCGGCCATGGATGTTTGTAGTGGTTCGGAATCCACTTTAAACCCTAGTTCCCGGTCTCATAGGACAGTAGCGCGTCAGAGAGCTCAATCAGACTTCTTCTCACCAACATTATTTCCAAACTGTGAATGTATTATTAGTTTGTTTGTTTTTTACTTTTTTTATTAAATCCATTGGTTTTGTTTTGTTTTATACAATTTATCATTTTTCGGAAATTTAACCACGGTTTATACAATAATTATCACAAATTAGCAAAGAATAAAGGCATGCAAACACAAATATATTTTTTTGTTCTAATGCAGCTGGCAAACACTTAGACATACAATTCTTGGATGCCTTAAGGCAAGCGCTGCACCGACGTTACTCACTTAGCACACTACCCAGGATGTGCGGGTAGCTTGAAAATAAACTACGGACGCGGAGTAATAATGCTCTATGATCACCAATGCTCTATGATCATATTAGACCTGGATCTACGGTTTAAAGTGGATTGCGAACCACCATAAACATCCAGGACACCACCAGGACTCGAACCCGAAACCTGTGGCAAAAAGCACTAGTCATTCATGATTCTTTACATATTAATAAAAATATATTTGTAAATAATACTAGCCACTCAGCCATTCAGGCCCCCACAAACACAACTATAATCAAATATTAAACACAAGTAACTGAAGATTAAATTTTTATTTTAACGAAAAAAAAAATATTATTTTTGTTTGACTTGGATTTAAAAAAAAAATGATGTGGAAAAAAATATTAACGAAAATAAAGTAAAGAATATTTTTTTTTATTTGTGGATTTACCAACACGTCCCAAAATACCCAGAATAAAAAAAAGCCATGTCCCAAACCATTTCTCCATCCCTTTTTCATCTCCTATATTATTGATAGGAAAAAAAGGCGTCCTGCTCCACTGCAAAATCTCAGATCACCCAATGCAATCAACAACTGTTTTGCAACTGAATGCAATTCTATTAGTTGTGGAATTGCATTATTAGTACAGATTTTGGGTTAGAGTCCCGGCAGTACCATAGATGTTTATAGTGGTTCGGAATCCACTTTAAACTGTAGGTCCAGTCTCATAGGATCGTAGAGTGTTGTCTTGAGATTTAGTCAGTCTTCAGCTCATGTGGTTTCTCACTAAAATTGAAGCCCTTAGCCATAGACATAGCCTGCGACCAGTCCTTTGGACCTGGTGTAGGCTTTCCTGCACCAGGGGGATTAGTAACAACAGCATGTATTATTAATTTCTTTCTTATTATTACTAAGCCCAATGTCTAAATGCATTTGTTTTGTTTTGTACAATATATCATTTTTCCGAAATTTAACCACCGTGTTATACAATAAGTATCACAAATAACCAAATATTACACACGTCTTTTTTTTTTTCTAATGCAGCTGACAAATAGACCCTGATCTTTCGCCATAAGGGCTGCACCGATCTTACTCACTTTATGAGGCACTCAAGTTACCCAGGGGGGGCGTGTAACTTGATGGTAAGCCACGGACGCGGAGTAACAATGCCCCCGCAGCGCTCTACGATCCTATTAGGAGCGGGACCTACGGTTTAAAGTGGATTCCGAACCACTACAACACCCATGGGCAAAGCCGGGATTTGAACCCGATACCTGTGGTACCGAACGCCAGAGTGCTAGCCATTCGGCCATCAGGCCCTGATATTACACACGTATAAACACAAATATAACCAAAGATTAAACGCAAATAATTGAAAACTAAATTTTTATTTTACGGCGACGATGATTTGCCAGATTGACGGAGAACCTTGGTTGCATAGTAACTTTTGTCTCCTGCTTTGTGAATGAGAGAAATTTCTTAAGCTTTAAGCCCATAGATTAGATAGAAATATATATATATATATATTATAATTTTTAAGAAGCTAATAAAAAAATAAATAATAGAAACAAAAACGATTGGAGGGAAAATTGGGACTCAGCGGAGAAACTTTTGCAATTTTTGAAATCAGAAATGTCTTTATCATATTTGCTTAGATCATTCAAAGCGGAATTACTAATATTTGGAATGGAGATATAAAAATTGTTGTGGAATTTTATAAACAAATTATTTATAACTTGGGAGGGAAAGAGCATGTCTTTCAAAAAACCGGGGCGAATTTGTAATCATACGTAGGATTTTATTTTGAAATCTTTCTATGAATTTTTATTTTAAGAAAAAAAAATTATTTTTGTTTCACTTGGATTTAAAAAAAAAATGATGTGAAAAAAATATCACTGAAAAAATATATATATATAGAATTTTTTTTTTTTTTTTTTTTTTTTCATGTGTATATGTGTGTGGATTTACCAACACGTCCCAAAATACCCAGAATAAAAAAAAAAAAACCATGTCCCAAACCATTTCTCCATCTCTTTTTCATCTCCTATATTATTGATAGGGAAAAAAGGCGCAGTGCTCCAGTGCAAAATCTCAGATCACCCAACGCAATCCCGGTTTTTAAATTTGATTTACTCGCCGAAAAACGGGGCAACGAATAAGCAATCGGCAGAAACGAAACCCAAGTCATTTCAGGCGCGTTATCTAAGTGAACCGGTGTGAACCGAACGCGTTGAACGCCTCCCCCGTTCGCAAATGGTACGGAGAGCTTCTAAAATGCCAAAGGTCACAACTCACCATCAGCCTAGAAACCCAATGCGCCGACGTTCAAATGAGGAGTTTCTTTGATTTTTTTTTAACTCATTTTTTTTCCCCGCACTCTGAAAAAAGGCCTTTGGCTTTTTTTTATTTTTTTTTTATCCCCAAAATGTTTCGTAAAAAAAGATTTCTTTCTCAATAATTAGAGATTTTTGTGTTCCATTTTCGTTCATTTTCTTTTTTTATGGAATTCGTAAAGAACCCTCTTAAAGAATTGCTGGGCATTGGGTGTTGTAATTTGTGATTTTAAAATAACTGGAAATGCCTTTGTATCGACAATAATGTAAGTGTTTTATTTTTTTTTTAAATAGTTATTTTTACTCAAGTATAAACAAGTTATTTTAAATAGGTTTTAAAAAGCAATTTAATTATTTCAATTTTAAAAACTGACGCATTCATTACATCTTTTTTGTTTATATATATATATATATATATATATAACAAAAGTGATGTAAGTGATAATAATGTAAGTGTAATAATATTGTAAGTGATAATAATGTAAGTGTAATAATAATGTAAGTGATAATAATGTAAGTGATTCTTTTTTTTAAAAAAAGGAATTTAATTATTTAAATTTTAAGAACACCACTTACACTAAAAAACATTACTTTACATCACTTTTGTTATAAATATATATACATATAACAAAAGTGACGTAAGTGATAATAATGCAAGTGTAATAATAATTTAAGTGATAATAATGTGATTCGTTTTTTAAAAAAAATAATTATTTTCCTCAGGAATAAACAAGTTATGTTGATTTTTTTCGAAATAAGTTTTAAAAAGCAATTTAATTATTTAAATTTTAAAATTTGATGCATTCATTACGTCACTTTTGTTACATATATACTTTTCCTTTTAAATTTTTTTGTGATTTCTTACTACAATATCTTGAACTTTCAATATACTGCAGTAAAAAACGTAGATACAACAACATTATAGATAGTACAACGTTTTACAATAATAGTATTTAATTTGTGTATGCATTAAAAAGATTCATTTATGATTAGTTTAAAACAAATTGTATAGATATTAATTTTAAATGAAAAAATAATTTCATATAAAATTTCTTTACACTTTTAAACATTTCAAAAAATTGCAGGAATATCATCTTAAACTTTCGAAATACTGTAATAATTATATTTTCCAGTGCATTTACATTTTCAATTTCTTCTAAATTCTCATTACTAAACTATTCTGAACGTTCAAGAGATTCTGTATTATTTATTCTTTTCAATGTTTTGCTATCTTTAAAATGTGTATTGAAAATTCCTAAATCTGAAAAAATTGATTAGCACGAATACTCTTAGTTTGTTACAAGGAGTAAACAAAGTTAATTATTTAGATTTCTGACAAAAAAAAATGAACAATAAGATATTACTTGAGTTCGACTTCTACAAAGTTTTGAACATTTTCAGAAAATAAATGATCAAAGTATTTTTATTTTATAACGCGTTATTTTCAACATATTTGTTCACTACTTATTCATTACAAAAGGGAAACTTTATTTTTAAACATAATATTAAAAGTTCATTGTTATTTTTTAGTTTTAGCTGTCAAAATTTTTATAAAATTAAAAATTCCTTAATTGTTTCATCTTCATATAATGTTCAGCATCATTGGCGTTTAAGCCCCATGGTGGGCCAAGGCTGTCTGCCTACTGGAAGATTTCTAGGCAGATGTTTTACTTTTTACGAAGTAGTGATGTCAGCCCTACGTCCAACGCTCTACAGCCATATTAAACCAGGAATTACGGTTTAAAGTGGATTCCGAACTCCTAGAAACATCCGGAACTCAAACCCGAAACCTGTGGAACCGAGCACCAGATATTATAACATTACTAGGGGAAAATATAAAGCAATTTCCACCCTATACTTTATTTTGGTTTAATTATTGCATACGTAATTTACTGTAAATATTAAACAAAGAATAATCTATAAATAAATAATATTTATATAAATAATAATAAAGAACATAAATAAATCATTCATCTTTGAAGAAAAATTTAAAAATAATTTGGTTGCTGCTTTCTATATATATACTTCTTCAATCGTGCAACGGCCCCATGCTGGGTCAAGGCCGTCTACCTACTGGAAGTTTCCGAAACATAAAATGGTTTTTACGGGGTAGGGTTGTCAGCCTAACCAGTCATATTAGATCAAGACCTACTGTTTCTTGGATTCCAAAACACTACAAACATCCGAGACTCGACCCCGAAAAGAACGCTAGTCACTCAGCCATCAGGCACCATATGTATATATTAGTTTCCAAATATTAAGAAGATATCTTAAAAGTTGTGCTTTATATGGTGAAAAGTAAGTAAAATTTCATAAAAATAATGCAGCACCTGTGATCCTGACTCAGATTAAGATATACAAATTATTGCATCTTCCGTCATTTAGCGTGATTAGACACTTGGCCGACAAAATGCTTTCAAGCGTTTTCAAGTGGAAACTGCGTGGTAAAGTTTCCAAAAAACCATATAAGTACTTGATATCGTTTATCTAAAAAATTAGAATGGCAAGCTGTTGGGCTAATAAAGAATGGCCATGGCCAGAATTTTTTTTATTCCAATGCAGCTGGCAAACACTTAGACAGCTTGGTCTTGGATGCCTTAAGGCAAGCGCTGCACAGACGTTACTCACTTTGCATTACCCAGGGGGCGCGTGTAGCTTGAAGATACGGACGCGGAGTAACAATGCTCCTGCAACGCTCTACGATCCTATTAGGACCGGGACCTACGGGTTTAAAGTGGATTCCGAACCACTACAAATATCCATGGCACCGCCGGGACTCAAACACGAAACCTGGGGTACCGAGCTCCAGAGCGCTAGCCACTCGGCCATTCAGGCCCTATGGCCAGAATCAAATCTACGCAAAAAGAGCGAGCTACGAGCTTTTCTGTTATTAGACAGTGGAATACATCTCTAAGAAATGTATGAGCATGTAGAAGAAACAGCCGAGGAATTATTAAAGCTGCAGATACTACAAAGAACCACTATTTTTATTTAACAGTAAGGAGATAATCGTTTCACCAACTTTATCTCAGATCTCCTTTTATAACAGACACTGTCCAGGTCTATTATGCACAGAAAACTTTATGAAGATTTGGTTTCATTTGTCACTTTAGATCATCTTGTGCGCACGTTAGGCTAAGCAGACCGTGACCTACAGTTTAAAGGGGATTCTGAACCACTAACAACATCCATGGCACCGCCGCGACTCGAACCCGAAACCCGTAGTACCGAGCGCCACAGCGCTAGCCACTCTCAGGAAGGAGTTCTATCTATGTAAAACATCCAGTATTCTGTATACTCCTGGCCCATAATATCGAAATGTAAGGTTTAATTTGACATATCAGCTGGAATGTAAGTCAATGGAGATCTGTATTCTTTATTGATGAGTTTGTAAACTGATTCAAGAAGAATATTGGTCAGTCAGGGGCCAGGAACCCTTATTAAAAGACATATCCATGAAAGAGGAAGATCTGATAGGCCTATTGTATTGGTAGGGACGGGTATGTCTAATAACCGTCATAATGACCTTATATAATGGTTATGGTATGGTATGACCTTATATAATGGTTATGGTATGGTATGACCTTATATAATGGTTATGGTTGCAACATAGTTATATACAGTACGCATCAGCTATCCAATGTTGGTTCTGATGCAGCTGTAGTTGGACACTTCCTTCCTAATAGAAGATGATAATGCTAGATCCCCGAAAAGTCGATAGGAAAATAATCATATTCTTGGAAGAAACTATTGATCATAAGAGTTGGCCAACACTTTTTCCAGATTTTAATCCATTTGAGCATGCTTGGATTGTAAAAAGGGAGACGCAATGTAATGGTGGAGATACATAGCAACCTTATATAATGGCACTGTCTCAAGGGCACTGTTTCAACATAGCTATGTACATCAGACATTATTATCAGACTATTATATATGGTCGTTATGCATCGCCTCCGTTACATTGCATCTCCCTTCTATAACACAAGCATGCTCAATTGAATTCAAATCTGGGAAGGTGTGGGTCAAGTTATTTAGTTTCTTCGCAAAAGTAATCATTCCTCTGCCGAGTTCTTCCCAGATTTGAATTCGATTAAGAATGTTTGGGTTGTAGAAGGCAGATGCAATGTAGCACTTACACGCTTTGACACAACAATGGACTTTGCTACTGACCGAATTAATAAATATTGTCCTTTTTGAGCACAGAAAATCACTGTAATACCTATATAGATATTGTGATATTGTTCACTTTCCAAATTGAAAAGGATCGCATATTGAAATCAAATACTACGTATTTTGGTATGTTATCGATTTTTTAATTTTCTAGACAGAAAATAAATCTGACATTTTCTTTGTTTTTCTAATTTGAGAAAACTCTTTCAGTATTTTTTTTGTTAACTTTCATTAAATTCAAAATAATTAAAACTTTCACAGTCCCTATTTTTCTGATTTTTTTCTTCATTTTTGGAAACCATTGTCTGTATATTTATTATATACTCCATAGTTTAGTTGCATGATGATAACATCACATTCTACTTTTTATTTTTTCTAAGCTGAGAAATAAAAATTATTTATATTTGTTAATACGTATTATAAAATGAAGATCACACTTTTTTCCAACTAAATACAGTTTTTTATTCATACAATTTTAAAAAATTTTAACAACCTTATAATATTTAAAATATTTCTCAATAATTAGCCTGTGTTTCAATATGACTCAAATATAATGTATCAGTTTGTATTCCTCATGTGCTATCATGTTATATAAGTCCGATCACTTCAGTTCTAATGTGCTTAAAATAGAACATTTAAAAAAATTTTGATTATGCTTGGCCTACATTAAACTTGCTTAACTATTTGAACTTTATATCACTGCTCCACAATAAACTGCATTTGACTGAATTTTGCTAACATAAAAAACAGTTATTGAATTTTAAAATTAAATATCTTAAAAATTCCTTTTATAGAAAGATGCAATGTTCAAGAAGAAATATCCAGTTCATGTTCTTCACTTTCTTCCGATAGCTCCTCTTCAGAAATATCACTCGAATCAACTTCGGAAGAATCACTCCCAGAGAAACATGCAAAATTCAACTCTATCTCTTCTTCAAATCGTCTGTTTTGAGACTCATTACTGACAGAGTTGTTTAATGGTATTACTGGAAAATCGACTGTACCTTGCAGGTTTTCTGAATTGTTGTCCACATTTTCCTGATTTTCAGCCACATTATTATTCTCCGACACTACAAAATCGCCACAGGCAGAATTCAAACCAGGCTCTTCTTGTTTTTCACCTGAATCAGGATTCCCCTGTGGGTTTACTTCTTCATTTTCTACCCCTCCGTCACCTTCTGCCATATTTATAACAGATTTCGAACTGCATTTTTTAGATTCGTTCGTTCTAAGCATTTGGGAAGGGTTGTCTAGATCTGGAGATATGTCGTATTCATTAATTGTGCCTAGAAATCCATTTTGTTGAGAAGAATAACCTACTGGATCAATTAATCCTTGTTCTGCTGAATATATTTCTCGCTCAAAATTGTCTTGGTCTTCTATTTCAGACATAGTAATCAAAATAGCTTCGTTTTCTCCAGAATCAACATTCTGCAAATTCGAATAAAGAATAGAATCATCGTGTTCCAAATAAATATCGTCTTCTAATATTTCATAGTCCCACGCCACATCCACTTGTGGAATAAAATTTTCAGATTGTCCTACAGTCGAATTTTCTAGATTAACAGTTTCGGTTCCCACATTTTTATCCCCATTTGCATCCATATAATCTACTTTCTTCTCGAATTGGGACGGTAGTTCAACACTCTGAACTTGAACAACGGGTTTTATAGTTGGATTAAAACATTCTGCGCATGGGTTCAGAGAGGAAGATTTCTTGACAGGTTTCAAATCAACTTCATTCGCAGATTTTAATTCTTCTCTTTCAATTGCTGTACCTTGGAGTACCTGTTGAGGTAAATGTGGAGTACTTGGTACCTTGGTATCTGAGGAATACCTACTTACTGAAGAAGATTTAGTTTTTACTACAGATTCTTCACTTATTTTTGTACATTTTTCATCGGTTGCTGAAGATGAATTGGAAAAGGCAATATCTATATTGGAAGACATATCTTTGGACTTTTGGTTGCTGTCATTGGAATTATTTCCTCCAGTATCATTTGCTTCTTCTTCAAGAGGGCGTATTCTGGCAGTTCTTATCCTGGCATCAAAGTTTCCAAACCGATCTGTCGTTTGCGTACCATCGGTTTCTGTACTGACAGAGCATTGCCTTTGATTAATAAGAACATCTCCCCCTTCTCCAATATGGGAGAAGTTAGAATCAGATCGTTCACGAAACATCTGTCCGTTCATTCTGTTATTAGGATAGATAGTTGGTTGGCTGCTTCTGTTTAAAGATGGGCGAGGAACTCTAGTGGATGGAAAATTAGGGGTACCAGTAGATTGCCTTCTCCTGCAACTGTTGTCGTGTCTCATATTTGGTCTAACATTGTGTAATCTAAAATAAGGAAAATAGTTTGAATCTTTCTCCTTTTTGCCATCGGCATCATCCATCGCAAAAGCTTCATTTATTATACCTTCGTTTCCATACGATTTGCCGGAAAAGCTGAGATTCTTTTGATCCAGCTCTGGCAATTTCTTCAGAGGATTTGCAGTTTGCTGTCGGAATCTTTGGATTTGAAGAGGATCCGCATTCTGACTGTGGTTTACTATTCATATTGGCATCGGTTTTTTTAACTGTCGCATTCTTAGAAATATCGTGTACTTTACAACCGCCACTAGAGCTTGATGTCACCTCTGACTTTTTGCAATCGCTACTTTTGGATTCTGTGGGTTTCTGAGATATTTTAATGTTGACGTCTTCACTTGGCAAACTTTTTGAACCCCTCAAAATATGCGTTCTTTCAAACTGATCATCAACGACGGAGACAGTCGTTGCAGAACGTTTCTTTCTCAGAGGGGGTTCGAGTTTCACTTGCTTTTCTTGTAATACATCATTCAAAGTCTTTACCCTCTTAAGTTTCTCTTTAAAAATGACTTCATTTCTTCCAATCCGCTTATTAATTCCTGTATGGATTGAGCCACGGACTTGGCTAAAGTATCAATCTCTTCCTTAACTAGTGTTATTGAATAATCGGCTGTGTTTTCTGGAATTATTGTGTTTTTCAATTCCTTCAAGTGTGGAATGAAGCCGAAAGAAGCATTTGGCGATGTATTTCCACCACAAATTTTCCGTGCAACCTTATTGTCTGCATTGATCGATTTTGAGTCTTTTGTGTCTTCTTCGTCTTCATCGCTGCTATCCTCCAGTGACTTTAATCTCAGTTCCATTTGACTTTCTGAACCAGCATCGACAGACCACTTTCTCCTATTATGTAGCTGTCGTTCTTCATATAAAGATGTAGATGCTAATCTTACTATTTCACTGAGTTCTTCTTCGACGTCGTCAATAAGCGAAGAAGGATTATAAATGTCGTCATCTAATTGAAATTGCTTTCTTTTCTTTGTGTGCTCTGTTGATGTAACATTATTATTAATATTATCATCATCAGATTCTTTTCTTATCTCTCTATTTTTCTCATCGTCAATATTCATTTCTTTTTCTGATTCAGTTGCTTTGTATATGCTACTTTCATCATTTAGGGCAGCTATAAAAACAAATAACATTTATCATTTGAGTGATTTTTGTCAAAAAAAAAATCTACATTTACATATTTTTAATCAAATTGAAGAACACAACAAAAAAATAATCGCATAAAACTAATTCCAAAAATTGCATAAAAGTTTATGTATTTATTCGATTAATGAACAACAAATATAGTATAACATAATTTTGCCAAAGTCAGTTTGAAAAATGTTGTCAGTCGTTTTTTCTAAAACAAAACAATAAACTCTGCATATTTGACTGCAATGAAATTCTATAACTCTTAATCTTGTCAACCATTCCATGAAATCGAGCATCATTTAAACTTACTACGAATAAAAAAAGGATCTCACATAAAAATTTGTTAATTTTTGGAGTTACATTTTAAAAAATGGACACACTTTATTTCTATTTCTTCTATTTTAAGGAAATTTCTTGATGTGCTCTATAGTTCTAAGATACTCTGTGTTTAATTATTGTAGAAATTATATATTTTTTTATTTCTGTCAGTAGCACTTGAACATACAAATTCATTGACTAGTGTGTGGCAAGCAAACACAACACATGCATATGAAGTTAAGCAAAAAAAGCATGTAATATAAGAAAGCAAACACTTAAAAAAAATGTCAAAAGCCAACACAAATTAGTCAGTACGGAAATTTTGAAGTTTCTCTCTGGCATACCAGTATCTATCATATAAATGTCCTGACACCTCAAGCACTTTTTAAGATGCGATGCATCCAAAAGCAGTATCACGCCCGCATAATACACAATTCGAGGATGAAAAGATGTTAAACCTAAATAAATGTCCTGCAGGACAATCATGCCCAGTATCTAGCCAAAAGTCTACAACAGCATGCCATCTAGGAACAGTTGGAACCTTTAAAAGATATTCCCTCTAACACTTTTCCTTTATTTATTTGGGCCTGAATGGCCGAATGGCTAGCGCTCTGGCGCTCGGTGCCACAGGCTTCGTGTTCGAGTCCTGGCGGTGCCATGGATGTTTGTAGTGGTTCGGAATCCACTTTAAACCGTAGGTCCCGGTCCGAATAGGATCGTAGAGCGTTGTGGGCGCATTGTTTCTCCGCGTCCGGGGCTTATCTTCAAGTTACACGCGCCCCCTGGGTAATGCAATGTGAGTACGTCTGTGCAGCGCTTGCGTTAAGGCATCCAAGACCAAGCTGTCTAAGTGTTTGCCAGCTGCATTAGAAGAAAAAAAACTTTTCCTTTATTTGGTCAACTTGCCTGGATAGATAGTCTTTATACTTCTTACTCGCACAATAGTTGAATTAGGGATAGGATTCCATAAAATCTGTAGGATTCTGGTTCCCTTTTTGGCCAAAAAATGGGCCATTCCATTGCCATGTATTCCGTAGTGAGTCGGAATCCATTGCAAAATAACTTTTTTCATGTAAGTTTTGCAAAGTACTTAAATTATATATACAGTATTTACTTCTTGCGACTCAGTAGGCCTCAGTGGGATGATAGCCTGAATTGCAGACTTAGAGTCTGACAAAATAACGGCATTATCAAAACTTTCGCCCATAGAAATCAGTTGTTGAGATGCCAACCTGATGTCTCCACCTCGCCATCAAATGGTGTGAGAAAGGGACAAATTAAATGCAAACAAGTCAAAGACACCAGCTCCCACATTTCCCTCTTGTGAAAGGCGGGATCCATCAGTACAAACATATAAGCATTTCTAATTAGGATATTTGGTGTGTATAGCTATAGCTGTTATAGAATCCAGTATAATAGCTTTCAACATAACTTCACTTACTATCTTCTTATGCATAGGTTGAATCAAATGAACCCCGCCCTCCAAACAACCAACAAACATAGAGTCTAATTGGCTGGGAAAAAGCAATGGCGGAAAAATAGAATCTCTCTTTTATGATCTGAATTCTCTGAATAGGACCTGCCTGATTTTTTCAATCTTCCATTTTTATTTATGTCATAATTTCTACTAAAAAATTATAATTACAATTATGTATTGAAATTATAATTAGTAAGTACTTATTTTGGAAGCTAGCGCCGCTTTGCCTCAGTGAATGTTTTATTCTATGAAAGTGAGTAAATTAACAAGCATGCGTTAAATGAAAGGTTAATAAATATTTGACCTTTATCTTTCATACCTTTAAACCAAACTTTGTGCTTCTCCCTGAAGCGAGTGAAAGTGAGTAAATTAACTAAGATGCGTTTAGAAAGAGTCAATAAACATTTGGGCCTTTGTCTTTCATACCTTTAAACCAAGGGACACCATTGACCAAAATATGTATATCCCCATCCGGTTCATCAAGAAGCTACTTAAGCATAACGTCTTGACAGAGTGGCAGAATCACTGGGTAAATTCGGCCAAGGGAAGAGCCGTCTTTGAGATCTATGAAAAGATCAACCCAAAAAGAACCCTACGAAACTTCTTCTTGAACCAGATTATCACTGGTCATGGTGCCATCGCAAGCTACCAACACAAGTTCTTCAATGGAAGCTCCATCTGCTCCTGCGGACTATTCATTGAAGACCGAAACCATCTAATCTTCCAATGCATAAACTGGACATTTCCCGAGAAAGAGACAGGCATATTTCCCGAGAAACTATGCAAAGGTGAAACTGGCAAAGTTGCTAGAGAACCATCAGGTCAGGGTAGGTATCGAACTTATAATGAAAAACAAACTAGAGGCTATTATCGATGGACTAAATGATTAACTACCCTTGACTTGATAAAAATGAACTCTTAAGTAACAAGGACTAATATCATTTGAACTTCTTATTTGCTGATAATCTAGATAATTATTCTTATATTTTTATGTATATTCTAACCAAGTTCACTTTTACCATTTTATTTTAATCATTTTTGTAACTACTTCTATTTAAAATGGACTCACAAAAACGACTTGTTTCCCATATACTACTTTTGTTGTCCAAATTGATTTTCTCATTCTTATAAATGTATATTTTGTATATTTTAACCAAGGACTACCATTTGTATTAATTTGTAACCATTTTGTACTTATAATTACCTATATTTCATATACTATGTAAAACTTTTTGAATTTTAAATAAACTTGCGCTTGGTCTGGTCCCACTGTGGTAGTACAGTACCGGGACGCTCGAGTGACATGTGTGCCGGGTGAAATTTCCGGGTCAATCTCGTATTGTTGTTTGGGTTGCTGCTTGCAACACCGATCATCTTTTTCGAATGCCCCCCTGGGGGGACAGGGCGAGCTTTTTCCTCGATACCTTTAAACCAAACCTTGTGCTTTTCCCTGAAGGTTAACAGTTTATCGGAGTGGTAGTCTAACTCATGTTGAATTTAAATCTAAATTTAACACTAAAGATTTAACAACAAACCTTCACATGTCGTGTTCTCGTTCAGTTGATCACCAATGCGACTCATGGCATCTGCTAAATCGTAAGATATCTCCCAAAGGCGGCGTGGCATGGACGAGGAGTCAGAAGGGTTGCTCCAAGAGCTGGTTTCCCGCAGCGATAATCTGTTAGAACGGCCATCTTCCGTTAGTACCGGCTGGCTTGTCGATCCTTGCAACTGAGGCTTTGGTTCAAGATTTCTTGTTCTTGAACTACTTTTACTTGGAGTTTCTTTTGGAGATTTCTGTTCTCTGCTTTCTGCAACAAAATATTTATTACTATAATATGATGGCATATCATTGATAGTCATTATTAGTTCTGATTGAGTAATGATTAGTTCAATTAATAATTCCACTGATGACTGGCAACCTGATGGCCCATTGGCTAGAGCTCTGGCCTTTGGTACCACATGCCCCAGGTGGATTCCTGGCTGTGGCATGGATGTTTATTGGTGGTTTGAAATCCACTTTAAACTGTAAGTCCCAGTCTGTTTAGCCCTCGTTTGCACTAGATGACCATAGAGCGACAAACCAAACCACTGATGGCTATGATGAATTAGGAACTATTGGAAAGATAATAAACTTGAATATTGGATATCCAAGGATATTAATCTTGAATATTAAGATGGCTGTTGTAAAGGAAGACTATCACTTGCATGGGTTAACATTCTCTTTTGACCTAAGTCCATATAACATATATAAGATTCAGCTATACCATTCAGCTTGAGAGAACAATTCAAATCCTGCAACTTAACAGATAACCATTAAGTAACACGTACTCTTACCTCAGTAAATGTTCGATCATAAGTACTAAGCAAGAATAGAGGATTTCATGCAATCCTTTCAGTTAAGAAAGATTAATGTACCATTCTAATGAACATTTATTTGTATAATTGTATGAAACAAAAGTTTATGATAAATCGAAATTAAATATCACGATGAAATGAAGACGAATTGAAATATCGATATTTTTTCAAGATCGATATTTTTTGCTTCATCATATCTACAAAAAATGCATCAATTTTCTTTAATTGTAAATCAAATAATTCAAAAAACATAGGGAAAAATAGTAAATTTTTTGGCATGCTCAATGTAATACCAATCTAATAATTGCATCATAAATGTCATAATTGCCTATTGATTAATAAAAAAAATGTTACTTAACTTTTATATATATATATATATATATATATACGTGTGTGTGTGTGTGTGTGTGTGTGTGTGTGTGTATAAATATAAATTATCAGGAATTAATTCTCATTTATTTTTATGATAGCAAAGTCGAGCCAAATATAGTAGACTACTTAATAACACAAAACAGTCTCATCATGTAATTTAGTTGCTAAAGTTTCGAAATATAAATATAATTTTAAATAAAGTTATAATTTTTACAAGGTTTCCATCAATTATTTTTATTTATTTCACCTTTATAATTTTAAATATTTCCTATCCCGCTTCGTTGCTCTATAATATGAGAATTATTGCGAGCGATTTGTTATTTTATGAGATATGATGACGCCAATACATAAATTTAAACCGTTGAAATATTTTATAGATAACGCACGAACCAATTAATGTAATACTAAGTTGTAATTCTCATCTGAAACTTGTTATGTAAATTTTATAGGAAATATATATATTTTTAAAGGTTAATGAGCCAAATATTAAAGATTAATGAAAATTTTTATTTTATTTAATAAAAAATATATTTACATCTAAATTTGGTCATATGTTAACTTTTTCTTAATGAAGTAATCCAAAGTAATTTTTAGGTAATCCAAATAATTCTAATACTCAGAATGAAGAAAAACGTATTTATTTATGAAATTAAAATTTATTTTTAAACAATTTATTTATAACTTATTATTTGTTTATCACTATTATATATATATATATATACCAATCAATATATATCTGTCGGTATATATATATACACTGAAGTGACAAAAGTCATGGGATACCTCTTAATATCGTGTCGGTCCTCCTTTCGCCCTGCGAAGTGCAGCAACTCGACGTGGTATGGACTCAACAAGTCGTTGGAAGTCTTCTGCAGGAATATTGAGCCATGCTGTCTCGATAGACGTCCATAATTGTGAAAGCGTTGATGGTGCAGGATTTTGGGCACGAACAGACCTCTTGATGATGTCCCATAAATGCTCGATGGGATTCATGTCGGGCGATCTAGGTGGCCAGATCATTCGCTGGAATTGTCCAGAATGTTCTTCAAACCAATCGCGAACAATTGTGGCCCGGTGACATGGCGCATTGTCATCCATAAAAATCCCATCGTTGTTTGGGTACATGAAATCCATGAATGGCTGCAAGTGATCTCCAAGTAGCTGAACATAAGCATTTCCAGTCAATGTTCGGTCCAGTCGCACCAGAGGACCAAGTCCATGCCATGAAAACAGCCCACACCATTACGGAGCCACCACCAGCTTGAACAGTGCCTTGCTGACAGTTTGGGGCCATGGCTTCGTGGGGTCTGCGCCACACTCGAACCCTACCATCAGTTCTTACCAACTGAAATCGTGACTCATCGGACCAGGCCACGGTTTTCCATTCATCTAGGGACCAACCGATATGCTCACGTGCCCACGAGAGTGGCTGCAAGCGATGTCGTTCTGTCAGTAAAGGCACTCGAGTCGGTCTTCTGCTGGAATAGCCCAAGAAAGCCAAATTTCTCCGCACAGTTCTAAGTTCTAAGTTCTAAGTTCCCTTGTACGTCCCACATTGATTTCTGCGGTTATTTGACGCAGTGTTGCTTGTCTGTTAGAATTTACGACTCTTTGCAGACGTCGCCGGTCTCGGTCGTTAAGTGCAGGCGGTCAACCACTGCGCTGTCCATGTTATGCCTGAAATTTCATACTCTCGGCACACTCTTGACACAGTGGATCTGGGAATGTTGAGTTCCCTAACGATTTCCGAAATGGCATGACCCATGCGTCTAGCTCCAACTAACATTCCGCGTTCAAAGTTTGTTAATTCCCGTCGTGCGGTCATCATCACGTCAAAACCTCTTCACATGAATAACTTGAACAGAAATGAAAGCTCTGCGAAAGCACTGCGCATTTATACCTGTTCTATGCGATGCTACTGCCATCTGAAAATTTGCTTATTGCTATCCCATGACTTTTTTCACTTTAGTGTATATATATATACACCGACAGAATTTACACTCTCACTTAAATTTTCAATTTTAAAAAAAATGATAATTTTCATTTAAGTGCTGATGTTGCAAAAAAAAATACAGCCACTTTAATTTAAAATAATCTGCTGGGTTATTGTCAACTATAGCAACTAAATTTTCATTCAGTAAGCATCCACTATTTTTGCAAATATTGTTATCACTATAACGTAAATCTGAAAATATTAGCAATATTCAGGTAACATTAAATAGGTTCAACATCAGGTTTGTTCAACATTAAATATTACACATAAATCAATTGCAAATATTACAAAATACTTCATTTTGAATGGAATTTTACTTCATTAGGGAGAAAGAAATACTTTTTTTTCCTTTTGAAAGGAATGCTTTTTTTTAATTGAAAATTGTTTGATTAAAATTATTTTTCACTGTGATAAGTTAATCTTTGGTGCCAATTGATTATTTTTCCCTCTCTCTCTCTCTCTCTCACACTTTTCTAAAAAAGTGTTATTTATTTGCTAATTTAATAACGAGAATGCTATTAGGCATAACATTGCATTATTTGTAACATGCACAATTTATTAATAGTTGTTGTGACTAATCCTCAATGTCCTGCAGTGCGGGACGGACATCCCATGAGTGATCTACTCATGGATGGAGGGAAAGGGGCAGCTTTTGTTGTGATGGAGCACTCGTAAGTAGAAGTCTGACTTTTGCTCCGTGACGCTCTTACAGTCATATGAGAGTGGGACCTACAGCTTTAAGTGGATTCCAAACCACTACAAACATCCACGGCACCGCCGGGACTCGAACCTGAAACCTATGGTACCGAGCGCCAGAGCGCTAGCCACTCGGCCATTCAGGCCCTTATTAATAGTAACACAATTTATTAATTATATTGTAAACATAATTGTGTCACGAATGTAATAAAAATTAGCTTTATGAGAAAAAATAACTTTATATCAAGAAACAAAATTTTAAAAATATTTCAACATTGTGCTCTATTGAAAGTATATTTATTAATCTATTATACATATATAGTATCTATTACATATAACAGTATTTTATATTTCTTCTCAAAATGCTGGACAAGACAGATAGGTCATAATCTGCCAAATCGCTCGCCAAAAGAGTAATTAGATTCATGTCAAATTATTTAATGAACTCAACAAGTTTGAAACTTTTCAAACATTATTCTCTATTGAAATTTATGGAAAAATCGCAGAATAGGGGCCGTTGGGATTTGGCGTCGAAAAATCTTTTCACCAAAATGCGCTTGTATACAGATTTCAATTGTAAGTGAAGTCAATTGCAAACAGTACAAGGAACACTGCTTACTACATCTAGTGTCTTATCGTCCAGTTGGCGTCACAAAAAGTCGCTAAATCCCTACGATGCCCTACATTGCATTTTGGCCATATTTATATATAGTAATCAGAATTTATTACGTTTTTTACTTAAAATGCTAGCTATATTCAGGATTTGTTTCTTGAATATGAAAATGTAATAGGTTGTATCCTAATTTGCCAAATCACTCGCCAAAAGCCATAGTAATCAAGTTCGTTTCATGTTACTTAACGCTTAAATTAAAAACATAAATAATATTATTTCATACATTATAATGCATAATAATTTCATAATATATTTTGAGTATTACAAATTTTCCTCTAACCTGGTGCATGATTTCTTGATCTCTCATTGAGACGACATTGGAAATATCTTGCACAGTACTCAGTTACATCAGATGGCTTGTCAATTACACTATTCCGTAGTAATGGAACAATCACTTCACGAAATTCTTTACGCAATCTGTCATGATCATCAGGTCTTAGATCTTCCTTTCGATCGGCCTACAAAAATAAACAAACATTATGCTTAATCATATCACTTAAATTTATGAGTAATGTTTATATTCATCATTTTCGAAAAGTATTCTCTTATTACCATGTTCCAACTAAAATGTGCGTATGTTTTCAAATACAATCACCAAGCATATCTTGTAAAGCACAGTAGCACTTCTTTAAGTACATACTGGAATTAAATAAATAGCACTTTTTTGAATGTTGCTGATTTATAAAAGCATCAGTTTCCTGTAACAAAATAAATATCACGTGAACGAAATTGGCATACGCATACATAATGTTGGTCAATCAGCCCACGAGAACATTTTTTAAACTAAATTTTGAGCCGTTTAAGGAAGGCATAAAATATTTATTAAATAAATAAATATTTAGGTAATAAAAATTAAGGTAATTCTTGATTGAACTAAACTGTAATTCTTTAGTTGCACTTTAAATCTTCCCAAATTATAAAGATATTTCTATAATTTTGAACTAAAAATAACAAATTTTCTTAACGGTGGAAATTGCTAAGAAACACAAAAATATGAGATCATGATCATCGTGCTTTAATCAAGTTTTATTTTTAAAAAAAAATCTAGTTTGTATCTAAAATAAACTAAATTTGAGACTGCTATGAAATATTTTAAATACAGGGTGTGTTATAATTAAAGTGACCCTATTCAGATCCCTCTAGAAAACGTTCTGCCTAACGGATTTTGATGAAACTTAGTATATATACGGTATATGGACCATGGGGAAAAGATTTTTGCAATAAAAAATAGTTCAAATTTTGACCACCAGGGCGCAATTTTCAAAAATTCCTTATGCAAATTAGTCTATGAAGAGATTTGCAGTCAGAACCATAAAATCTTTCTACGTACTTTTGTCAACGTTAATCATGCCCTTACAAAAAAAGATCGAGCTTTATTGATAAAACTGTTTTATCAAAAGCCAGCAATAGCTTAGCTGCATTGCGTGAATATCGTCATTTAAAGGGATTGCGAAAAGGACCCATGTTGAAGAACGGTTTGCTGTTGTTGTTATCGTGCCCATGCATTTAAAATATAAATATAAATATCAAAGTTAGATCAAGTCTTCACGATAGCGGCCGCTAGTAATGGCACCGCTTCACTATACGGGACTTCTCTTAAGTTGGCCTCGATTGGCACCATACCCAGTTGCAAAACATGGGGAGGGAATCCTGGCCAAAGAATGTGCTTAGGTGTAAGGAAAGCGTTGGGGAAATTTCTGCAGGGGATGTATTCCCTGGTCTTGTCTGGGAGAATCTTCATCCCTCTGTAATGATTAGTTCTGCGTCTGCTAATAAATGATGTCAACTTCCTAGGGCAGTTGAAGTCCGTGATGAGTGGTTTCTTAAAGTTATGAGGAATTAGTCGGCTTTTGGCAACTGCGTTAGCATCTGAAAATGTGATGGTAGTCCTGGGTTGGTCATTGTCCCTGGCTTCTTTGGCTAAAGAGACAGCGCATTCGTTGCCCTCAATGTTGACATGTGCAGGAATCCATTGAAGATGGCATGATTGAAGAAGCTGGTTATGAAATTAAAAGAGACTGGAGATTTGGGTGTGTTGCCAGGGAGAGGGCGGAAACACATGGCAATTCGGAAAGGAAGATATCGAAGCGTTAATGAATAATATTCAGAACAGCACGAGTTCTTTTGCGATTTTTGAAATCAGAAATGTTGTAAACCCAGTTGCTTAGATCATTCAAAACAGAATTATTAATAATTGGAATGGAGTTATAAAAATTTTGGACAATTTTATAAACAAATTGTTAAAAACTTGGGAGGGAAACAGCATGTCTAAAAATGTCTAAAAAACAGTTAAAAACATATGACCTTGCCATGGTGGATGGGTTTCCATTTACAGTTTCACAACTGCCGAATGACTTGGAAGTTATATTTTCCGTCAAAAAATCGAAGCAATCAAGCACATTGAACACTACAGTTGATTTAATGTGCAACTCATGCCAAATATGTTGTAATTTTGATTCAAAATATCACTGGCAGCCGTCACTACTTCCCTTATGCTGCTTACAGCGCCATCTATTAATACACTTTGGAACTCTTTTTGATACCGTACCGTTTCCCACTTCTTCAAGTATCTTCAGTTCAAATTTGAACTCATTGTGATGAGTGGTTCTTTTTTTACAGCATTTTGAAAGGGGGACTTTCATTACAATCACCCTGTAGGACCCTTTCGTATTTTCCTTTACATAAAGCAATATTGAGTATAATTTCTATTTCGTGATCAATTTACTTCTGTTTGAAATCCATTTTGTTATTTCAATTTATAGTTACTATTTATTTATTTATTTGAAGTTGCAATTTTGTGCAACTCTGTTGAAAAGCTAATTTTTTTAATAAATGCAAAGCAATCAGCAGTGAAAATGTCTTACCAAAAAGTGGCCTTCTTAAATACAGTACATCTAAACTTTAGCAAGAGAATATATTTAATGTACTAATGATTTGAAATTGAATATATCTTAAAATTTCATTTGTAAATATTCCTAACTTTATTTTTATTTATTATTATGTTTTATGTGCTTAATAGCATTATCAACATCTATTAATATAAATAAAATTATTGATAAATCTCTATTAGCAGAATACTGCTTCGTGTTTCTTGCCAAATATAAAAACATCGCCAATTCCTGGCCAATTGTAATGTAATTGTCACAATATTTGGGGTGATTTATTACTATGTTTTATGTGCATAATAATATTATCAGAATTTACTAATATAATTAAAATTATTGATACATTTCTGTTAGCAAGAAAGTGCTTCGTACATATTTGCCAAATATAAAAACATCGCCAATTCCTTGCCAATTGTAATGTAATTGTCACAATAGGTGGCGTGATTTATATGTTTTATGTGCATAATAACATTATCAGCATTTATTAATATAAATAAAATTATTGGTATATCTCTGTTAGCAGGACACTACTTCGAGCTTCCTTCCAAATATAAAAACATCGCCAATTCTTTGCCAATTGTAATGAAAGTCACAATATTTGGCGTGATAAACGCTTAAAATGCCAGATTTACTTATCTGATGTCCCGCCAACTCCATCCATGAATAGATCATAGAGAAATACAAATTAAAAATAACACTTAAAATACTGAAAATAAAATACTTACGAATGAATTTTCACTGTTAAGCGCCAATATGTCTTCCTTTTAAGAAATATGCCAATATGTCTTCCTTTTTTTCATCGGACTAAAATATGTAAATAACACTTACATCTTGGCGAAAATTTAACGAAAATGGCGAAAATTGGCGAAAACAACTGGCGAAAATTTATAAATCGAGCCAAGCTAAGGAATCAAACAAAAAATATCCGAAAATAGCCAATTATTAATAAGCTATATATGCAGTCCAGATGGCTGCTAAACAACAACTGGCTCTTGATCTACCCCCGAGAAGGGCTGTTTTCTTCAGTGATTCCCAGGCGGCCATTTCAGCACTAAGTAGCAACAACCCAACAGATTGCCAGCGCACAGTCCAGTGCCACACAAAGCTGGAGAGAACTGCTCACCAGCGGCTGGGCTCTATATTTTTAATGGGCCTGAATGGTCGAGTGGCTAGCGCTCTGGCGTTCGGTATCACAAGTTTTGGATTCGAGCCCCGGCGGTGCCATGGATGTTTGTAGTGGTCTCGGAATCCGGTCTCCGGTCTTCGTAGTTCCCGGTCTCATATGACCGTAAGAGCTTCACGGAGCAAAAGTCAGACTTCTACCTACAGGTGCTCCATCACAACAGAAGCTGTCCCTTTCCCTCCATCAATGAATAGATCACTCATGGCATGTCCGTCCCGCACTGCAAGACATTGAGGATTAGTCACAACAACAACATTTTCAATGGGTTCTTAGTCATCTGAGAGTCCCTGGTAATGAGGCACCCAATGTCACGTCGAAGCGTAGTGCTGAATCCAACCAACCGGAGTTACCACTGTCCACTTAGGTGCGCATGCAACCATATCACTACAGCCATCGGCAACTTCACCAGCAAACGCCTCAAGGACTTGAGCAGCAATAAAAGGTGGAAATGAATTGCGACAGGTGTCAATATTCCTATGCACCTGGAATTGGTTTAGCGTTTGGCTTCGAATGAGATCTGCCCGATATGTCGGATGGCCAATATGGACGGCAATCACCTGCAGAGCTGCATTGAGCTTATCGATGTGCATCATGACGTTACTGAATGATACAATGAGTCTTGACGTCGTATGGCTGAACAGCCCCAGACTGGCGTTGGATAAATAAATAAAATAAAAATAATAAGCTATCAAAAAAGTATAGCAGAGCACCAAAACAAAAGCTGTTCACAAGTACTTAGGATTCAAACCTTTCTCTACGAATCGTGCCAAACATAGTAATTCGTTATAATGATTGGCGTTGATTTAATTGCACTTTCGAATCGAAATGGCGCCCGATTAACAAAAAAATGCTAAAGAATTTAATGATTCCCATTGACTCTCATCTCTTTGATGGCATCGCTGTTTGTTGTCACTCTTACGCACATGCTCAAAATGAATCTGACTGGAAAAATTACTAAAATATGTTTAAATGACAAAACTCAAACTCAAAGAAGAAATTGAAGTCAATAAGTTCCCTCTAAAAAACAAATATCAATTCATTAAGTCGGTAGAACAATAATTGCTACTTACGTATTAACGCCACCGCATCAAAAGTTGCGCTAATGCGCCAATAAAGAGCTGCCAATGCGCCAAAATAGAGACTGTTTTGAATCTATGTTAAACTCTATCGGCCCATTTTCCACCGAAATCCGATTGACTACTTTGTTTTTAAATAAAGTGTTTTGAATTTTGAAAGTGTTTTGGTTTTAAATAAAGTGTTTTATGTATTTTATGATTTGTCACAAAAATTTTAAGTGTAGATTGGCGCCACTTAAAAACCGCCAAATCTGTAGCTGTGGTGGCGTTAATACGTAAGTACCCAATAATTAGTGGGTGAACTATTTGATTATACGAATTTTCAATAAAGAGATTCCACATTTTTTACATGATTAAAAAATCAAATGTGCAATAATTTAATTGCGCAGGAATTTCAAAAAACACCTTTAAAACAGGAAAAAATTTAAGTCTCTTTTATTGATTATTAAAATATTTTCAAACAGCAAAGACTATATTTATAGTTACATTAATTTTAGTCAACAAAGTAAATTTCTTTCTCTCTATTTTTCAACAAAACAAATTGGAGAATTGCTATATTGACCAACAGATGTAATCTTCAATGTTCAACTCAATCATTCTTTGTTTACGACGCCTATCTGTTATATAATTAAAAGCATAAAAATGCGTTGATGCTGCATAAAAATATATTGTATTAAGCATATCTATTACCACACCAAGTTCTACCTTTTTCTCCTGATATTTGTTTCACATAAAAGCAATGTATTTGCTGCATGTGATACTGCTTTTTCAGACATTCGTTTCGCAAACACTTCTTTTACAGCTGCGTGGACACGCTCCGCGTTTAGTTCTTTAGATCTTGAAGCTTTTTGGGCGCTTACTGAGGCTAATTCATGGCAGACATCCTCAAGCAAGTCGCTCAAATACAAGACAGAATCTTTCGCTAAGGATATTCCTATTTTCCTAAAAAGTAGTGGTGCAACAGCTGTCAGAAAGGGACCAAATTGTAATTTCTGTCTTTCATGTGCGGAAGTTTTTCTCCTTTTAGACGAGGGCTGTCTGGATTTCGTTTTTCTTCTGTGGATCGTCGTAGAAGACTTTCTCGATTCGGTCCTTTTCCTTTTCTGACGAGCGGAACTGGAAGTTTTTCTCCTTTTAGCTGAGGGCTGTCTGGATTTCGTCTTTCTTTTCTGCGCTTGGACATCTTTTATACCCTTTCTTCGAACACTCGATCGTGGTTTTGTTCGCTTTGGTCGTCTTACGTATTTCAAGTTTCCTTTGCTGTATTCAGAGATTTCAGAAGTAGCCTTCAGTAGAGCATGTTCTTGGAGCTGACGAGGAAATGCCCTTATAACTGACTGTTCTAGTTCTTCATCACCCATATCAGTTTTTTTTATCTGGCATATTTCTGCAGCTATATCTGCCAGATGCTCAGCAATCTCGGTTAAAAAAAATCCCAGGTACTTTGACGCCATTGAATGTAGTTGAGACAACGGATCAATTTCTAAAAATGTCCTTTTGATAGCAGAAGTGAAACAATCCGCGAATTGCTCTTTAGAAATACCACCAGTCCACATAGTTCTTTTCTTCAGCTTGAAATCCATTAAACCATTTTCGTATAGAGCTAAACACCTATTCGCATCATTGACAGCGGCATTGAAAGCTTTATTTTCAAAGTATAGGGATAAAATGTGTTTTAAATCCAGAGGTTGGAGATCTTTTTTTTGACCATAAGTTTCAGCTGCTTTGCTAGCTACTTCCTTTCCGAATCGATATACACATAAAGCTAACGTATCCTTGGCTTCTCTATCAAGTGTTAAACTCTGTAGGCATTTTGAGCTCAGGTTTGCAACTCCTGTCTTGAAAGGATTGGTGTTCTTTTTAATAACACCTTCTTGGTAGGTTTCTTTTTTCTTTGATTTAACTTTTAACTCAGCACCGCCATACGTCATACAACCACTCTGAAATAAAGCCAATTGCTTAAAAGCTTCTGATAAAGCAAATTTTTTTCAAATTTCCTACAAAATATTTGTCGACTACATTATGAGCGATAAGTTGGATGGTGTGTCCATTCATTTTATTCACAGCCTTGTATTCTTCTTCAATG